>JAODKE010000001.1:31794015-31819596 GCA_026779605.1 Mormyrus hasselquistii | reverse complement strand
CCAAACGAGCTATAAAGGAATCAGGCTGATACACATGGTTGAGCTTCTTACTGTACATGCTGAATGTATGTCAGACGGTCGCTCCCGATTGCAATCGCTTAGAGAATAGACGTGGACCTGCAACTTCTCCATGTCTCAGCTGTGAATCTCTTCTGATCAACGGACCCGGTAGAGACGGCGTACTCCAACAGGCATTAGACAAGGCTGCCCTTTTTCACCATTTCTTTTTTCATTAGTAGCTAATCTTTATGTAGTGAACTGCTCTAATGCTAGTGGGATACAAATAGCATAGCATACCATAATCATTAGTCAATTAGCCAATAAAGCTAAATTTGTTTTAAAAAAAATATTGAGCAGGTTTCCATTATACTGAAAGCTTTACCTTAAATTACCAGATAATTTTAATGGTTTGCTGGTATCGTTTAAATTATAATTTAAATAATCATTTGAATGATGTTTATATATAACTTAAATGAATATGAATGTAGATATATAATATAAACCAGGGGTGCCAGTCCTGGAGGGCCAGAGCCCTGCAGTTTCCCCTCATTTGACACACCTGACTCAACTCCTTGTGCTAATTACCACACAGCTCCTGAGCTGAATCATTTATGGTGGAACAGGGAAAGAACTAAGCTACAAAGGGCTCCAGCCCTCCAGGACTGGAGTTGGGCACAGTATAACGTTGCTAGCCAAAGCGGTTAACTAATCTTCGTAATTTTGTATGTACTAGGATGCATATGTAACTGGAAATCCTTCTCCAGCTTAATCGCTGTGGCTTTACTTTTCGTGTACACCCTTTATTGTAATATTTAGAACCGCTTTTAACCTTAAATCGTTGCCATTACGCCGTGACTTATGTACCGGAAATTATCGTGCGGCGCGAAAGCGGTTGTGGGCGGGTTGCCGTTAATAAATTAAGCGGACTTGCGTCTTTATTTCTGTTTTGCAACTGCGAGGAACGGGACGGTATTCTGTATTTAAGACGCTCTAAGTACGCCGTTGTTATTAACTTTTATGTCACTAAATGAGCACGCTAAGACGTATGTAATTTAACGGTTGTAAAATATAAGTACTTATAAGTAAATGCATATAGTAGTGTTTGAAGATTTGTAAGATCCCTGTTGTAGTTCCCCATTGAAGGCCCAGTATAGTTTATTTTTTGGACCGAAAATGTCAGTAGTTGAAGTTAATGTTAAGAAACGTGCTTTGTTGCTTACGGAGAATCACAAAATGGCACTTTTATTCTTATTTTCAATTGGTTAAATCCAAATATTGATACATTTCGGTTTATTGTATTAAAGGACACGACACTCGATATCTCTGAGCTATTCGTTAAGTTCTCCCCAAGCGAGCTTGATGGGCCGAATGGCCTCCTCTCGTTTGTATGGTTCTTATGTTCTTATCTGACAATACACGATTATATTATGATAGCAGTAATAAATGGTAGCTAGCAGGACCAGATGTATTTTTAGTTGGTGGAATTTAGTGTGGCCATGTACCAATACGGTCTAGTAAAATTGCATCGTTCATAGTAGGGGTTCCCACACCATTGATGTTGGTCTGGCGGCGAAACTTGTCCTTTGTGCGGGCGGATCGATTGAACGACGACCCAGATTTCAACAAGGTTATCCGTTTCCATTTCTTTTCTGACGCCATCATTGGTGTGATATTTAATCTACAAGAAATGTAGATTAAAAAGGAGTGGCTTGAAATTGTGTAAAGTTTATTTTTGGAAAATAACCAACCACGCCCTCAGGCTAGGTGGAATACTGGCGGCGGTCCTGGGGTTAGGGAAACCACGGTCGATAGGTTAAACCCTGATCCAGTTCTTACAAACCCCCAAAATGAAGTACAACTAGGTTGATAGTTATTATAATTTCATTTTGAGAGGTAGTCTTTTAAGCAAAATGGGTTATGATTGTTAACGTTAATGACGCTCTCATACATGAATATTCTAGCTGAATTGAATCACCTTTCCTGGAAGTTTTTGGATCCTCTCGAAATTGACAGCATCAACTTCATACCCGAGAATGTCGCGCAGTGTCTCGGAAATCTGTCATCCTACTTGCTGTTCGAGAGGTTTTACCTCCGCTACCCTGCCTGTATCGCGTAACAAGAAATTTTCTAGCCCCAGCAGGCAAATTTCACCGTATAGAATGAAGTGTAGTCTCATGTATAGAATGTACACTACCAGTCAATTTTTTCACACTGAGATTTTCTTCATTTGCGTTACTCACTTAACATTTACTAAAAATAGACTCGGTATTCTTTATAAATTTACAGTACGTCCGTGACTTGAGTGCCTTTATTACCATATCACATCTTTGATTCATTGAAGTAACATCCTCGCAGTTATAACGGTAGATTATTGAGGCATTCATTCTACAAGGAACTTTAAATGCTGCTCTGTTGCTTGTGATGAAACCAGTTAACTGGTGCATTTAAAGTTAAAGGACAGCCTAGAATTTGACTATGGCATCACCACTCAACCAGTTAATAGGATGTCAGACATGCACTGTTACATACTCTTAATTGTTATATAGGAAACTTGTTTTCTTTCACTTATGTTTTGTATAATTGCTCTGTCGGCTTTCCAATGCTTAAATGGAAAAGTGGTCAAATCTGTGGTGTGTAAAAACTTTTGACTGGTAGTGTACCTTATATTTAGTTTTTCTAACCTGGAAGCCAAGTTGTTCAGTCTGTTCCATATGATCGTTTGTCTAGCCACGCAGCAGTTTGGACTAGGGTGCCTGAAATCTATTCAGGTGATTTTTGTCTGCTTGTAGCTGAGAGACAATATGTAACTACGTTTTTTTTTCCCCTCCTACATCGAGCAGTGACTTATTCCTTATATTTTTCACTTGCTTTTTACTGTGTAGTTACAGGGTTCAGTGAGAACTTTATTCATCTCATTACTTTAACTGATCAATACATGAGAAACTTAAAGCACATCAGTAAAAAAGCATGGTGCGTCCTCTGGATATAAATACTACGGAATATTTATTTTAGAGAAATTTGTAATAGATTTTAGAATATACAAAAGATCTAAGGAAATCATTTACATTTACAGCACTGGGCAGACGCCCTTCGCCAGAGCGACTTGCATAAGTGAATCAATTACAATGTTCTGTCCCCTTGTTTCTAATTGTCTTGTTTTTATTGTGAATCTTTTGAGTAGAATGTGCAGTCTTTGCATCACCAGTATGTTTTGTAACTCCTTATGCCTGTTTGCTCACAAGTTATTTGTGATCTTCTCTTACCTCACGTTATATCTTTCATATGGAGCATTTGCTCTTTATATTTCTTAACTATAACTTTTCACTGCTGTCATTTAACTATCAAAAGTTTTACATGGTAGTAATGATACACCTCTGGTTGTCTTGCGAGAACATTCTTACTTTTTGTATTGATATTTCAGGAGTTTTCACATTTTAAAAAATATATATATTTATACAGACTCTTGGGATACCCAAAGCTCAAGAAAAAGAAAGAATGCTGAAGAAAATACACGAAACTACTGACCAACCTTTTGATATCATGAACAGGAGGTAATATGATCTTTTGATCTGATGAAGTGAATTTGTTCATTTGTTTCCTAGCATTTTAGTAGTAAGTTACTATTCATTGGCTTCTAGCTGTTTTATTCTAGACATTGTTTGAGTTGGAATAATATCCCCTAATCAGTCAGTGCACAATATAATGCTATTGCATAAACAGGAATATAACCAATATATGCAGTATTTGGTTTCTTACCGGCTGTTAAATGTTTTCTTTTTGGCTTACTGCAATAGTAAACTGTTACTTCAGTTACAACAAAGAGAGCTGTACATATATAGAAATTCTGCATAAAGGTTTAGGTTTTACCTTTTTAGGCCTGACAATTTCTGTCAGTTTTTGGCTGCCTTAAATGCTGCAAAATTGCAATTGATTTGTATACTCCGTGTATAATAAAAATATGTTTTCCTATTCAGTTTGTCATCATAAATATACATCAGACTAGACTGCTTTCTTAACAATGTTGCTTTCTTGTGCTTTTGAATGCTGTTTTTTTCACCATATGTAACAGCCCCCTCTTCTGGTTGCTATTTGCTGCATTCTAGATTTGTTCGGTAGTATTGTAGAAGCCTCTGATTTCCCGCAGAGGTGGAAATGATTGGATTTAGTAGTTTCAAAGTGAAAAAAATCATCATATTGGGTAATTTATTCAAAGTATTGTCTCTTCTGTTATATTTTTATATCCCATGTGCCTCGATTATATAGAGTTATTAATCTTTATATAGAGTTATAGAGTTTTTAATCTTATATGATTTCTGTTCTTATTTGATCTGTTGCAGAGAAGAGTATACATATGCTTAACATAAATGGCTGACACTGGCTTGTATACTCTTGTATGTCAAATTAATGAAAATATTTTTTTTGATTATGATTCTATGTCATTTTTTTCCTTTCTTTGTAACATTCAGTGAAGAAGAATCCCTTCCTGTTCATCTCCAGCACATAGGACCTCATCAAAAGAAGAATCTGAACCCTCTTCCTCCAGAAAGGAGGAGACAACATAGACACCAGCCTAATGGCAATGCAGCCAGCATCTTTTGGCAAAGAGAAGACCAGGAAATTGGCAGTTCCTCTGAATTATCTTCTAGGGTTTCTGCCAATAGACCTAATGTAATCATTGAAGAGTTTATGGAGGAATCAGAATCTGGTAATACTAGTGTTAATTCTTGGATTATCTGCTTTTTGTCATAATTGAATAATGAATTTCTAATGTGTTTTGAGTAGCTAAGGGTTAGGCTTCTCTGCATAAAAATGGGAAGGTTTTCGGTTCAAGCCCCAGCCTTGGCAAAATAGTTACATCTCTTTTGAGCCCTTGAGCAAAGTCCTTAGCCTCTAAAATGCTTCAGGGGCGCTGGATAAATAGCTGACCCTGCTCTTGAATTCCCAGCTTCATTTTTAACTGTGTGTGTGTGTCTCTCCCTCTTTCAAATGGGATGCACAAAAAAGCCTTCCAGTGTACTGTACCTGCACTTGTGCACTGGGCAAATAAAGCATAATTTTTATTCAAGAAAAAAGTAATGGAATTTATACAGTATTCACAGAATGACATACCCAAGAGGAGTATGCTAGAATGTTCCCATTTTTGATTCTGTTCACTTTTGTAATTGTTATTATTCAGGAAATATCCAGTGTTGCATTGATGTGGCCCCTTTTTTAGTATTCACTGGTTTCTTGGTTAGCTTTTCACCTGATTGCCATTTTAATGATATTTTTCTTTGATTGTTTTGATATAGTACTTTAACATCTCTATGAAATATGACCATATTTTTACTATTACTGTATAATTTTCAGAAAAATTTGTGCAGGCTGTCTTAGAGATATCTGTATGATTTATCTCGTTTACAGCCATCATTCAGCATTCCCCTGAAAACAAGGCGTTCAAAGCAACCCAAAAGATGCCAAGTAAAACGAACATTCATCACAGTCAAGGTACCTGTATTCAGGTCTCATTTGATTGACAAGGTTTCATTTGTTTTCCTATATCTTTATGCTTTAGTATTTAACTGATGTTGATACAGAAATTTTTCACCTTTGCAGTTTGTGTGGCCTAACATGTGCCTGTGATGTTAGTTTTTCAGGAGTGGGTGTTTGTAACGCACGTGGCCAACCCAAATCATTTCTACATCCGACGTGTGGCTGAAAAGAGGGCGGGGGTCTTATTGGCCAGGAAGATCAATACTTTTTGCTCTGGAGAGAGGGGATTCTTTGTCTCAGATGATGATTTGGTGACCGGTAATATGAAAATATCTTTGTCACAGGTGCCACTAATAATGCTGTCAATAATAAAGTCAGACTATGCAGATAGCTTCTTGCAGAACATGTCTATAAACATAATGTGAAAATTGATAGATTTTTGAAATTGAAAGCTAATCGTAAGCTTTTTTTTTTCTTTGCTTGTTTTGACAGTTTCTGACATTATAGTGATTTAGTTCCTTAACGCTCATACTGTATGCTCTCACCATGAATATAGCTTTAGTTTCTGCACGGCATTATGTATCAATATAATGCGAAAAGTATCCATGTTAACCGTAATTTCAACCGGTCAATTGCGATAAAGACATGAGCCTTCGTTTTTTGTGGAATGAACCCAAAAACAACAATGTGAGGCGTCTGTATGGTGTCATGCAAGTTCACCAGCAGATCTCTCTGTCATTGACAAGTTTCTATTGTTTAACTTTTAACTTTTTTCCTATTTTTATTTCGACTTTAATCTCAAAATTGTGTTTTTTTTTTTCCTTTTTGGTGACTTGTTACTCTTCTGTACTTTTTCTTAAGGAGATACTGAGGGCTTATAGTTACCTATATTTCAATCATTTATATTTTATGGCCTAAAGTTACATTCAAGGTTAAGTGTTTTCCTTTGACACTTCATAGGTGCAAGTAGAAGGTTTAAAATCTTTTAGATTTTTTTTTTTTTTTTTAAACTCCCCCTTACCTCACCCTTTACACAGAAGACAATTCACGGCCACCACTGTTTCTTGACTCCTGTAGGCTCCACAGTCTTCGTGAGGTGGAAAGAAAATGTGTGGTATCGGGCAGTGCTGACTGAAATCTTCAAAAACCAGCAGAACAAACCAGTGAATAGATGCTCAGCGTCAACTGTGTCCAGAGTGGACGTCTTTTTCCAAGACTATGGCTTTTCCAAAGAAGTGTCTCTCTCAGTGTAAGGTTGAAGTTAAATTAAATTTACCATTTGATATCTTTCTGACAAGATCCTGGATTTTAAACATAGATTGTTGGTTTTTTTCTTTCATTATGCTGTATCTTCATTATCTTCATTATATAGCTAAATCGTAATTCCATTGCAATGTTAGATATTTCCTGAAGTATCTTCTAACAGTTTGCATTTCAGCTGTCCCTTCGTCAGTGCCAGATTGCATTATCCCAAAGACTATGTCAGACTTCTAGGATTACTTTGAGTAAATGGGTGCAGCTTTGTATAGTCTCTGTTGGAGAGGTGTGTGAAATTAGAATCTGATGGGCATTTTATGCACAAAATATTTATGGCTTTTAGTTTAAGCAACCAAAATATTTATCCATCTAAATCTGTTAACCAGAACCATCTGATTATCTGTGTCAATCAGAAATCACCTATAATGGATGAACCCCTTCTGTCTTGTTTTTCATTTTCTTCCTGCTCTCCTGTCTCTAGTAATCAGGACGATGGTACAGACCCAGTTGGCAGACTAAACCAGCGACTTCGAAAACTAGACCTGACGACCCATTCTATACTGCGTTGTTGGGTCCCCCAAGCTATCAAGTGTTCATTAAAGGACATAGTTCCTGCAGATCCGGTTAGCTATAATGTCTGCCCAATATTGTTGTTTTTTTTGTGTTCTTATATTTTGGCTTGTCCTCTCACCTACAAATGCTTTTTTTTTTTTGATTGGCTGGTCAGTAAAATTTTGTTGTTGAGGGATGTTTGTATTAATACATTTTGTTTTAATATGGAAAATGAAGCCCTACATTTTTGGATAATCATTACACTTTGAACTGTATTGTTTAAAAATAGCATTGAATTAACATTTGAAGCATTTGAAATTAGTTTCTAAAAATGTTTATACTTTTTCTCTATCTGTATATCCTATAAATATTTTGTGTATTCATCTTCTGAAAAAAAATGTATGCAGATATATAAAACATTGTCCTGCATTTAAAAAAAAAAAAAAAAAAAACTACCTTGGAATGAAACACTTTTACGAATGACCACTTTTGTGTGCTCTGCTTAGATAAAGGGCTGGGATCAAAAGGCCCAGACAGAGTTTTGCCGAGTGGTTGGTACCAAAGCAGTACCAATGCAGGTGCTTGGACAGGACAACGGCACTTTATTGGTGGACCTAAAGAATGCGCCCATGGATAAAAGTGCTACCAACATGCCTGTCTCCCTCAGAGAGCATCTTGTCTTTCTGGATTTGGCTAGGTAGGAATCGAACGCGGTTTTATGTTCTGCTATGTAGTTTGCATTACTGAAAAATAACTAGAATAACTGTATTCATGCACATTTTTGCTTGTATTTCAGATTTTACTCACCAATTGACCAGGACAGTAGAATGGTTTCTGGTGCCAAAAGACCTCTGCAGTTCTATCCTCCAGTGCTTCCCAAGGTCGGAGTACAGTTCTGCGCTGTGGTGTGTCACATTAACAGTCCTTCTGATTTTTACATCCAAATGGTGAGGCTCGTGCAATGGTCAAATTCGTGTTTTTGCCTGTTTGTTTTTACAAACTTACTTGAATACTATGGAGTCTGACATTGTTTTCCATATTCATACAATGTCCCTCTGGAAAGCAGGTTGATAATGCAGAGTTTCTGCTGCTCAATGCCAAGCTGCAAGAATGTTATTCCCAGGATATTCCAAAGGGGCAAGGCGTCGAGGTGTCCTATTCACTGATAAATCAGGCCTGTGTCGCTATGTTTGAGGACAAGGTTTGGTATCGAGCTCAGATAATTGGTTAGTAGAAGTCAAAGAATATTGCATAAATAAATTAATATGATAAAGTTCAAGTTAAAGTAGGTAAATATCTAAAAACAATACCATGTGGACTTCAAACCTACGAATATGCACCTCAATTTGGAGTCAAATAGCATAACCAACGCATGTGTTTATATTAAATTGTTTGTGTATGTCTCCCGGTATGTGTGTGTTTATATATTTTTGAAAAAGAATATGGCTTTTAGGTTTCCCTGGTGGCAGGCAGGTGGAAGTGAGATATGTAGACTTTGGGAACAAGAAGATTCTGCCTTTAGATGAGGTGTGCTGCATAAAGGAGGAGTTCCTTGCCCTGCCAGCCATGGTGATTCTTTCTTTTAAGGAAAATAAAACGATTTTCCCATTTTTTATTCAGATATATTTAACATTTGTTTGTTGCCTTGCCTAAAACCCCTAACCTAAATGCTTTGTGCCTTATGCTAATGCCATACAGTACATGAAGAAGCTCTGAGATGATACTGAAAGTACTTCAGTGCTGTTCAAGCCTAATTTGGACAGACTTCCGGATGGTTTTGGAAATTGAAACATTTCTTTTGAATTTGTCTTCTCATTTCAAATTTCTGCACTTAGGCAATTCAATGCTGCCTGGCAGATGTGGAGCCTCTTAGGACTTTGGAAATGTGGAGTGAGGAATGCTTGGAGAGATTCCATAACCTAGTGGGACAAAAGCTAATGTCTACTGTGGTAACTGGTGCGCTGCATATCTCTTAAAATGCAGAATTTAATGTCATGGGGAGAAGCTTATAGGAAGTGTTATTAGTGACACAAGCAATACATGTGTGAAATGTGCTGGTTACTGATGTTTTATGTCAGGGTTCCCAGTTCTGATTCTGGAGGGTCAGTCTGCTATGCAGATGCCACAGTGTGTGTGTGTGTATATATATTTATTTATGTGTGTGTATGTATACAAAATATATAATTTAAATAAAATCGAAATGTTTGCCATACATAAAATAACTTCAAAATTTTGTGCTTTGTAGAGGTGAACCAAGCACAGCAAATTTTATTGGTCAGGCTGTTGGAAGTTAATAATATCGGTGAAATAACCATGTCAGGTGACATTGGGGAGCTTCTCGTGAAAGAGGGCTTGGCTTCTTTCCTCAATGGGTAAGTGAAGGGGTCCCCTGTTAGTGTTAGACTTTGTATGAATGTTCTTTGGATGAATGGGCAAAAATTTCCACAGACACGCTCCAAAAGTTTATGGAAATCCTTCCCCGAAGAGTGGTAGCTGTTATACTGTAGCTGCGGGGGGGGGTTCATATTGATAGCTTTGGATTTAGAATGGAATTAAATTACCTGTAGGTGTTCTGGCCAGATGTCCCAGTACTTTTGTCCTTGTACTCTATATAATCTAAATAAGAGCACCCATTTCCAGTTTTTTTTTTTTTTTAATGTAGCATGTCAATACAGTCATGCAATTAATGCCTTGTCCACACGTACATGGGTATTTTTTTTAAAACTTACTTTTTTTTTTTTTATATATGTATATATATGTCTTGGGCTTTTGTCCATATGTAAATGGTGTCTTACTGTAGGTCACTGAAAATTGAGCTTTTGCAAATCTCCATTCAGGGTGAAGATTTTAAGAAACTCCGTTTTCCGTGTCGATATGTAGACGGGGAAAAGAGTTTTTGGCTCGAAACGTCACATTGGGCGCCGCCTTCCACTTTAACGTCAGAGCGTGCGCTGTTTGCTGTATACATTAGGCGAGTTTGAGCAATGGCGGACTCTAGTCGAAATAGTGCTTGTGCTAACCTTGCTGACAGGACTTCTTGCATGTGTACAGATAAATGTTGAGTCACTCTCGCATTACAGTATATTGATCAACACAGGCCTCGGAATGTGCGCCATGGTTTTCAACTTAACAGGACTGGCAATTAGGCTTCTGATTGGCAGTACAGTTAGAGACATTCTTGACAGCGCATTTTAGCGGTTTCATGTGGACAGAAATATTTTAGAAGACAATGTTCGTGTGGATGGAGATTTTTTTTAAAGCGGAGGAGGAAAAACACCATTTTAAGAAATACCCGTGTACGTGTGGACAAGGCATAAGGCTTTTGGGAAATGTGAGGATTAGAGTTGCCACCTGCTCATATTATGGGATTCTTCAGTATTGAAAAAGTGTCTCATTTTGAACCAATTTGGTATGTGATTTGTCCCAATTCCCACTACCACCAGCATACCCCCCCCCCCCCAAAAAAAAAGAAACTAAACAAAACATGGAATTGTCATGGACCTAGGGATCAGAGTTGGGGGGCAGCCTCCCTTATTTCTGATGATGCAAAGTAGCAACCCTTGTGAGGATTCATAGTTTAATTGACAAAGGGGTGAGGAAGAACTGATGCAGTTTTGTTCTTGGGTTGATGGGGTTGGCATTTAGGGCACATGATGAGAGTGAAAACTCAGACAGCAAAGGAAACTAGGCTGTTGATAGATGTGCTTTCCTACTATGACAATGTTCAGATTTTTGTTGTATGTGTTGCGCATGTAATGTACAGCAAAACGTTAATGTAAAGATATGTACTTATTTAATTAAATCACTCCATGAAGTTTATTTGTATTTCAATAATGACTGTTTCAGAAAAGGGTGGACCTGTTGAAAATTTACCTTTTTTTGTGTCAGTATCACTTATTTTATAACCTTCAGCTCACCAGGTTATTACACAATTGGCTTTGGACATGTCTAAATAGGGCTATATTTGATTTAAATTAGCAAGCAATGGAAAATGTTTAGGACTACAATGTTATGAATATTTTAATAGTTATTGTATTATTTATAGGATTGAGTAATGATCAAATAAAATTCTACCAGTGCGAGGACGGTCTCAGTCTATAGCAGCTATCGTCAACCAGTCAATCGCAGTTAGTCACCAAGATATTCCCTGTTGATCATGACACCTTCTATTATCTTTGTTTGTACCAACCAGAGTGACACTTGATAAAGAAGCACTATCGTCAAAGACAACTATTTGGGACCCTCCATTCGAAAGCCCTTTGGAAGTAATGGAGGCTGACATATCTTCAAAAAAAACTACAGAACACGCGTTTGAAGTTGATCTTCATAGTGAGCTTCAGCTCTGTGCTTCTGAGCTGAGGGTGAGGGTCACCCATGTCACTTCCCCAGCTAGCTTTTTTGTCCAGTTTCTGCAGATGGACAGAAGTCTCAAGAGGTGAGATTCTTGTATTTCTATCACTAGATAGAAATTCTACAGAGCCCCAGAAGGAACATGGAAGCGAAAGAAAGCATGCAGTTTTGTGACATCTCAACAAAATTGGGATAGACCTTTGCGACAATCCACGATACTTTTCCATTGCCTTTAATAACTGAGCTATGGATGACCGCTTTCTCACTGCATTTTCTGATTCCTTCGTCCTTGTGTTCCTTGTACAGCTTTTACTTATTTGCAGCTTCCAGTTGATTTAGCTTTTTATTTGCAGCAATTTATTTTGTGGGTTAAGCTTCGTATTTGCTGCTTCACTAAAAGGGAACGTTCGCACAACACAAGCTGCAGTTGTTACGCAAGACTTTTGAAAATACAAATTAGCTATGAATAAAAGATTTAAGCTGCAGCAGGTATATTTATTGTGACTTTGTCACTAGTATGGGCGACTTTGCGCAAGGAACGACTACAGAATCGGAAGTGCTGTTTTTTCTTCTTCTCCCCCTCCGTGTCCCTTCCAAAGCTCTGTCAAATTCAAATAGCTCATGTTTCATTTTTTTTCCTTACATTTCATTCGCCAGGGTGTATGAAATGTTGAAGGAAGAGTATGCGTTGTCCAAGCCTGTGCCAGAAGAATGGAAAGCACAGATGTACTGTGCTGCCCTCATCAATGGTGTCTGGGAAAGAGGGCAGATCTGTTCAGTATCTTCCGACAATGTCGCAGAGGTGCAGGACATTTCTGTTATGTTTTTCACAGGCTCATTCATGTAGTGCAGCTGCAACTTTATCGAAGTATCTAGACTGTTGAGTCTGAAATCTTGATTTGAAATCCTTATAATACAGTTTGTCCCATGTAATGGTGTGTTTGCTTTCAGCATTGAGATGAGGTACCTGCAACAATATTCAATATATGGGCAGCTGCATAGTCATTTATGTTGTGCAAATGTTCATGTAGAACATTGTTAGAAGATATCTGGTGTTCTGATTGTCTGATGGAATTTTGGGAGAAGCAAATAAACTGAGGCTTATGGCTGCTTTTGTTAGGTAGATGTTGAGTAATGAAATGATCCTTTCTGAATTTATATTGCATCTCTCCTAAGGTACTACGCTGTGATTTTGGAGGCAAAGTGAAACTTCAGCTGAACAACCTCAGGCCTCTCCGACATCATCTCATTGGTTGCTTTGTTCTCGAGTGTTCCCTTTGTGACATAAGGTAAAGAGTGTGGGCCCTACTTATTTTTAACCCTCTGGAGTCGACGGCATCGTCGGCGATGCCACGTATCTTTCTCGTGTATTTCAGTTCATATCTCGCTGAAAATTATATAATAAATAACATGAAAATACACTGACTAAATCTGTAATCTGTCGTCTTTTCAAAACGTCTTGTCAGAAGTAAAGTTTTTAAAATTAGGTTAAATCGGCAAAAAAGTAAACCATGTCACCTTACTTTGTTTTACCTGCATCGGGGGCGTGTAGTGTCGCTGTCACCCAAAGATCGCTATTCACATTCTAAATAGCCGTGTTACCAGGTATTCAAATCGCATTCGCATGGTAATTTGATGAACAACACAACGGTGAAACACGACAAGATACATCCCCATCAGCGCTATAAAAGGGGGGGTGTGGCCAGGTGACAATGACTCATTCATACACATGAAAGTCGCTACATATTCAATGAAAGGTGCCAGAAAAAGTGACACGAGTTAGGTTTTTCTTATTTATTTATCCAACTGAATGTTGTAACACACCATTTAGTCATCTTCATGTAGCCAAGACTTTGGTGATCAGATATCTGGGTTCAAACTGGCACCATTGCTTACTATGTACTTTTATACTGTTTTCGCAAGTGTTCCAAACTGCATTTTGCACATGTCTATACTTTTGATGTCAAATTACAAACTTCACATAAATCTGGGATATTTACAAAGTACACTAAGATTAAGATGAGTTTGTTGCCAAACCAAATATATACTGTAAGAAATAAATTGTTTGCCATGAATTAAGTTTGATATTGAATGAAATGTGTGGCCATGCCCCAGTCAGTGAAAGCGTGCCCCCTATGCATAGCCTCCAGAGGGTTAGGGTTACATTGGTCAAGTTTTAAATATGATGTACAAGGTAATGGCTGTAAGTGATCATTGATTCTGAGTCCCTTTTTTGGTCCGTTTCACAGACCTACAGGAGGTGGCACCACTTGGACAGTCACTGCATGTGAATTCATCTCTTATTACCTAACAGGTGCTCTGGCTATCATGACTGTCAAGGTAATACTCTGAGTGGGTTGTACGTTTAGGAGATGTACTAATCAATGACCTTAGGAATTGAAATTTATGAGCTGTGTGTTTAAGCCTACAGTCTAATCTTGCAATGCATCCTCATTTTTTTGAAAATGGATGGGGGGGATTTGTGCCAAATGCAGTTTGTACCGCATATTTCAAAGCTAACAATTCAAATTATCCAGAGGTTCAGCAGGGGTAAATTACATTTTGAGTGTTTAACACTGTAATAAGTAATCATAAGCCGTTTCTCCTACTAACATTGGACGTTCTGGCACTAGGAATTTCACTTATTGGTTAACGCTTATTAACGCTTAGTAGACGCTTATTAGTTAAAAGCTACCTTTATTTTATTATGAAGAGTTTAAGATGAGGGGTTTTGCATTAGTTTGGTGGACATATGTCCACTTGATGATCGTATCAGAAGTTTGTTTTATATATTTATCCATTAACAGAGCTGAAGGTCTCTGCCCGAACCCAATGGGTTTGGTCGGGTTCCGGCTTGATTTCTATCATTTTACACGGGCTCGGGCCGGCGCAGTAAATGACTTTGCACTGTGGTTGGTAAATGGTTTAATATTTGAAATAGGATAAGAAAACCACACAAGTCTGTCTCTCAACGGCTAACAGTTAGTATCAGTCTTGTCTCGTGCATCTTTCTAGAACTAGTGTTGGGACATAATCAGAGCTATGTCTTACTATTTTATCTAGCCATTAAAATGGTGTACTTAAAATTAGTATAAAGTAATCCATACAAATGACCCTAATGACTTCGAATGGTAGCTAATATAAACATAAATTATATTTTTTAAGAGGTAGCTTATGGTGTTACTTTACCTCGATAGCATTATCCAGGTCACAATGCAGTGCAAACTTCTAGCTTGAAGTGACAGCTTTCAGATGAGGTAAATTAGTTGACACTTGGAAACAGCAGGAGATAATTAGTTTAGACAGTTTTGATGGACAATTCTGTGATTCAGTGGAGATACTGGTGAAATGGATGACTTTAGGAAACATCTTATCGTTGATCAATTAATGCTATCAGTAGACAGAAGAATGGACTGTTGTATGTACTGTATAATAAAAAGACAGAATCGTTAAAAAGTGGTCATGGACGGTTTTCATTGGACCTTGGACAATATGTATTCATTTTTGTTAAAACTCATAGATTGCGGTAGTTTAGTTTTTATTAATAAGCAGACCTGACAGTAATTTCAACAAAGGATGAAACAAGTTTGACCAGGATTTCAGCTTGTAGCTGAAGTGTGCAGACAACTTTCTATTTATAGTATCCTGCTATCTTTTAAAATATTGTCTAACCTGCCTGCTGATGAAGAAACATGATTTGCATTCAATATGCAGGGTTAAATAAATACTAAAGCATCTTATGTACTCGTGTTTCAAGCAGATACAATTTTTAAAATACTTTTGATTTCTTTAAGCAAGTGATTTTCCTTTTGTTTTTCTTACTGTTGCATTTGTATTAAAAGGCAGTTGATGCAGGAAAATTGAGATTTATTTTTTGATGAGCTGGCTGTGAAATGCAGATTTCTAAACTAGCGTCATCACTCACCCGCCCCCCCCAACCTTGAACCTCCTTTTTTAGGACAAGGCCCAGCAGCCAGTCTCTGTTGCTTTACACTGCTACAGCAAGGCCAGCCAGGAGGTCAGCTTTGCTGATGTCATGGTCAGTGCGGGTCTGGCACTTAAGGAGAGGAGAACTGAGTAAGTTCAGCATTAAGTTAGCAAACATGTTTGAGGGGGACGAAGCTGTTTAAATTAGAATTGCACATAAAGGGTATTTTTTGTATTGATGAATATTTTTAAGTGACCTAATCTTTTTTGAGAACTAAAAATAAACCCAATTATTTAAGACCAAAAAGTAAACATTGAACACTTACTAAAGATGCGTGATATATCAGTTAACACATTGGTGTCAGCTGATATTGGTTTAAAATCAAGGTATCGTTCCAATGTGCCAAACCTAGCCAATTTTTCCAGCTGACATTTAAACTCTATCAAAATTAAAAGCACCAAAGTTAAAGACATAACTACTAAAATAATGGAGATGATTGAATTGGACGATCAGCCATTTTCCGTAGTGAAACAAGGGATTTCTTCAGCTCATTCACCACCTAGAAGTATGGTAGCTAATTACAATTTGAAGAAATAAGGAGGATCGTTTGAGATCATGGGAGGCAAGTTCAAAATGGGACACAGCGTTTTGTTTTATAATACAGGATGGGGCGGTATACAGTAGGTGGTGACTCTACTTAGAAGATGTCTCAGCCCACCACACGGTTTTATACAAAAGGGTCTGGTTGCAGACGTCACCTGTGAGTAAACCACCACTGTCACTAAATCTCATCTGAGGGTAAATGATATGCATGAAAGAAAAGGAGACATTGAATTGTTTTGTCGTCAAAGTAGGCAAATGTTTAAGGGTTGCGTTCATGAATACAGTGTTAAGCTGTATTAAGGACGATATCTGCAAATGTATTTGGAGACATTTAACTATGCATAATACAGAATGAATAAAAAAATAATCGCTTTATAGTAGACCTATGTAAACAGTTGCCATTGTCTACCCTAAATGTATCTGTAGTGTATTCATGTCTCTCAATGATCACACATTTGAAATATTTTGTGATATATATTGTTTGAAAACAAATCAATATGGAAGGCAAATAATGATGCCAACACCAAATTCACAGATTTGCACCTACTCTGTACAAGTGAACAATGTAGGTTTAATAATTATTAGACAATTTTTTCTTCTGTAAACCTGCAACATCTGACACAGTTGCATTTAAATGAACCTTAACGATATGCTTGCCTGTTAATATATGTTAAAGCATTATCCATAAATCTAGTCTATGTTAATTTAACTGTTTTAAACACGTTTTATACATGCTATAAAATATATTTTATTCGTATTGTGTTACTGATATAATTATAACATTATATTATTTGTTATATTATATAATGTGTAGCAAACATCTTTTTCTAACAGTCCTTAACAGGGGAAAATGTTTTTAGACAACATCATAGATAGTGTTTCTTTTAAAACAATGCTCAAAAATGGTGGTAACTGAAGTCCTTCACTGGTGGGACGGTTTTTACATCTCCATACACGTTGAGTAGAAAAATATTAATATAATGTTAGTGGGGAGTAAGTGTTTTTAAAACGACATCGTAGGTAGTGAAATTAATGAAATTATTATTCTTGATGAAAACCTTTACATCAGAAATATGTAATTTTATGCATGAGTTGCATGTTATTTCCTTACCCTCAGACACAATTTATTGACAGGAAGTGTACTTGGAGATGAGGCCTGCAGCCAGACTCATTTTAAAAGGATTGTAAAGTTAATTTATTATTGAATCAGGCTAGAAGACCGATGTTCCATTTATTCAGTGGAAAATAAAACATTTCACTAGTCAACCCTGGCAGGTTTCAGTCCAAGGAGGTGATGATATATCAATACATTTTTATTTAGCTACCCGCAAGACAACTTTGTCCATGGCAACAACAAAGTCGTCTAAATTATTTGGTGTAATTAAAATATCAAATGACTGACAGCTAACATCGGCTTATGTGCATAAAATGACCTAAATCAGCATCGTGTAATGACATGCTGCTTTCAGTTCAGGCTGTGTCTTAAGCATGGGAGTTTTTCATTTAATCCAGACATTATACCACCACCTACAGTACCGGTATTTTGAAACCCTGGCGATTTAAACTTTGCCAACAGAATCAAGACTATTTTTCAGCTTTTTTGGTGTTACACCACTGCATTCTTCTTGTGATTTGCACATGAGTTTCTTACTGGCTTGTTTCAGCCATACTAGTTAGTTGAATAAAATTGTATAAATCTGCCCCTAGTGAATTTCTAGCAAGGGCTATTTGGCAAAACTAAGGTGAGACAGAAAATATTAGCTAATAATAGACTGCATACATATTCAAGAATTAAAATATGGATTTTTTTTTTTTTGCCGTTGATTGTTAAAATTTGAATTTATTCGAATAAGAGTTTCCCAGTAACTGGCATATTTACACAACCGATTAGTTAGACGCATTGTCCTAGCAGTAGTTTAAATCATGCAAGGTAAAATAATCCATACATCATATACATCATACACATATATTTTTCACGCAGCTTTGTAACAACCCTGTGAGGAGAGTATTCAGCTACTATGTAGCAGGTTGTTTCAGGGTCATGGTTATGAGGGATTTGAAAAAGCAAAGTTTACAATATAACAATGTAATTTTTTTTTTATGTGTTGCAAATGTAGTGTGGTCTCCGTTACAACATCTCAAGGAACTGATCAACAAGGAAATGTTTCAGTGGAGGAAATCCAGAGGCCATTATGTTGCATGTTGTCTGGTCTGCTGGAAGAGCTAAAGACCGAACATTACACTCCACCAAAGCTGCCTCAATGTGGCCTTGTACAGATGACCATCACAGCTGTCAGCGAGGACGGGGCTATCTATGCTATGACTCAGGAAGCTGGTATGTGTATATCAAGAGGTTCTATGGTGACCTTTCTTACAGAAACATATTGTAGATATTAGTCGCAAATATGGCTGGGCAATATGGACGAAAAGCCATATCTCTCTTTTTAGGCACAATGGCAATACTCATAAAAACAGATATTAAACAGTGTGGTGAAAACGAAATGCAAATACAGGGTTTCTTTACATGTTTGCAAAAATATACAGCTACTGTATGTTCAGTATATACAATTTCATTATTTCAGTCAAGTTTTAAAATAGATAATAAATCATGCTTATCTGTGTTTCAGGGGTCCAATAAAACAACCTTGACATAACACCCTTGCACTCCTATGTCTACCAACAGCATTTTAAGCTGTTTGTGTCATTGCTCTTAAAACAGAAGGTGCAGTTTTATTAACAAAAAAACTAGTCTAAATCTAAAACCTATTTGGCATATGACTCTAAAAGTTGAAGCCTGACAATTGCAATTAACTGGAAAGAGCCCCATTTTGTTAATACTCTTCAGCAAAATAAAATGCATATTGCAAATTCTGAGAATTTTAACCTAAAAGCCATTTGTCAATGTTTTAAAGTGAAATCAACCGAGTAACAATGATTCCTCTCCTTTCCCCTCAATCAGACAAACACTATCTGAATTAGTTTTTTAGCTGTGGATTGAATCTGTGCAACTTCAAACCAAAGCTCTCACATCATTTAGAATGAGGAAGGAATACGGTTGGTTTCTGTTTAATTTTTAACAGAGCCCCAGTTTTAACTTGCAATAAAAGTGTATTGGTACAACGATTTTTATTACTTCATATCTCATTTGGAAAATATATATATATATACTGTAGATATTCAATATAGCAACTAGCCATAGTTACAGATGTGTATGTTCTGGTTATGTAAGATTTTGAACCTTATATACTTTTGCTACTGAACTAATTGCTGTTCCTGCCTATAGAACAGCATTTTGTGCAGCTGAAACAGACATTGCGATACGTTAAGTCCTTGCCCAGGCAGAAGCCCTACAACTGGAAGCATGGGCAAGGCTGTGCTGTCATGGGCTCTGATGTGCTGTGGTACAGAGCAGAAGTGCTTGATGTCATTGGTGGACACATAAAGGTCAGCAAGAATCTGTAGTACAAATCTTACAAAGGCCTGAGTTACTATGCAGATTCTTGTATTTATTTATTTCCTATTAGTTCTTGGACCCCATATCCAGTCTAACAATTTTTCAAGAAAAGTACAAATGCTGAATTCACAGTGATCCATTAAACATTGTTTGTGTTATATGTTTTCTATGTTATGTTTTCTATTTCTTGAGGGGAAATATCTGTCTTTAGCTTCTATCTCTGATGTGATCTTAAGTGTTTCTGCATCTCTGTGTAAATTAGGTGAGATACGTGGACCAGGGCTTGGTAGAGAACATTCCGGAGTGTTATGTTTACCCAATGTTGCTGTCTAAGGAAGTGCCCCAATTGAGTGTACCCTGTCAGTTGCATGGAGTCATTCCTGTAAGTTTACATGTCTAACAGGACGTAATAATCTAGCCATACCATTATTACTTTTGATAAACGTTTGGTTTTACATCGTTGGCAAAAAAAAATAGAATTAAGGCGGATTGTCTCTAAATTGTCCATAATGTAAATGATTTGAGTGAATGCCCTTTCAGTTTCCTTCATAAAGTATCTATCAGTTTATTTATACCCTGTAATGGAGTTATGGCCTTTTGACCTGTGCCTCCTAGGATAGCCTTCTAGTTCAGCACAACCCTGCATTGGATAAGTAGTCTTGGATAATGGTTCAGTTGTTTTGAGGATTTTTTTTTTCTAATGCATTTAATAGTCACAGGTATTGTTTTTCTATAATTTGAAATATTCTACCCTCTCTACAGGTTGGTGGAGTTTGGCAGAGGGATGCTGTGGAATTGCTGAAGGAGTTACTGCATATGCGTTATGTGAACATGCATATAATGGTAAAATAAGGGTTGTGCCTCTACATCTTCCTTCGTTAACCCTAAACCCTAGTTAAACCAAAACAAATGTATAACTCAATACAAGTAAGACATGTGAAACGTTATATCCTATGACTCGTGTTCTCTTTCTTTCAGGAGGTGCCTGTGGATCCTAGGGGTCACTTGACAGTTCAGATCATGGTAGATGGGATAGACCTTGGCAAGTTCATGGTTCATCACCAACATGCTATCATGAGACCCATCATCTCAAAAGAAAAGGTGCGCTTTGCAGAAGTAGAGGAATGTGGGAAGAACGTTAAAAGGCTGGGTACTTTTACTCTGGGAGAAAACAGCTGTGTTTCATACTGTAAAAGACATCTCTCAAAGGCATACCTTAGTATGCCCCTCTCAATGTGTGTGTCACTCATATTTGAGGCAGAAATGCATCAAATCAAGTTTGTTTTCCCAGGATAATATGGAGATGTGTTTTATTGACCATGACAACTGGGACTGGGACATAAATGTAAGGCTTCAGCTTTTGTCATTTTTCTGCATAAGTCTTTCCATCCTGTGAACTCTGTGATGTGCTATTGAAGAGAAACACTGACCACTTTATTAGGAACACAATATTAATTCTGCATAGAATAGCCTTAGTTACTTATGGCATGGATTCTATAAGATGTTGGGATCATTCATTTGAGATTCTGGTCCATACTGTCATTATTGCATCAGACAGTTTCTGCAGATTTGTCAGCTGCACATTAATGTGAATCTCCCATATTCCAAAGGTGTTCTCTTAGATTCAGATCCAATGACTGATAAGGCCACTGAAGAACACAACACATTGTCAAGTTCATGAAATCAGTTTGTGTCTTGTTTTGGTTTGTGACATGGCATTATGCTGAAAGTAGCCTTTAGAAGATGGGTAAATTTTGGCTGTGATTGGATGCACGTGGTCAGCAGCAATACTCGAATAGGCCGTGGCATTTAATCCAAGATCAAAGGGTATTAATGGGCCAAAAGTGTGCCAAGAAAACTTTCCCTTCACAGTTAGCCTGAACTGTTGACATATGGCATGGATCCATATTTTTGACACCAAATTCTTATGCTGCCATCTGTGTACCTCAGCAGAAATCGATTCATCAGATCATGTTACATTTTTCCTGTCCAGTTTTGATGAGACTGTACCCACAGAATCACTACCAGTCTTTCTAATCTGACAGATCTCCTGCTGTTGTAGCCAGTCTGGCTCAGGGTTCAATGTGTTATGCATCCTGATGTGCTTTTCTGCTCGCCACAGTTGCAGAATAGTTATGATTTACCATTGCCATTTTGTCAGCTCGAACCAGTTTCACCCTTCTCTTCTGATCTCACTGGACGTTTTGTGTTTTTTGCATCATTCTGAGTTAACTTTAGAGACTTGCGTCTGAATATCTCAGGAGACCAGCAGTTACAGAAAAGCTCAAATCATGCCCTCTGCTAAACAATTCGGCCATAGTCAAAGTCACTGAGATCACATAATTTTATGAAGTGTACAGGTGTTCCTGATAAAGTGTTCAGGGAGTGTATAAAGAATCCTCGCAAATTGTTCCTTTACCTTGGTGTCTCCTGTTAGCCTGATTTGAATTAGACTGCCAGGTTATTTAAAGAAATCTATCTCCGGTAAAATAATCTGTAATTTTTCAGCCTCTTTTTTTAGTATTCAGTGACTCACGTTTAGTAGTCAGGCCACCCCCCCCCCCCATCCGGGTGAGCAGTCTGTCTGTGAGCTTTTCATTGACGTTCTGTATTGATAGGGCCTGGAGCATGCAGTGTTGCAGCTTAAAAGGTATACCTATCCAAGAATGCCAGGAAAGGGACAGCGTTTCCCAGTCCAAATCACACACCTCTGCACTCCCAATGAGGTAATTGTCTTCTTGTCTAGTCTCTCTTTGTGTTTATAGGGAGCTTTGTGTTTTTTAATTTGAACATTTAAAGCAACATTTGCTGTTATCAGCAATTGAATTGCTCAAGATTTAAAGCAAAATGAACCAAGTATTGATGATTCCCCTCCTTTTCCCACTATCTGAGCTAGTTAAATTTTAGCTGTGGATTCTAGGAGTCTGTGTAACATCACGACTAAAGCGCTCACATCATTTACAATGAGGAAGGAATAATATTGCTTTGTATTTTTATCTTTAACAGAACCCCAATTTTAAAATTGTAAAAAAAAGTATATCTATATAACAATTAGCGTTGGTGCTACTAACTTTGAATATTGATAACGTTTAAATATTGGTTGGCAATATTGACCAATATCAGTGTCAATTTTGCACAAAGAAATGCATACTGACTCATCCTTGGTAGTTAAAGGCTGTAATGCCTGTTAGTTAAATATGGTCTGTTTTTTAAATATTGGAGTATTGGATCAGGATACAAGAATAAGAATTGAGTTGTGGGCTAGTTCGCAATACCCAGCCCTAACGTTAAATAGCTGTCAGAATTAAATAAATGGAATGTCTCTCTGCAGATCTGAATTTACATGCATTTCATAAAGTAGTTTGCCAGAAAATCTGTAACTTTTAGTTGCATGTCATTTGGAAATTATCAAATGTTACAAATCTTATTCACAAAGCAACATTACTTATTAATATCTCACAGTGAAATATATCGGGGGAGGTTACATGGTGTTCTTTGGTTATGGCAGGCTGATTTAATTTGTGGTTACTTGGATTATTTGTTTTATAGGTTTTTCTATTTCCCCTTCTGGACATGGATGATTTTGTAGAGGACAGTGAGCAAAACCTGGAGGAAGCTCTTGCATATGTGAATGAGAATGTGGATAGCCTCCAGCCACTCAGTGACTTTGCCATCGGTATGTTTTTCTGCTGTCATTTTTTTAAACAGTTTTACTAAATTGTTACTGCTGAAGACATCAGATAATTGCTTTCTGCTTTGTAGAAAGCCCTTGCTTGGCCAAGTACAGTGATGGGCAGTACTACAGGGCCAAGATACTGTGCATTAAAAGTTATAACCCAGTCCAGATCCTGGTGAGGCATGTGGATTTTGGCTCTGATGATACTTTGTCCACACAAAAGTAAGTAGTTCATTGTATAACTGTCATGGTTCCTTTTTAAATAAAAAGCATTGACTTTTCAAAAATATGGCAGAAGGAAGACGGCGCATAGCAGATAAGGGTCCAAATAAAGCGTGAAATTCCAAAAATTGCCATGCAGTTGAAGACATGCCTTATGGTGACCAGGTCCCGTTCGTGCTTGGTATCACCTTTATTAATGCAAGCATTCATTGTAAGATGCAGCATAATGCCTTTACTTAATTCATGGTAATTCATTTGCATTTTATTTGGATAAAATGGTGCCATTTAGCAGCAGCCTGTGAAACGCATGACACAATTCCCTTTTTATTATGAAGTGCATTTCTTTGGTGCATTTCTTACTTATTGTACATTAAATGATATAAACAAAGACATTATTTTCTGATCCCCAAGTCTACGTCAGATCCCTTCTGAGCTGTTGCAGTATCCCTGCAAAGCTATCAAAGTACAAGTGACTGGGTTCAGGCCCCCTCACGTCAACCTGGAGAAGGAGAGAGTCTCATACTGCCCCGAATGGAGCATCAAGGCTGTACTCGAGATGATTGACTTGCTGCATGGCAAAATTACCGCTTTTGTCATGGTGAGTATATTTGAAAGTCAATTAGTAGCTTCCATTTCAGCAAAAAATGTAATGTACAGTAAACTTGACTAAAAATAAGAACTTTCTCTAGTCAACAGGACCTGAAATTGCTGTGATGCTGTACAATGATGCGGGGGCTCTAGTTCACCTTCCACTGATAGAAAAAGGACTAGCTGAAGAAGACTGAGTCAAGAAGCCTGCAGCATGTCGTCATTCATTTGGCACAATCGCAGAAGCGCTTTCACATCTCAGAAAATGTAACGGATTCATGCCTATTTTTCCTTTTCTCCGAGGACCTGACTTTAACATGCAGTTTATTTTGATTATACAGCTAGAATTGTTTTGCAGTTTGATTTGAGTTCCATGTCTGTGATACAACAGCCTGTTTACAAGAAGGTGTTTTGTTGCACTTGTGTACTGTATGAAACTTCTTGCTTCATTCTGTTATATCAAGTATTAAATGGTTCTTAGCAACTACTGGCTGCATTAAGCAATTCCAATGTTTTGTAGTTTTCACATTTATAAAAATGTATCTAGAAAACTATTCGTACACCAAATAATGGTAGTTTTACACATCAATTTGAAGGCAATCTGCTATGGACTGGTCTATTTGTCAATCTTGCATTCTTGTTAGAAAAAAAATACACTTCAACCATGCAGCCAATACAGAACAACTTGCAAGAGGCAAGTTTCTTTTAATAAACTAACCTGTTATTGCACTCAGTGAGATTTCTCTCAGTGGCTTGGCCATTTGCAGTAGGTTACAGGTCTTATACATTTTCAATGACATGTTAATCCTGAATTTGCTTAGTATCTCTTGTATGCTCATTTTAATTGGTTACCAACACTGATTTCCTATCCATATTATGCCTTTTCCTTAGCAATAAATCAAATTGTATTTGAAAGATTCTTGCTTAATCTCAGGCACATACACTATACAGCAGAGGTCACCAACCTTTTTGAAACTGAGAGCTACCTCATGGGTACTGAGCCATAGGAAGGGCTACCAGTTTGACATGCCCTCCTAAACTTATTTAAACGTCATGTGTAATAAACGTGTTTTAAATGCTTTTTTTTAGATGATGTCATTTTCAAATCTATATAAATGCAAAAGTGATTAAAGAAGAATTTTAGACGCTGCTCACAGATGAGTACTATTTTTCGAACAGGTCTGCGGGCGACTCGTGGTCCTTGGGGGCATCCTGGTGCCTGCAGGTAACATGTTGGTGACCCCTGCTCTTCAGTGATCCCCTGCCTATTGCGGAAGTTGCGCTGAAAATCCACGATATAGATTGACTGTATAAATCAACTTCTTTTTTTTATGGTTTAAGCCTTAAAATACCCCTCCTACATGCTTTAAATATATGTAAACTTATTAAAACACACTTTGTAAACTGATATGTGGATGTCGGGCTTAAGGATATAAGGTGTGTGTGTATGTATATGTGTATATATATATATGTATGTGT
>JAODKE010000001.1:31769579-31783138 GCA_026779605.1 Mormyrus hasselquistii | reverse complement strand
AAAGTTATTTCTGTGACCATTGTGAGTTTTTCTTTCATTGACTGAAGGGTACCAACAATTTTGTCCACGTGTGTAAAACTGACGAAATTTTCAGATTGTGGCAAAAGTGTTGTGCCGAATAGTGAAAATAAGGCAGTTTTGACACAATCCTCTTAAGACAATAACCATTGGGGGAATCTTTTTCAAATTTTGCAATGGTGTTGTAGGATTTGCAAGCATGGAACTGATTAAATTTTGAGAAAGATCACCCCAAAATTGAAGCAGCACCCCATAGTAATAGCAAAAATGTTTTCACCCTTGGTCCTGTTTGAATACCTCTTTAATATAAGCCTAGCATTAGTGTATTTGTAATAGATCTTACTTTAATGTCAAGGAAAAGTTTGGCCACAGTGCAAATGAAAAATTAATTGAATATAAATATTGGAACTTTTAAAAAATATGAATAATTTAAATAACATTTTCAGACATGCACATTAAAACTTACACAAAGGAACAACTTATATGGTGGAGAAAGATTCTACAAATTGTCATATAACTGGAATGTGCAATAAATGAATAAGTATACCCTCACACCTATATATCACAATGCTGACTCACAGTATTCAGGTAAAAATACACTTAACTCTTACATTTCCAGGTGATACATCCAGTTAATTGTACAAGTTGGTGAGTGTGGGACGAGTATGACGTACATAGCTGGACCAAATGACGGGGCTATCTGTGGAATACAATGCTGCCATTTCTGACAGCACCCTTCTACTTTTAGATATTAATGGAAGAAAGAGAACAATTTATAATTGTTAGGGGCATCCAAATGATTTAATCTTTGAAGGATACATTGATATGTAAATTATTTTTAAATCAGTCTGCCACGCTGCTACCATAACAGCGATAGCATTTATAAATGTCTTAAATATCATCTTCATCTTCTCAGATTACTATAGACAACTGTGCAGAGGTGGAACGCATTGCAAGTAACCTTCACCTGGAAGAGGTTCAAGTGTGCATCAATGAGTTTGTTCTTCAGAACTTCTCAGATCTGGTAAAAAGCGACATGTACCTGAAGCTATCCCAGTCAACCATGGAGTACGCTCTAGCTAATGACGCTCTCAAGGGTTTCTCTGAGATGGCACTGTACAAAGTGGTTCGTGCATGGCTGGATTGTGACCCCAGCAACCACCGACAGCATACCTTTAGCCTAATGAGTAAAGTACGCTTTCCTCTAATGAGCCCAGCAGAACTTCTGCAGATCTCCCAGGAAGATGCTACCCTCCGTGCTGACACTGATTGCGTCAACCTCCTGTTAGAAGCCAGCAACTACCAGATGATGCCCTTTCTGCAGCCAGCCTTGCAGACTGAGCGTACATGCATCCGTTCTAATTCCAGCCACCTGTTGGTCTTAGGAGGGGTGATGAGGCAACAGTTAGTGGTCAGCAAGGAGCTGCGTCTCTATGACGAAGAGGCCCAAGCTTGGAAAGCTCTGCGACCTATGGATGGCCCACGTTATCAACACGGTGTTGCCCTCATTGGTAACTTTTTATTCATTGTAGGGGGCCAAGATAATTATGACACCAAGGGCAAAACAGCAGTGGATACTGTCTATCGCTATGATCCCCGTTTTGACAGATGGCTGCAACTGGCCTCTCTCAATGAAAAGAGGACCTTCTTTCACCTCAGTGCGCTGAAGGGCAAATTGTATGCTGTGGGGGGCAGGAATGCAAGCGGAGAGATTGGTGAGATGTTTCTAAATTTATTTCTAAATTAATACATTGAGAAAACATATTAAGTCAATTTTGATTGATTAGCTCAGCTGATAATTTTGTAGCCTATTGTGTAGTAGTATTTTTAACAATATTTGTTAAAGATTATTATTTTTTTACAACTTTGATTAGAATATGTGTATATATCATATGATACTGAACTGAGTAAAAATGAATGTAGATAAATTATAATTATTCATCATTTTGTAAACCACTATGCACTCGCTAATGGTCAAAGTGAAAAACATCATGAATACATCATCCTGTTGCATTTTTGCTTAATCCCATCTCCACTCTGTGTAGGAGGGGTTTGCGTTGTCTTCTCTTGTTGTGCAAGTACCCCCTGGGTACTCCAGTTTCCTCCTGTAGTCCAAAGACATGCAATCAGACTGACTGGCATCAATAAATTGCCCATAGAGCACGAGTGTGTCTTTGAGTGTGTGTTGTACGTGGCCTTTGACCAGAGATGGTCAGTCTCATAAGTGACATAGGTGGCCGCCTTGGCATCTTCTTAGGGGGCAGTCCCTGTCAGCCCCTCCACCCCCCGAGACGAAGTGAAGTTCACTTGAAGTTTCTCCTGGGGGGGTTGATGTGGCATCAGGCAAACTTGCCTAGAACTGAACATGGGCTTCAACTGGCACTGGCTATGTTTGACCAACATCCTATATGCTCCCTGGAATTGACTCTGGGCTGTTGATCTCACCAACCTGGGGCAAAAGCAAATTTACAGGGTAGTTCATACCAGCAAGTTCATAACATGGTTATAAAATGCCCCCACAATTCTGACCTGGTTTAGCTCTTAGAAGATGGAATGATTGATGGATGGATGTTAGAATCCCATTTAGCAAAGCTATTAAAAATAAAGCTTATAAATAATACATATATATTGAGCTAAATTCAGAGAGTGAAAGGAGAAACATACACAAATAGAACTTTGATAATGTAGTCTTCTCATTGTTGAACAGATGCTGGTTTATTTACATGGTGATTTACATAATTTAATAAATAATACAAAGTATATTTATCTAAGAAACATACTATTTGTAGTGCTCATGTGTACACAATGTATCCTATCTTTGCATGTACAGACTCCGTGGAGTGCTACAGCCTCAGTCAAAATGAATGGACACTTGTATCACCAATGACAGAGCCACATTATGGGCATGCTGGGACAGTTCATGAAGATCTTATGTATGTTTCTGGTAAGTCTTTTCCATTTTCTACTGCAGAAAATATTCTAGTGCTTGAGGCACAAGGATGTGACCCAGCTGGGGTTTAAAAATGTCAGATCCGTGTCCAAACCAAAAAAAAAAAAAAAACAACTTAAGAAGTAAAGAAATAAAAAAAAAGGTTGCTGCCAAATTAAGGAAAATTTGGGGAAAAAAAAATTTCTGTTGCACAAGACAGCCAGTCTTTTTGTAAGTTATATTTATGATCAAAGTCGATTTATTGTTTGTGTTTCTGTAATGTCAAAACAGAAATTGTTGGAGTGTCTTTGTAAGTTAGGGCTTTATGCTGCCCTCGAGTGGCCACAGGCAACCCTCTGACCCTGGCCAGGAGAAGTGCTTGGAAGATGGATAGATGAATTATAAAGCATCGCGATCTTGAAAAACTTCAGAATCACCCAAACTAATTTTAATTGAAGGGGTGAATTGTGTTTCAAGGTAGCTCAGATCATACAATGCATGCAAATTTTGTTTTTGAAGGGGGTATAACACGGGATACCTTCCAGAAGGAACTGTGGTGCTATGACCCAAAAGAGAACAGCTGGAGCCGCCGGGCAGATATGACCACACTGCGTGGTCTGCACTGCATGTGCACTGTCGGAGACCGCCTCTACGTTATGGGCGGAAACCACTTTCGGGGTGTCAGTGATTACGACGATGTGCTAAGCTGTGAGTTCTACAGCCCTGCAACAGACCAATGGACCAGTGTTGCGCCCATGCCTCGTGGCCAGAGTGACGTCGGCGTGACTGTTTTTCAGGGTTACGTGTATGTGGTCGGGGGGTATTCATGGAATAACCGCTGCATGGTAGATGTAGTACAGCGCTATGACCCTGAAGGTGATGTGTGGGAGAAAATGTTCCATATTCTAGAGCCCTTGGGTGGAATTCGAGCCTGCTGCATGACTGTGCATCCGCCTGAGAGCATTGTGGAAGTTCAGATTCAGGAGTGCCCACTCTTCAGTGGCAAAACATAACAGATTTGGTACTAAATTAATTTTATTCAACAAAAATGCCAACTAATTCTACAAAGCAGGACTGTAAATGTTCTGTTATATGATATAGTAGTATCATGCTTAAAATTGTGGTAAGCCATTGTTTTGATGTTTTTTTAATTTTTATTTTCAAATTTTATTGTGTTTAGATCAAACAGTTCTGTACAGCATGTAATGTAATGACTGAAACCTTTGAATAGCAGCAACTAAAATTTAAATATAAGGCGGTTGATTATAAAAGTATTACTATTCATGAATGATTAATGAGAGAGGTATTTTAAGAATGAGTTAAGGTGGAATGGAAAGAAGAATGCTTTTGGCATTTTCTGTTTTATTTCAGCTGATCTGCCTAATAATCCAGCAGTATATTGTAAACAAGGTTGCAAAGGATGTACAAGGTAAAAATGTTAAAATGGAAGGCACACAGTTTTGGCAAAAATATGATATTCGCATTGTATGATGGTATAATCATAATCATTTGATATACTTCTAAAGAATAAATTAGTAATTAACTAAATGACCATACCACTAGGCATTTGACCTTCCTTCAAAATCTGTACATATCATGGCTACTCTTGGCACAAGCTGTTTTTAAATAATCATTTATATGAACAATGTTGATTGATTCTGCAAAAAGTGATAAACTGTATATAATACAATATATAATAAGATGGAAATACTGTTATGTCTTACATCCAGGTCATTCTGGGTGTTGTTCACAAGTGTCACACAATACACACAAATACACAAGTATAGTAATCTCCTTGAACTTCCATTCCTCTTTCACTTTGAGTGCCTTGTTAGGTCTGCTGTCTGATACCATGACAGTAATGATGTAAGAGCACAGAGGTACTGACACATTTCGCTTGCAACCTTGATCTGTAACAGTGAGATAAGAGAAAGAGGCTGCTTGATTAGCACCAAGGTCTGTACTGTATATACAGGAAGATTTATTCATTTTAACAGCCTCCATATACTTCTTAGACAAATTACACTCAGAATTAAACTTACCCAGTCTAATATAATGATTCTTAAACCCAACGATGTTTGCCTTTTACATTTCTATTTTATCTGGAAGAAAAACGACTTCTTGTAATTAGTAATTTAGCTCCTTCATTATGAAGTCAAGAATTTAAAAAAATTTAGTTTGTTCTGCTTTTCCAGTTTGTTAAATCCCTAGAATATTAATCAGATTCCTTATTCCATATATTCCATATTCCACGTTTGACGTTGTATGGTATTGCAAAGGTGTTACTAATTAAAAACCATCCAATTAGACTGCTTGTCTATATGAACTTTCTAAATTAGCTATTATGGAACTATAATTTGAATGTCAATTTTTTCCTACTTGAAATGCATGTTTTATTTATAACTAATGGTTGTTTTGTAAACAAATGAATAAAGTAATCATTTTTGGTATAGAACCAGGAAATTTGCAGTATTTTTACTGAATTAAGCCAGTATCCTAAGATTTTCTGAGCACTGTAAGTGTCGGTTGTATATATGTGTGTGTGTAAATACATTCAAGAGGAAAAGAGAAGAGAAGGAAAAAATCCAAAAAAGAACAGAGGGGAGGAACCAAAAACTTCACAGTAAGGAAACAAAACAAAAAAACCGGACCATGGAGGTCCGTGGTCCACTGGCTGCCAAATCCGCCCAGGCGTTCTAATGTGCTATACTTGGGATCCCCAAAATAACAGTGCCAGAGACTCTGAGCCCCCACCAAGTTTAAACATTTATAAAATAATAATAAAATATTTTTAAATGTTTAAATATTTTAAGTTTTATACATATAATCTGGAAATCACCTTGTGACCCCCAGCCAATGGCTAGCGACCCGTCCATGTAACACAAAGAAAATGTAAACTTTGGTTAAAATTCATCTGGCAGATGTTTAATATCCATCCATCTGTTCATTAATTATCTAACTACTTACCCTGGTCAGAAATGCTATGGGTTTTGAACCTATGCCAGGCAGCACAGGACATACATCTCAAGTAGATAGCTATTATTAGATAGTTATTTAAAAAATCAGTTATAGCATTTCTGCCGCACCACATCCAATCTTCACATTCTCTCTCCACCCTCAAGATCTGTTCCAGGAATTCCTCTACTGGGCTGATGCCTATCTGCGTTCCCTGAATACTCTTCATGTTGTACTTATGGTCACTGAATAGTCTTATTAGCCACGGATTTGTTGGAAGATATTTGCTTACACTTGTGAATGGTCATTCATTGGAAGCTCAGACCGGCTCCGCTTATGCCTCGTTGACTCCTCAACAGCACATACATCATTTAAGATGTTTAGTATTAGCTAAATAAAAATAATTGTAAATGCACAGTACTGCGTAAGCAACCTATGCTAGTGGTTAAGACAAAACATACATGGATGTATATGTTTCACAGAAACAGTCATTCAGGGGGTGCGGGATGGACGCATTTGACTTTCTGTGGGTAAAACCTTTTGTTCAGTCTCTTTATTTTTGCTCTGAGACCTGTAGCGTCTGCCAGAGGGGAGGGGGGGAGAAAAGGTAGCGTCCAGGGTGTGAGGGGTGCAGAAGTTGCCTTTTCAAGCAGACCTTGCCTAGACATAAACATATTTCAAGGTTGTCCAGAAGCCTCGTGTTGCTGGCAGATTTGGTAGACTATTTAAGCCTTAGCTTTGCTTCCTGTTTTCGCCTCAGTCTTCTACAGCAGCCAGCATCAGCAAATCCACACTTACTGAACTAAGTGTGCCAGGATCTAAATCATTTCTCACAAATTCATCTATAGAGCCATCTACAGTGTACAGCTATAGTCATGTCTCTATCTGGTGACATCTGCCTTGTTACAGGTGCCTGTGGATTCTTGGGACAAAGGATTATTATGTTGCTCCTGGAAGAGGGTGTGGCAGAGATCCGTCTGCTAGACAAAGTCATTATACCTGAAGTTATCCAGGTTGTGAAAGGTAAATGCCAAATTTTTTGCATTGAATTTAGTTTTATGTTGAAAATGTTTTCATCGATATATAAGTACAGCAAGAAGTAGTTATTTCTGCATCTTAGTTTTACTTTTATAACCTTTCCATTTAATAGCAATAATTTCAAACATACTGGAGAATGATCCTTTAAGATTATTATTCAGCTGTTGTTTTCTAAAGTAGTTTTTAATTATTTTTAAAGTAGAATATTCACTTTTGAGAATTTTTTAAAAGAATCAGTGTTCTTGAAACTGAAAAAAAACTGAACAGGTTTTCAGTTGGTTTTCACAACCGCATATTGTCAGCTGCATTTACTCAACTAAATTGCTTTCAATAATTAACTCTGATAGCCAACAAAAAGAGGGCCACTCTTCACTGTATGTCCTCTGAAACTTTATAATTCACCATAAGAACATAAGAAATTTACAAAGGAGAGGAGGCCATTCGATCCATCAAAGCTCGTTTGGGGAGAACTTAACTAATAGCTCAGAGATGTTAAAATCTTATCTAGCTCTGATTTGAAGGAACCCAGGGTTTTACACTGTAGCTTGCACTACACTAGCAGAAAGACTATTCCATACTCTAACTACACGGTGTGTAAAGAAGTGCTTTCTCAAATTCATTTTAAAATGTTCTCCCGCTAATTTCCACTTATGGCCACAAATTCTAGCATTTAAACTAATATTGAAATAGCCATTTGGTTGAACAGCATCCCGACCTATTAGAATCTTATATACCTGTATCATGTCCCCCCTTAGTCTCATTTGCTCGAGGCTAAACAGATTCAGCTCAGCTAACCTCTCCTCATAAGACTAACCACATTCCTCTAAGACCAGGAATCATTCTTGTAGCCCTCTGTTGCACCCTTTCCAAGGCAGCAATGTCTTTTTTAAGATTTTTAAGACCAAACCTGCACACAATATTCTAGGTGGGGTCTTACCAAGGAATTGTAAAATCACAGCATCACCTCACTTGACTTAAACTCCACACAGCTAGAGATGTAACCCAACATCCTATTGGCCTTTATAATTGCTTCCTCACACAGGTGAGAGTGGGACATGGAAGCATCAACATACACACCGTGATCTTTCTCAGAATCAGCTACCTTTATTTCAGTGGAACCTATAAAATATCTGTACCATAAACTGTAATTAATAGATAAATAGATATACAAGAAGGATGGATGCATGGATATAAGTTTGTTATGTTTCTCGATATTTCACAAAATTCCTTTTCCTATCGAAAAATAGGTTATGACTGATTGAGTTATTGCTTGATTTTCTGCCAGAATCTGCACATCTCACAAAGGTGAATTTTTTTGAGGGAGACGTTCGGGACAAAGGACTTCTCCGCAAAGCCTGTCGAGGAGCTTCCACAGTCATACACACAGCATCCATCATCGACGTAACTGGATCAGTAGACTACAATGAACTCTACGAGGTCAATGTAAAAGGTCAACTCATATGATTTTTTTACCCTTTAAATGTAATAAATAATAATACAATATTTATTATATGGTCTTAAAAGAAGTACCATTATAACTTAATGAAAAGAGCAGAATGCTTTGAATTGTGTTTTCAAGGCATTATATACATTTATAAACTATTCATAGTGATTATTTTAGCCCAACAACTAATGTAATATATTCAGCAGTCTTTATTGTTTTCTGCCCCATTATTTAACAGATTATGACATTCTGTTTTGTCTTCCTTTTCTGAACCTGTCAGTCATTTCTAAACCTGAAGTGTAATCATCCTCATATGTTTTTTTCCAGGCACACAGCTCTTGCTGGAGTCTTGTTTTCAAGAGAATGTGACCTCCTTTATCTATACCAGCAGTATTGAAGTGGTAGGCCCCAACAAACATGGGGACCCAGTTTTTAATGGTGATGAAGAAACTCCTTATTTCTCTCAGTTGAAGTTCCCTTACAGCAAGACCAAATGGGAAGCTGAGCAGATGGTCCTTCAGGCCAACGGCCAGCCCCTAAGCAACGGGGGTACTTTAGCTTCCTGTGCCTTGCGACCCACTTACATGTATGGGGATGGCTGCCGTTTCCTACAAGGCCATATGACCAATGGTGTCCGCAACAGAAACGTACTGCCACGCAGTTCTCATCCAAGGGCCAAGGTGAACCCTGTGTATGTGGGGAATGTTGCATTTGCCCATGTTTTGGCTGTCCGGGCACTGAAGGACACACAGAAGCGAGTTACAGTTGGAGGCAACTTTTACTTCATTTCCGATGACACCCCTCATGTCAGCTATTCAGATTTCAATTACATGGTCATGTCACCACTGGGGTTTGCGATTCAAGAACGCCCAGTCCTGCCTTTTTCCCTCTTATTCTTTTTGTCCTTTCTTCTGGAGAAACTACAAACATTTCTCCGTCCCTTTTTCAAGTTCACTCCACCCTTGAACCGACAACTACTTACGATGCTGAACACACCTTTTACTTTCTCTTACCAAAAAGCCCACAGAGACCTGGGCTACAGTCCACGCTATGACTGGGAGGAGTCACGCAAATGTACCACTGATTGGTTGGCCTCTATTTTTCAAACCATGAGAGAACAATTTAAAGCTCAGAAATGAAATTTGAGGAACATATGGCATGCTAGGTTTCTTTTCGAAAAAGGAAGCATATTACAATTATGTGATCTTGTAATTAAAAGGATCTGTCACTGAAACATTTTACATTAATAGTATATTGGCAAAGCAATAGAACTGATCACTTTTGGGCTCACTGAAAAATAATAATTTTAACAACAGAATTAATATTATTCTAAGAGAGCTATACAAATTGAAAAGTTCATAATTGACAGAACAAGCGTGCGTGTGCAAATACACTTGTAGGGTGTGGAAATAAGAATATTTGGCATGCTTAATAAAAAATACTATAATCATTAAATTCTGATGTAATTTCTATGACAAGTGTACAGATTAACTGTATTTCACCTCTTAAAAATATCCTTTAATCCAGCTGATCTCTTTCGCGTTGCATGATTGTCCATGAACTGTAGATTTTTCAATAAAAATGTATCACTTATTGAACTAAAAATTCTAATAATAATTGTTTAGTTCACTTTTTATACTGTACTGTTGGTACAATTTTTATTCTACTGTTTTTAATATTTGCTGCTCTTATCTTGTACTGTCCATTTTCTGCCATGACGATGAAAATTTCCCACTTGTGAGACTAATAAAGGATTATTAAATTTAATCTAATTTAAATTACAGATTTGCTGTTCGTTAACTTTATTTCTCCAACTAAGCAAAGGGGAACTGAATCTCTTTCATTATTATTGCTTGTGGATCGACAAGGACATTAAAAATGGGGAAATCTTAATGAAAGAGTGTCTATTATCAAGAGCACCCCCTATTGCTTACTGCAAGAATAATTTTCAAAACGTAAGCACACATGCGAATGCAAGAAGGACTAGGCGTAGATACCGTTCCAGGATCAGTTTTTCTATTTTGCTGACTGTGTGATTCCTTAGTGAAGCTGTGCATAACCTGATACTGAGTCTGTGTAATATGAAATGGGGTTTTTTTGAAGTGGCTGACATTTTAAATACGCCCGAATATTCTACAAAATGGCGTCAGAGGATGAAGAGTAGCAGAGCAGTGTGTTTGTAAAGAAGGAATCAACTACGCTTCTGAGGTAAATACACGTGAAGAGTAAGCGCAAATTCATTATAATTTGGAATTATAATTGTAGTGATACACAATGAAACCATTTTCTACATTGGAACGGATTGAAATTATCTAACAACTGTACTTTCACTTTTCACTTTGTTACCATTAAATTAAAAATGAATTAATTTAAATTAATTCTATGTTAGTAATAACTGCGAGTATTGGGTATAGCATCTATTTAACTCATAAAACGGATTTCGTTTTCTTTGTGTAAGTTAGTTGTAAATTTTTGTACAAAAATTGTGACAAATATCAGTATATGATCACGTTTCCCCTCTTTTCAGATTTAAGACCGCTATTTTTATTAACCAAATCTAATTGTAATAATTCCCAGGGTGTCTCCTTAATATGATAAAATGGGTGAGAAATCTCTGGTGATACAATGACACTTCAGTCATTGATTTCCGTCATGCTCCTGGTCTCAACAGGTAAGTGTCTTGCTATTAATCTTGGACGTTATCATTGATTGTCAGTGAATATATAAGAATAATGAGTATATATCAAGTATATAAATGATTATTATTATTATTATTATTATTATTATTATTATTATTATTATTATTATTATTCATTCAACCTTCTTTCTGAATGCCTACGGCTGATTTATACCTCCGTGTAGGTATGCCGGTACAGCGTAGCCACATACCTTGTGCCGTAAAGGCTGATTTCTCAAGGGGTGTTGCTCAATATGTGTACTTGACCGTGCTTGTGCTCTTGTCTACCCGTTTTACGTCATTTTCCATTGCCATTCCAAGACCAGTTCCAATACTAAAACCAGCTGTTTTTCAAAACTGCATACAGTGTACTGTACTGTACTGTTATATATTCTTATTACGGATAAAATTATTTAGCTTAACTACGACATCACATCTGTTAAGCCCTGTGTGCGTTGAAAGGACAGGCACATTGAGATGTGTAGTCAGTAACATGACTGAATAGAATTACAAAGGCAATTAGAACAAACAGGTATATCAACACAAATTGCAAAGAGTGCAATACAAATAAATGTAATTAATAAATTACAAATTGTATGTGAGGTACACATTAATGCCCTGGGTGTTTCCCAATATGTGCACTTGACCGTACTTTTGTTCTCGCGTACCGGTTTTATGTCATCTTCCATTGCGATGTATAGGCCGCAGTGTAAGCTCTCCGTAGGGTCAACACCGGTATAATCAGTCTATAGCCTACACCATAGCCTAACAGATAAAAAACAAATGCTTAACAAAACATCCATTTATTGAGCCCTGGTTATATTTGTGCTGCTGCAAGCATCTTCTAGGCATATTTGGAAAAATCTTGAGCTGCTACAAAGACATTTTTTATGCATTTCCCCTTCAAAGGTTGGTGTCTGTATTGCTTTTAACTTTGTTTAGTATTGTAAATTATGAATAAAATTAATGGAGGTAAATGAAATTGGCACCGTCATTCTGATTAGTTTGTAGTCCTGTTGCTTTGGTACCTAGGGTGGGTTATTTAATGCTTGATATAAATCAAGTATATAAAATTCAAGTACACTAAGGATGTATCCTTACTTCGCTCTCATAAAAAAAAATGAACGCTATCCAGCAGGCCAGTCACAGTTCTTGTGTTCTGCTTCGGCACTGTCACGCCCAGCGCCGTCTGATCCTTCTGTGTGCCACGCCCACCTCGTTACCTCGTGTTTATGCCCGATTGTTTCCACCCGTTGCTTGTTTCGTTCAACCTGTCTAGTGTATTTAGTCCTTGTCAGAGTCAGTCTTCCCCAGTTCTAGCATTGATGTTGTCTAGCGTAGTACCTGATCCTGTCCTGTCTTCCCGTTTATGCCCATGAAAACCCCAGTTATTGGACTCCTTGTCTGAGCTCGCCTGTTATTCCAATCGCCTGCCTCACGCAATGTGACAGGCACAATATGTAGTTTAATTTCTGGGGCAGTGCACTTTAGGCGACGGCGTAGGGTCCACAACAACGCTGTATTTACGGTGTCTATTTAACGCAGAAGTATAAATCAGTCTGTACCCTATGCAAGTGACCTATAATGTTGCAAGCATTTCTACTTGGGCGCGGCTATGTCTGTCACTGTGCAATTACAGTGAGGTGGATACATTTTGTTTTAAATTATTTTAGTAGTTTGTATTTTTATTTTGCATTATCGCTGCTGGAAATTAGAATATTTACAAATATCAGCTGTGATGTGATTTTTTTGTAAATATTGCAATATTTATAAAGCAAAAAATTTGTTAAAAAAACACACACACACCCAGTAAATTTTATCACCAAGATTTCTAAATACCAGAACTGGACAGGTGCTGTTTTAATAGCAACAGTAACGTATATGAACACACTGTCCCGTGACAAAAGTTGACCATACTGCCACCTGGATTTTTGGTGGTGTAGATTCTCGTGTAAGTGTGACATTAATTCCATGCATAGCAGCACAAACAACACAGGATATGCATGGTGGCCATGATGTATAACTAAACCTCTTGTGAACGCTGAGTATAAACGTGCCCTTAGGTTACACACAAAGCAGGATAACAAGGACTTTTTGATGTGGCCTTCAGGTAAGCCTTTTAGCCTAAATGTTGGATGATCATTCCATATCCCCAGTGTCTGGGCCCCTTCCCCATTATGGGTGGCCTTGCCAGGTAGCCTAAAAGGTAGTTCATGTCCTGCTACGTATAATAATACGGTGTAAAACCAGTGACTGTAACACTACTAACGTTCTGACTAAATTGGAAGATGGCTGCCCCATTTGGGGTAAGGTGACCATATGTGACTATTTGAAATCAGTATTATAAAACATATATGGGATTATTTGTCGATACTTGTATTAAATAAAATCAGCAAGGGTTGCAGGACAAGCAGGTAGAAAGATGGATGGATGGATGGATGGATGATAAGCAAGTATGGACTTCCCCTATGATAACCCCGGACATAAAGAATCAGGCT
>JAODKE010000001.1:31742365-31761340 GCA_026779605.1 Mormyrus hasselquistii | reverse complement strand
TATTGCATATGACGAGGGGCGATTGCAGGATGTTACTCTTAAGGGAGCTCAGCCCTCTGAAGAAATACATCATGTCATGGCCCCCATGGTTATATTTGCCGAGCTGGGGGTATGAAAATGCAGGTCTATATGAAAATGTAGGACGAATCACTAAATGGTTTTAGAAAAACTGTTTCAGTGGGAACAACAATAAGGGAGCAAAAGCCCAGCTAAATAGGGTCTAGAAAAACATATGACCACATTTGAAAATGCCATTGCAATATGTCAAGGCATATATGGTTACAGGAAAAAAACGAACATCCTAGTTTACACCACGCTGACATGCAGGAAATAAAGCTTTTTTGATGAAGGGAAACTCCAGTGAACAATCCTGAGGTTATTCAGCAGAGCTTAGAATACACAAATTCTTAGCAGTAGTAGTGGTACCAGTAATACAATTATTGGTCATTTAGAGAAGAACAGTTTGAAAATTTATAGTATAAACTAATTCCATGTTCTTCATAAATGTAATATGAGAGAATACAGTTGCATTTTCTTCTGGGCGGTTTTCCTACTTGCTGCATATGCCAGCGATGATGGTAAGGTGGACAAGCCGTAGTTATTGTAGTCAAAAGGAAAGTGTGTGTAAAATGATAGAATAATAAGCAAGGAAATGATGATGCTGTCGTAAGATAATATATTTATATTTCTAATGTCAGACCAATGCTCTAGGTAACCAGTGCCTTTGGTGTAACATTATTTTATTTTATCATTAATGACTTCAGCCTGTTAAAATTTCTTTCTCATGTTAGTTCTATACACATACACACACGTGTTTGTGTGTGTGTGCGTGTGTGTGTGTGTGTTTTACACTTTCTTTGACAGAGGAGTGACATTAGTAATTTGCTTCCCACGCTGGAAATTTAATAAGTCCATCTTTCTTTTGGTTTTCAGGTAAACAAGACCAAATAGATACATACTTTACAGTTGAAGGACATTTCTATAAACTGACTTGTGATCTTAACACAATTCAAATGGACAATCAGACACTAAACTGGAGTAGAGATGATAACCACACTCTAGATATGACAAACCAACGCATCAAAAAAATGGAGAACTCACTATGGTTTTTACCTGTCAAACTTTCAGACAGTGGATATTATACCTGCAGGTAGGTAAAAACAAGTGAATCAGTGTTGATTTCAATGAAAGCATTGCATATATGATTCTGAATGGTTGTTTGACTACATAGCTAACCAGAATTATGTTATAGTTTGTATAAATTGTATTTTCCTCTTTATGTGCTGCTTACTGTAGTAAAGTCAGATAAAGTTTGAAGAAATGTGATACAGGTATATGCATGTACTATATACTTTGCCTTTATGGAATATGTTGCCAGGCTATGCTGGTCATATTAAAGGTTGGATTTCTTTCATATCATCCCATATTACAGGTAGATTAGGCTAACTAACTTTTAACATTACGTAATTAATAAAAAAAATCAAAACAAGTGTATAGGTTAGCTTGTAATGATGTTAATATCAAGCATTTCTTTTTCATTTTTATGTTTATATATGGTTACAAATAACCTGAAATTATATGCTTCATACTTCATAATATGCCCTGCAGACAGGTAGTAAACACTCACTATTGTGATCATATACAGTTCTGGAAAAATTTGAGAGACCACTCCATTTAAAAAAAATCTGCATTGATTAATCCTGGTTTAAACCTGGTTTGCTGGCAGAATGCTAAACTGAGTGGCAGGTTGCTTCCAGACTCAAAATTACTAAGATCACAGTACACAAGAACAATGTGATACAGGAGACATTGGAAATGTCCAAAAACTAGCCAAGTAGAGTGTATAAGCGACTTTGTAATGCCAGAGATGATCGCCAGCTTACCATGAATCAGAGAATGACATCAAGTGACCTTCAAAAAGAATGGGAAACATTAAGTGGTGTGAAGTGCACTGCTAGGACAAGTTTGTAACAGGCTCCTAGAAGCAGGACTGAAGTTCCATAAAGCAAGGCAGAAACGCTTCACCAATGAAAAACAGAGAACAGCTAGGTTGGAGTTAACAAAAAAAAAATGTATATTCTATACAGAAGCATATCCATCCATCCATCCATCCATCAATCACCATCCGCATGTCCGGGATCCAGGTCACGGGGGTAACAACTTCAGGAGAGATAGCCAGACTTCCCTCTCCCCAGCAACCTCTACCAGCTCTTCTGGGGGGCGCCAAGGCGTTCCCAGGCCAGCCAAGAGATATAATCCCTCCAGCGTGTCCTGGGTCTGCCCCGGGGCCTCCTCCCTGTAGGACATGCACGGAAAACCTCTCCGGGTAGCCGCCCAGGAGGCATCCGCACCAGGTGTGCAAACCACCTCAACTGGCTCCTTTCGATGTGGAGGAGCAGAGGATCTACTCTGAGACTCTCCCGGATATCTGAACTTCTCACCCTATCTCTAAAGGAGAGCCCAGACACCCTGTGGAGAAACCTCATTTCGGCTGCCTGTATCCACAATTTCATTCTTTCGGTCACTACCCACAGCTCATCACTATAGGTGAGGGTGGGAATGAAGATGGACCAATAGATCGAGAGCTTTGCTTTCAGGCTCAATTCTTTTTTGGCCACGATGAACCGATTAAGCGCCCGCAAATCTGCAGACATCTCTCATTTGTCTATCCAGCTCTTGATCTCTTCTACCATCACTGAACAAGACCACAAGATACTTGAACTCCTCCACTTGTGGCAGTACCTCCTCCCTGACCTGAAGAGGGCAATCAACTCATTTCTGGTTGAGAATCATGGTCTTGGACTTAGAGGTGCTGGTCCTCATCCCCACTGCTTCACACTCGGCTGCAAACCACCCCAGAGCTCGCTGGTGGTCCCCAGCAGATGAAGACAACAGAACCATGTCATCCACAAAAAGTAGTGACGAAATCCTGAGGCCACCACACTGAAAACCCTCAACACCCTGGCTGCACCTCGAAATCCTGTCCATAAATATTAGAAATTTATTATAAATATCCATGCACTTTTGGTCTTCAAGTCTGTACATTGTTCAAATAGAAAGTGTATCAGCCATGACAGCCTCACAACATCCAGACCCTTCAGGTACCCTGGACAAATCTCATCCTCCCCTGGGGCCTGGCCACCAAGGAGCTCTTAAACCACCCTGACAACCTCAGCTCCAGTGATCAGAATCAGAATAAGAATATCTTTATTGTCATTGTATTATGTACAACAAAATTAGGTGCAGTTCTTGTGGCGTCAATACAATAAATTACATATAAAAGACATATTGCATATAAAAGACATATTGTACGAGATTATGTCTATTGCACTCAAGTTGTGTGAAGGTGATTAGGTGTCATTCAGCGCCCTGATAGCGACAGGGTAGAAACTACTGTACAGTCTGTTAGTCCTTGTTTTGATGCTCCTGTATCTTTTGCCTGATGACAGCAGTTAGAAAAGGTCATGTGCGGGGTGTGAGGAGTCTTTTATGATGTTTTCCACTTTTCTGAGCTATTCCACCCTAGCCCCCTCTGGCCCTGTGGCCTCTAATGTCTCAAAGGCTATGCGTATTGGATGAATCTGAGGCAGGGTTGAGGAGGTCCTGAAAGTATTCCTTCCACCTCCGGGTGATGTCCCCAGGTGAGGTCGACAGCACCCCCTGCCCACCATAAATAGTAGGAACTAGGAGCTGCTTCCCTCTCCTGATATTCCAGACGGTTTGCCATAAGCTTTTTGAGGCTGACTGAAAGTTTCTTTCCATGGCCAAACTCCTCCCATGCCTGGGTTTTTGCATCAGCAACAACCCATGCCGTGTTCCGCCTGCCTGCCGGTACCTGTCAGCTGCCTCTAGAGACCCCTGGGCTAATAATTCATGGTAGTACTCTTTCTTCAGCTTGACAGCCCCCGTCACCTATGGTGTCCACCATCGGGTACGGGGGTTACCACCACGATTAGCACTAACCACCCTGCAGCCACAGCTCCGTACAGCTGCTTCCACAATGGAGGTCTGATACAATGTCCATTCAGACTCAATGTCCCCAACCTCTCCCGGTACACAGTTTTTTGCCCAAGGGTGTGAGTTGAATATCTGGTGAACAGGCATTCCCAGCAGACCCTCATTATACGCTTGGGCCTGCCAGGTCTGATCGGCTTCACCATACCACCTGAGCCAACTCAGTACCAGGTGGTGATCAGTTGCCAGCTCTGGCCCTCTCTTCACCCAAGTGTTCAAGACAGAAGGCTGCAGATCAGCTGATATGATTATAAAATCGATCATTGACCTGTAGCCCTGAGTATGTTGATACCATGTCCCCTTATGGACACCCTTATGCTCAAAAGCCAGCAGTCCAACAACAGAAAACCACTGTGGTTCAGATCAGGGAGTCCGTTCCTCCCAATCACCCCCCTCCAGGCTACACTGTCATTGCCCTCGTGAGCGTTGAAGTTCCCCAGCAAAAGGATGGAACGATGGAGTCCAAGAAGGCTGGGCACGCCGAACTGTCATTCAGCATATAGGTGCAGATGACAGTCAGAGACCTCTCCCCAACCTGTAAGTGCAAGGAGATGCAATCTGTAGGTGCAATGTGTTGTGGTGAGCCTGACTATATCTAGTCGGTATCTCTCAGCCTCACGCATAAGCTCAGGGACGAGAGAGGTGACATTCCACATCACAAAAGCCAGTTTAGTCAGCAGGGGATCGGCCTACCAGGATCTCCCTTGGCTGCCACCCGATCCACATCGCACCGACCCCATGACATTGCCGTCGCAGGTGGTGGGCCCACCTGGGGACGGTTTTGTGTACCTCTTTCAGGCTGGGCTTAGCTGGACCCCATGGGCCAAAGCCCGGCAACCAGGCACTCTCCAACAGGCCCCTCTCCCAGGCCTGGCTCAAGGGTGGGGCCCCGGTGACCCCGGTGACCCTAGTCCAGGCGAGGGTAAGGAGACCTTGCCGTGATACTTTTTCATCATAGATTTTTTGGATCGCTCTTTGTCTGGTCCCTCCCCCGGGACCTTTTTGCCTTGGGAGACCCTACAGGGGCTATTGCCCCCGACAACATAGCCCCCAGGGTCACTGAGATACGCAAACCCCTCTACCACAATAAGATGGCAATCCAAGGAGAGCATTCCCATACATTGAAAAGGAAGTGAAACTAAAAAATTGTGCTGTGGTCTCTACATTTTTTCCAGAGCTGTAGTTCCTAGGAGTAGTGATCCAAAACAATAACTCCAACAACAAGGTATAATATGAACCTTAGGGTAATGGCTGCAGATCTTCAGTCTTTAGCCTTCCGCCCATAACGTTCCATAGCGTTCATAAAGCTAGTGTTCTGTAACTGATACTTTTGGTGAAAAATTTTGATTCAAAATGTAATACTGCATTTCAAATGGTGATGGGAATGTTATTAATAAAGCAATAATTTTCTAACAGACTGTATTAGAGGTTTCATTGACAAAACTGAAAAAGATATATATTTCAGTGGGGCTTTAGTGCTAGTCTTAGTTTTGAAGATATTGGTCAGCGAAATGTTGGTCTTCTCTCGGATATAACGGGACTGAATATCATTCTTTTGTGGTGATTAAAGCTCCAAAAAGTACTTTTGAAAAATTCAACAGCAATGTCTCTTAACAGAAATCATGACCCAGTTACTCAAGATAATTCACAGACTTTGCAGTGAGCAGTTTATATACTGTTATATATTATTTTCCTCTACCAAACTCCATACACCAATCGTATCACTGCACAGAAATGATGGGATGGCTATGCTCATATCTTCTGTGACATTTCTACAGCTGCCAAAACTAGGCAACTCCCTGCAGAATACGCTTGATGGCTAGATAGCACTATAGCCCCCCCAAATAAAAACATATCTTTTTCAGTTTTGGGTTAAATGACCTCTTTATTAGAGATAGGATCATGTTTTGGGTCAAAACATGCAGACATTCAGGTAATTTTTCACCCTAGGAGAAACGCTTTCTCATCTTTTTTGTTGGTTTTCCATCGCCATCTATTTATGTGTCATTAAAATAATTCCACAGCAACAGAAGAATGATAACAAAGATGATCCTTTCCGTGGAAAGCGGTTTTTGTCCACGTCAATGTGACATTAAACAATTTCAGTTGGGAACCACTCAGAAACTCTCCTGCAGGCAGGACATTGTCTTCACTATCGCTCAGAAAGTGGAAGTGAATTGGTTAAAGGTAAGACACCATGTCAAATATTAATATTATTTCCAGAAGGGAAGGAGTGTTGTTGACCCTCAATATTAAATTTAGACACCAAGTCCATAAACTGTATAACAGCCATCGGTACATTAAATAAGTATTCGGTTGTCTGCTTGAACAGTGATATTTAATAAATTAATTATTTTTGCAGGATTGCAGCCCACTAGGTAGACATGAACAAAGAATCCTAATACGTAACATCACTGAGAAGACTGCCGGAAAATACACATGTCAGATAAATTTTATTTATGAGAATAAGAACTACACAGCATCACGGACAACCCTACTGAAAGTTAAGAATGGTAAAACAAAAAATATTCTATTGTTTGCAATTTAAGATGTGAAATTTTTTAGTTACTTAAATATCTATATTGTTTCCAATAACAATTATATCACCCTCCCTGGTTGTGTCATGTAATAATAATGGATGTATTTAATTGTAGCACCAAATGTCAATAATATGTATAAAAGTCCTGCTGTAGGCCTACAACCTACGTGGGGGCATGGGGCTCCAGTGGAATGTAAATATGTAAATCAGTCAGCAATCAAAGGCAAGGGCCTTGCCAGTCCAATCATCAGCTACAAAAACCAGCTTTAGGGCCATGAAATGTAACCTCTCTGGTTGGAAAGGAGACATAGCTAGTGTGGGAGGTAGACAGATAACATCTAGATATAGTTGGGGTCACCTCAATGCATGGTGTTGGTTCTGGAACCAACTTTCTTGAGAGGGGCTGGACTCTATTCCACTCTGGAGTTGCCATGGGTGAGAAGTATTGGGCTGATATGTGTTTACTCATAGTGTCCCAGCTCTGCGCTTGTACATTAGAGTTCACCTCTGTGAAAGAGAGGGTTGCCTCCCTTCGATTTCGAGTTGCGAGATGGGCTCTGACTGTTGTCTGTGCTTATACAGCGAAAACTTCAGAGTATATGGCCTTCTTGATGACCTTGGATGGGGTTCTGTATGGCATCCCCTCTGAAGACTACATTGCTCTTTAATACTCAGATGGATAACAGCAGTGAAATCTGCAGGGGTGCAATTGGAGGGAGCTGCCTGCTAATCTGTACCCAAATGGTGCTCTGTTATGGGACTTCTTTACTAACCGCAGTTTTTCCATAATGAACACCATGTTTGAACATAAGGGTGTTCATAAGTGCATCTACCAGAACACCATAGACCATAGCTTGATGATAGATTGCATAATTATATCACTGGATCTGCAACTGCATGTCTTGAGCACTTGGGTAAAGAGAGCAGCTAAGTTGTCATCTAATAACCACTTGGTGATGAGTTGGATAAGCTGATGGGGGCAGTGGTGGCTTAATGGTTAGGGAAGCATGCTTGTAATTGAATGACTGCAAGTTCAAATCCACTGAGGAACCCTGAGCAAGGTACCACCCCAAGCACTGCTCCCTGGGTGCTGAATTAGCTGCCCCTTCCTATGTCACAGATGAGTTAAATGCAGAGAACACTTTTCACTGTGGTGTGTCAACAATGACAATTAATCATGGCAGACAGATGTGGTTAACACAACCATATAGTGAGGTTATGCTTGGAGCAGAGGCTTGCATCCAGGAGATGTTTAACTCAAACATCCAGCATAACTTTCCTTACATTACAAGAGCGGTTGGAGACATTCAGCCTGAATAAGCAATGTTCTGTGTCTCCATTGCTGAGGTGGCTGTGCAGAGCTGTGGCCATAGGTTTGTTAATACCTGTTGTGGTGGCAACCCCTAAACCAGTGGTTCTCAATTCCGTTCCTGGCACCCCCCCTACCAAAATGTTTTTGTTCCAACCCTACCTGAATAAGTTACAGGGGTTTTCTCATGTTGTTTCCAGAAGGGAAAGAGTGTTGTTGACCCTCAACTAAGGATATTGTCAGGTGGTGGATGGAATACTTTGAAAACCTCCTACATCCCAATGACATGCCTTCCTTGGAGGAAGGAGGGTATTAAGATTCAGAGGAGGACTTGCCCATCATTAGGATTGAAGTCAATGAAGTAGTCAAAAAAACTCATCAATTGTAAGGCTCTGAGAGCGGATGAGATTAAATCGGAGGCTCTTGATGTGGCTGAAATGTCTCTGCTGACATGCCTCTTCAACAGAGCGTGGAGATTGAACAGAGTGCCTCTGAATTAGAAGACTATGGTGGTGCTCCCAATCATTAAGAAAGTTCCAACTTAAGAAGGATCACACTCCTCAACCTCCCTGGGAAAGCCTATAATAGGGTACTGGAGAGGAGGGTCCGACCATGGGTTGAACTCCGGATCCAGGAGGAACAATATGGATTCTGTCTTGGTCGTGGAATGCTGGATCAGCTCTTTATCCTCACAAGGAACATTTTTCAGTAACCAGGAACTTCCGACGTGTTCTTATCACATGATATCAGCCTGATTATAGTTCCTCTGAGGTAGTTCCAGATCCTTTTTGGCCCCTCCTCCCTGCTACTTTAGTAGAAGAATTACTTGGTGGAGTCTATGATAAACTTTGCTCATTGGTCGACCACAAGCACCAGCACTATCTTGGAAGTTGTGTGGAAATGCCATGATAAGAGATAGAAGTACTGGTGCAAAAATTGAGTAGACAGAATTATTTTTGTATCTTAATTGCATTATACAAAATTATTCTGAGAGCAGAACAAAAAGTCAGAGGGCAGGTGGAGGTGGTTCCAAGCAACTAGAGGAGGCAGGACATAGACATCTGATTGGTTCGTCTTGCCTCCTCTAGATGTTTGGACCCACCTCCTCTATAGTCTGATGAGTTATCTCTCTGAACTAGCCATTTTTTCTTCTGCCCACAGAACAGTTTTGTGTAAGAAAAACTCCCACAAGCCCATTTTTCTGCATCAGAAATTTCAATTGATAATGGCATAACTGTCTAATATCGCTGATGCTGTAGATGAAACTTGCCAGGGCTAAACTACTGTTAACTTGTATATTTTTTTATTGTGTGAAAAAAGAAAGATTGTTCTGTGGGCCAAATTGTATAATGAATTATAAATGTCTGGGTCCATATGAATAAAACTTAAAAAAAATGATTTGCCCCATATTTTCAGACCACATGATCAATCTCCCTAATAACAAAATGACTTGGTCATCCTCCATTGTTTTAGGGTGGCAGTGTAGTTTCATAATTACATGTAAAGTTTAATCTACAAGCTTTTTGCACCTTCCTGTTCCTGTTATGCAATGAGAAAGCGACACACAAAAGTGCCCAGGAGCTACAAAAGCACCCAGTGAAGATGGTTCAGGAACTCGGAAGCAGCAACTAGGTTCCTGAACTGTTGTGGAAATGCACATATTACTGTCAGTAACTTGTTCCCAGTGAATGTTGGACTCCACCAGGGCTGCCCTTTGTCACCGATTCTGTTCATAACCTTTATGGATATAATTTCTAGGGGCAGCCAGGGGGTGGAGGGTATCTGGTTTGGTGACCTCAGGATTGCATCTTTGCTCTTTACAGAATATGTGGTCCTGTTGGCTTCATTGAGCTGTGACTTCCAATGTGCACTGGAATGGATTGCAGCTGCAGACCGGAATGAGGATCAGCACCTCCAAGTCTGAGGCCATGGTTATTAACTGGAAAAGGGTAGATTGCCCCCTTCAGGTTGGAGATGAGTTACAGCCCCTAGCTGAGGAGTTCAAGTATCTCAGGGTCTTGTTCATGAGTGAGGAAAGAATGGAGTGGGAGATTGACAGGTGGATCGGTGCAGCATCAGCAGCTATGGTCCGTCATGGTGAAGAGAGAGCTGAGTCAAAAGGCAAAGCTGGTCAACCTACATTCCTACCCTCACCTACGAGATCTCTTACAGAAATAGCAAAAATGAGCTTTCTTCATAAAGTGTCTGTGCTCAGCCTTAAAGATATACATATATAGGGTGAGGATCTTGGACATCTGATATAGACTCAGTGCAAAAACTGCTGCTCCTCTGCATTGAAAGCCAGCTGAAGTTGTTTGGGCATCTGTCTAGGATGCCTCTTGGATGCCTCCCTGTGGAGGTTCTCCGGGTCTGTCCAATCAGGGCAAGACCCCGGGCAGACCCAGGACATGCTGGGTAGATTATATGTCTTGGCTGGCCTGAGAGCCCCTGGGTATCCCTCTGGAGGAGTTGGAAGAAGTGGCTGGGGAGTGGGACATCTGGGTATCTCTGCTCAGGCTTCTGCCCTGCGATCTGGACCTGGATAAGTGGCAGTCAATGGATGGATGGATGATTAAAATTAACAGCAGGAAGTACATTCTAAAATCTGTTTTATAACTTATTGCGACGTCACTCTATATTGTAATATACCATGTTGTACCCTTTGGTATTTTATGGTATCTGTTAAATTAATTACAAATTCATTTGCTTATTCATTCATTCATATTCATGTGTTTGCTGTGATATCTATTTTGGCAGAACCAATACTGCTGCCACCTAAAGTGATGCAACCTCGAAATGAAACTGTGGCAGTGAAACCAGGTAGGTAAAGGTCATACTGTAAACATGCTCAAAGACATGGATTCAATAGTAACAAAGCAAAGCACCCTGAGAAACTCTGCTGTCAGTGTTTCCTGCAAAGTTAATACAATGTTTTTTATTTTTCCTGCTCTTTCGCCATATTACCTTATTTATATTAATTTATATAGAAGGGAGGTACAAGCATGTCCCATCCTAGAGGGGCAACTTAGTGCTAAAAGCAAAGCACCCTGAGAAACTCTGCTGTCAGTGTTTCCTGCAAAGTTAATACAATGTTTTTTATTTTTCCTGCTCTTTCGCCATATTACCTTATTTATATTAATTTATATAGAAGGGAGGTACAAGCATGTCCCATCCTAGAGGGGCAACTTAGTGCTAGTCATGTTCAGTTTGTGGATTACACCATAGTCATTCTTTATCCCCCACAATATTCACATTCATTCAGGTATATTATTTGTTTGCATATATTTCTTCTAATGGAATTGTTACAGCTCCTAATGTAATATTTATTAAAGAAAGTATAGGTCCATTATCGTGTTACAATTTACATACACATCACATTTCATCATATTATTCTCAATGTACCATTCAATGCGACCCCAATTCCAAAAGAGGCGGGACAGTATGGAAAATGTTAAAAACAAAAAGGAGTGATTTGTAAATTCTGTTCACCCTGTACTATCTTGAAATCAACATATTATTTGACATTGTATGTTATTATTTTGAGCTTAATTCTCAGAGGATGATTTAGCAATAAAAAAAATATCATGTATCAAGGGATGCCAGAGCCACGGAAATCATGCATTTTATACCCATTAAAGGACAATGGAACAAAGAAAAAACATATATTTTACAATGAAAAATGTTATGTTATGTATCTGTACTCAACCTGGAATAAGAAAAAACTGTTTAACATATATGTTCCCCTGGCATCTACTAAACCCAGACTTGACCATCAGACTGTCAGACAGAGAAGCATGATTCATCACTCTGCAGAACATGTTTCCAATGCTCTAGAGTCCAGTGGCGGCGTGCTTTACACCACGCCATCCAACGCTTGGCATTGCGCTTGGTGATGTGAGGTTTCTGTACAGCTGCTCAGCCATTGAAGCCCATACCAAGAAGCTCTCGGCACACAGTTTTTGTGCTGTGGTTAATAGCAGAGGAAGTTCGGAATGCTGTAGTTATTAAGGCAGCAGAGCGTTGGCGACTTTTACACACTTTGCACATCAGCACTTAGCAACCTCGCTCTGTTACTTTACGTGGACTGAAACTTCATGGCTGAGTTTCTGCTTTTTTTTAAACGTTTCCCTTTTGCAATAATACCACTCAGAGTTGACCGTGCAATATCTAGCAGGGAAGAAACTTCATAAACTTATCTTTTTGTAAAGGTGGCATCCTATGACAGTACCACACTTGACTTTACTGAGCTCTTCAGAATGACCCATTCTTTCACTGATGCCTGTAAACCTGATTGCATAGCTAGGTGCACAATCTTATACACCTGTGGCAATGGGGCTGAATGAAACACCTGAATTCAGTGAATGAGAGGTGTTTTCTAATACTTTTTTTCCATACAGTGTATACTTCTTAAAATATTTTGATGTACATATTAATGATCTTTCACATGCTCAGATGGGTGCAAGTTCAAACGACGCAGATGCTGGATGGGAAAATGACAAGCATGTCAAGCTCATGCCAGCAAAGACACTTGTATTGTGCCTGGTGTCGCTTTGCATCAGATGTAAAATAGGACACTTTGTCTCTCGCACCTACTACATGTGCTAGAGAAACCCCGAATTGCACATTACACTATTGTCTTTATAGCAGACCTTCTGCCATAGAAAAACTGAGATTCTGGTAGCAGTAGCCACTTCTGCAAAGCAATAGACTTTCTGTGAATTGCATTCAAGGAGCTTCCCTTTAAAAAGCCAGAATGTTTGAATAAATCTTATTCCACCATATTTTCTCCTCACTCTATTTCAACATTGCCTGGGGGTTTAACAGCCATTGAGAGGTGCCATTGGTCTAAGTCCATGTCTTTGGACTGTGGGAGGAAAGCAGAGTACCTGCAGAAGGCTGGGCTACACCCTGCATGGGATGCCTATACCATAAGTGTAACTAATGGGGGGAGGGGGGCATCTCACTTAATATTGAAAAAAGTGGTGTTTGCCCCACGCAATATTTTCACAGATTTTGCTTTTAAAAACATGAGCAAATTTGTCAGGAGAACTCAGTTCTCATCTAAACTACTGACCAAGGGACAAAACTTTAACCCAATGATGTCAGTTGCTTATGCTTAAACAATATTGAAATGGAAGGGTAGCCTATACATAGGTGCAGTAAATGAGGTCCTGAGGATAATGTGAGAGGATGAATTTAACTCAATCATTAAATGGATCTATCCTTGTCCCTCCCAATACTGAAAACATTGATGCCCTTGGCTACTACCCTTTAAAATAAAAATTAAAAATGAACCAAAAAACATTTCCTTAAAGGGCAGTATGGTGACTCAATGAGCAGCACCGTTGCTTCACCTCCAGGGTTTGAATCCTGTTTACACTCTGTGTGTGTGTGGGTCACAAACACATTACATTGTGGGGACCAAATGTCCCCACAAGATGACTTTACTTGACATGAATAATGCTTAATTAATGCACAAATTAGCCAGTAAATAAGCATTAGTTACATACTGATCCCATGTTTGTTCAATGCTAATAAGTCATGACTTTCATGTATTCCATTCAGGCACTATGTTAGTTAATAGTTAACTAATTAGTTAATAATGGTAAGAACTAATATAGTTTTCCCCATGAAATACATGAACTGTCATGATTTATTAATGATGAATGAACATGGGATCAGTACTTAAACACTCAGTTACTGGTCTATTAATGCATTTAGTATACTGCTACATTATTCATGTCTCCTCAAGTAAAGTGTTACCCCCCACAATGCGATAAAAACCATTATCGATGAGAGCCTCATAAGGCAGCCATAATGCATAATAAACACGGCTATAATGTGTTATGATATAATTATAGTATAATGCCTTTTTATAAGAATTTATAGCCATGTTTATAATGCTTTATGAATGTATCACAATGCCGTATGAATGTGTTTATAAATTACTAAAAACACTGCCTTATATGGATATAATTTTTTTTTGTATATTTTATGCACATTCTATGCGCATTTTATTAACTACATATTACTGCAATGTGATCATTATTTAGAAAGAATTATATACATACTTCATGTTTCAAGTAAAAACCATCAGTCACTGAGTCATATATTGTTTTATGTGAAAAATATTTGTTCTTATTTCTGTTAAATCATAATAATTTTCTACATTTTTGTTGTCCAGGTTTGAAAGCAGAGTTAGAATGTAAAGCATTTATTGGATTAAGTGAAAAGGCAAAGACTGAGACTATAATCTACTGGATGTTCAACTACACCTTTATTGACCGATACCAGGATATGAGTGAACATCTGGAATTGTAAGTCAAACATGCAGTTCAACCAGTTTATTTCTTATTTGTCACAAGTTCGTAACAAATGTCCTCTAACAAAGGTGATTTGCTTAAGATTAGAAATTCTAAAAAGTCTAATAATAATATCAATTTCTGGTAAATATGATATAGAAGTAGAAGAATGTCTAGATTTAATTCAAGCTCAGTGTTTCTTGTCTACAAGTGACTTTTTTTTATCTGTTTGTTTTGCTTTTGACAAGCCTGGTTTCCAATGTGAACCACGGGAGATCCAGGATGTATAGCGTGTCCAGATTGTCTATTGGTGAAGTTCGGAAAGAGTTTTTCCATGTGCCTTTCCGCTGCGTTGTTTTTAACTCTGTTGGGCGTGATGTGGGACTGATACAACTAACTCCAGGTAACGGGGACAAGTATTTTATTATTACCAAAATAAATATTCAGATTTTATTATGCTGTATGATGCAGAATTGTATTCGGGTTAGACAGTAACTGAATAAATGGATATAAATAAGTAAATTAAGAAACTGTGAGCTAATATTTTTCCCATTTTCACTCCTTAGCCAATGACGGAACCTTTTATATCCATGTTTTAATCTGTATGATTATACCCATGGCTGTCGTCTTGGTGGTATACCGTTTCTTCAAGGTTGACTTGGTATTGGGCTTCCGAGGTATGCGGCAAGTTTTCTGCCCCAATATAAGTAAGTACATAGGATAATTTTGCCAGTTTGTTGGTAGATTTCAGCCTTTATGATGATAATAATGATAATAATAATACAGTAATAATAACAATAGTAATAATAATAGTAGTAGTATACAGTGTGGTTCTTCTCGGGGAATATGTGCTCACATTTTTCTTGTCATTGAAAGTTAGGAAGGACTGGATTCGGTTCTGGGATACGGATGAGTTTTAGAGTGAAACTTGCATTCCAGAAGGTGTCATTGTTCTGAATTCGAAGCAGCAAAAATTTTTAATGATTAATCATATCTTAATAAAAAATTTCCATTTTCTGGTAAAATTTTAATGAACAGTTAATGTCAAAAGCCTTCCAATGAACGCAACAGGCACTGGCAAAATATTGAACTTTAGACTTCATTTGGTAACAAACTGTTCAGTCAAAAATTCTCAAAGATCAAGTTAAAAGCATTTGCATTAAGTTATCTGGATGTGTTGAATGTCTGAAGCTGTTGATGGCCTGGATATCGTTTGAACTTGATTTCCTGTCACACTGTACAAAAACAAGAATAGAATGCCTGATTGATTAATCATTTTCTGGGAATGTGCAGTTTCAGACGGAGCCCTCTATGATGCTTATGTGAGTTATCTTCATCACAACAACCTGTGTTCTTCTCACGCTGAGAACTTCGTCATGCACATCCTGCCTGAGGTGCTAGAAGGACTGCATGGATACAAACTCTTTATTAGAGGACGAGACAGTTTGCCTGGAGAGGGTAAGATTCACCTGAGCTGTCTTGGAGAATGCATGTGCACTTAAATGCAAATCTGCTACACTGGCACATACTGAGATATATTTTTCTGTCTCAGTTCCCCTGAGAAGAACCATGCCATTTTAAATGTGCACTTTTGCTAAATTGTTCTCACAGAAGTTACACCAGTTGTATAACAATGTTTGTATTTATATGAAGGTAAACTGAATGAGGCAGTTATGAATGAAACGTTATGAATGAATGACAATGTATTTTATTTAAAGTTATGGCACTCTAATGCACCAACTTTATTATAACCACTGTGCAAGTTAACCATTAGGTTATTTTTTCAGCAATCCATGACATCATTGCTGACACTGTTAGGAAAAGCAGGAGAATGATCATTGTTGTTTCAATGATAAGCCCAAATGACCTGGACCAAGATGAACGACTAAACCAGTTCCAGAATGTATTTGAACAGCAAATTGGCCTTTATGATGCTCTGATCAAGGACACACTCCAAGTCATTCTGTTGGAGATGGATGAAAACATTGACTACTCTCTGCTCCCAGAGTCAGTGAAGTATGTAAAGCAGAAGCAGGGCGCTTTAAGGTGGAAACCATGCAGAGGAGATCCAACAGCTCCTCCTAACCGCCGATTCTGGAAGGTCCTGAGATACCATATGTCTGAAACAAGGTCAGGATCTATAATGGAACCGATCTTACCAACTACCAAACACCCTCAGACAGAAACCAAACCAATAATTAACACTGTCTAATACTGCATATTATTTTGGAAAGTTAAATCCTTATTCCTACTCATGTAAATAGAACATTATACCCATTTGTTTTAATGAATGAAACCACATGTTCTCAAAAACAGTAAAGTTCTCATCAGGGTCGTTCTTGTCTAGCCTATTTTTTCATTTATGATAGTGACACTTTTTCCTATTGTGAATTTCCTGTTATTTCCTATTAATAGTCTTCTATCTTAAGGTTACGGGCAGTCGTCTAAGCATTTCACTGCATATCATACTGTGTATGACTGTGTATGTGACAAATAAAATTTTAATTTGAATGATTTACTCATTGGGTCACTTTATTTTACAATTTTTATTGTACAAATCTAAGCTACTTTTTATTCAAACTGGCCCATAACCTAATTAATTACTAATCATAATGAATTAATAATGAATAAATAAATACTTATATAGTAATTATGTAATATTTACTCCAGGGGTACAGCACACCGGCTAACCCTACCCTCAGACCCTAACTTTGCCCTCACCTGTGTGCATGTGTGTATCAAATCAGAACAAGAAGACATACCTGAAAAGCAGAATTCCAATGTATTTGTTCTCACACATGTGCAAATGAAGCACAATTTCATTTCCATTAGGCGATATTCTATATTACGATTATATATTAGTTTATTTAACAGCTCGATATATAAGTGACAAAGTAAAAGAAAATGTGGCCGTGTGAGAAAATAGTCACCCCGGATTACTCTAGATTGTCCCCAACCTCAAGATTCCCAGAACTTATATATTTTTCATACATCAGGTTATGTGAAAGATATAAGTTCTCAAACAATCATATTAACATACATTGTGCTTTAACCACTTAGAAAAAGAGTTTGCGTGATTAGTAAATGTCCCCTTGGAGTCCAATCCATGTAAGAGGTTCATGTTAAGAGATGACGTGACCGTGTCGACTGACACGAAAAAATTTAGCAGGCTTTTTTTCTCAGATTTGCAGACTTAGTCAAGATCAATGTTATCAAAGCTGTGAAGCTACTAGAATAAGACAATAGATTAAGATAAAAAGTTATAAACACACACATTCAGTCTGAGCCCAAGCAGAACTAACCTGTGACTGTTATTAATGAGAAGTCATTACACACAAATAAATCTGATATTAAGAAACCCCCAAACCATAGTAAAACTATACAAAATTCCATATCTGGTTAATCCAGAACCATATATTTTTCATAACCATTTATTCTGTGCATACTGGCAATTCTACCCCAGGGAATACAGGGAAAGGGGACCCCCTAGCTGTGATTCTGTGCTATTACAAGCTACACATTGACACACTGTTAGCAATTCTGAGGCACTAGTTTTAACTACATGTATTGTATATGCGCCAGCAGGAAATGTGAAGGATAGCATGTGTTCACAGAGAGTCAGGGCTGTAATGTAACCCACAACTCTTGTAGAGAGGCTATAATGCCTCTGAACCAGAATGATACACCATTCCCCTAATCCTGTAAGCATTATTAGTTTGTTTTTTGTAATATTATAAATATTTTGTTTTTAGGGGATATTGGGTATTATCCTTTTCAGGATGGAGTGGCAAGTTACTATAATTAAATGACTGATTTGTTTCATTTGAACCTTAATTAGTTTACAGATCACCACTCAGTGACAAAAAAAATAAGCACCCATAGGTAATGGTCTAATTTGAATGTAATTTGGTACACGTGCAGACCAGCGATGGGTATGTAAATTGTGCAACTGCCCGGCCTGTGGGGCATGCAGATGTCACAGGCTCTCCATGTTGGAACCAATGGGCATGTGAGGGCTCCAGATGTCACAGGCTCTCCATGTCGGAACCAATGGGCATGTGAGGGCTCCAGATGTCACAGGCTCTCCATGTCGGAACCAATGGGCATGTGAGGGCTCCAGATGTCACAGGCTCTCCATGTTGGAACCAATGGGCATGTGAGGGCTCCAGATGTCACAGGCTCTCCATGTTGGAACCAATGGGCATGTGAGGGCTCCCACACACATTGTGAAGGTTCCGGTTGCCCAAGACAGACCACATCAAGGGAGGATCGTCGTATTGTGTGGCAAACAATACAGACCCCCATGACATCTGTGCCTGCCATCCAGACACAGGTTTTGGACTCTCTACAACACCCTGTGTCATCCTGCACCGGACTACGGGTTCACTGTCCCATGTGTAGGCTGTTGTTAACACCAGCACAGAGACGGCTGCATCTGGAGTGGTACCATAACCGGGAAGCATGGATTGATGACGAGTGGCATCATACCATGTTTAGCAATTAATTTTGGTTCTGCATTACCATGGATGACCGTGATGTGTGTGTATGGCGGATGTGTGTGTATGGAGGGGAGACGACCAATCCTGCCAATGTTGTGGGGGGGGGGGGGGCCACATCCCACTGACATGGGAACAGCAGTGTGCCCATACTGCCAAATCTGTTGTCCATTTGATCTGATATTATAATCATTGAGTATGGTATATATACGATGTCAGTGAGATAGACGCACTTACTGTGTTTCCCCGATGATAAGACACTGTCTTATATTTTTTGAAATGCCAAAATATGCCCAGGTCTTATTTTCAGGGGGT
>JAODKE010000001.1:31686068-31738320 GCA_026779605.1 Mormyrus hasselquistii | reverse complement strand
TTGCACTACGTTATCAGGAAGACTATTCCATACTCCGACTACACGCTGCGTAAAGAAGTGCTTCCTTAAATCTAGCTCGAAATGTTCTCCCGCTAATTTCCACCTATGGCCACGAGTTCTTGTATTTTAACTAATGCCGAAGTAACTATTTGGTTGAACAGCATCCGGAAGTGAAGGATTGCTGGGATTGCTGCGAGAGTGTGTTTTGGATGTATATTTTTAGTTTTTAGTGTGTTTGTGTGCTTTAACTGTTTACGTGGGTGGCTGTTTTAGTTTTATTTATTGTTCTCATTTGACGCTGCTTGGACCCCTAATAACACTAGAACTACATTTTCCCACACCAGTGAACGACAAAAAAAAAGGACTTCAGCGTATGCAGCGCTAATGTGCCATTAGTGTTAATAACAGCAGCGAATCTCACACTGTCAACCAAAAAGCCATAATGTTAATAACGGAGTGGCCGCATCTATCCTGATATCGTAGAGATGAAAAGTCAGAATGCATTTTGGAAAATGTATGCACTATAAAATGTTGAATAAATAGAATTTAGTGGTGATTTCATGTTGGTTGAAGTTTCTGCTTCTTAACTTATACAAATGCATCTTTCCAGGGATGGCAACTCACATGTGGCTTAACACACTTTCAGACTCTTGGTAACTTGGTATTTGACTTATAGCTCAGCAGCAGAATCGTTTTTTTCGCACTGCAAATGCAGCGATTTCATCGGGTTTCGTGTGTTTTCTGTCTGTGGGCGTACATGCAATTGTCTTTGACCACTTCTGATTGGTTTGAGCATGTCTGGCTTGGGAGTAGCATGGCACTTCTGACTGGTGAGAATGACTGTCACACAAGGAGAACGGCATGAATTTGCAAATCTATTCTCAGGACAGTTTTAAACCCCTGGGTCAGCTGTACTGTATCTGTATATCCTAAATCGCAGCCTTTGCAATTTGCTAATTGAGTTGTTTCAAATTGAGATTTTGATTTGAAATCGATAAATAATTCAGCCCTAACATAAATCCTTTGTTGGATTTTTGGTAATATTGAATCTCGGATTCAGGAGGAACAATGCGGTTTTTGTCCTGGCCGTGGAACACTGGACCAGCCTTATACCCTTGTGAGGGTGCTGGAGGGAGCCTGGGAGTTTGCCTATCCAGTCTACATGTGTTTTGTGGATTTGAAAAAGACTTACGACCGGGTTCCCTGAGGTGCTCTGTGGGGGGAGCTTTGGGAGTATGGGGTCCGGGGCCCACTGTTGTGGGCGATTCGGTCCCTGTATGAACGGAGCAGAAGCTTGGCTTGCATTGCCGGTAATAAGTCGGACGTGTTCCCAGTGCGGGTTGGGCTCCACCAGGGCTGCCCTTTGTCATCAGTGCTGTTTATAATATTTATGGACAGGATTTCTAGGCACAGCAAGGGCGTTGAGGGTGTCCAGTTTGGTGGCCTCAGGATTGCCTTGCTGCTTTTTGCAGATGATGTCGTCCTGTTGGCTTCATCTGCTGGGGATCTCTAGCGTGCTCTGGGGTTCACAGCCGAGTGCGAAGCAGCGGTGATGAGAATTAGCACCTCCAAGTCTGAGACCGTGGTTCTCAGCCGGAAACGGGTGGATTGCCCTCTTCAGGTCAGGGAAGACGTACTGCCTCAAGTGGAGTTCAAGTATCTCGGGGTCTTGTTCACGAGTAGGGGTAGGCGAGATCGGGAGCTGGACAGACGAATCGGAGTGGCGTCTACAGTTTTGCAGGCACTTAACTGGTTCGTCGTGGCTAAGAAAGAACTGAGCCGAAAAGCAAAGCTCTTGATCTATTGGTCCATCTTCGTCCCTACCCTCACCTATGGTCATGAGCTATGGGTAATGACCGAAAGAATGAGATCGCGAATACAGGCGGCCGAAATGAGGTTTCTCTGCAGGGTGTCTGGGCTCTCCCTTAGGGATAGGGTGAGAAGTTTGGATATCCGGGAGGAACCAGAAACTACGCTTCTGAACTTCAGTGGAAAAGCTCCTAATTCATGCATGTGTTATTTTACTTTTTTGAAAGAGCTTGATCTTATAAAGTGTTTTGAACATAATGGGTAATGGTTTAATTAATTAGTGTAATCCACCCATAACTCTTTTTTTAAGCCCAAATATTTTTATTGAGTGGAAATATCTATATTTCTCTACAGATTAGAAATATGTAGAACAAGAGCATCATATAACAGATTCCTGACCTTCATCAATAAGTATCTGTGGTCCTAATTTTGACCACAATAGAAAAACAATCCATAATGAAGATCTGTGGAAGATTGTCTGGTCAACTCTACTAGCCTGTCAGTCACCAAAATTAAATCCATAGGGGATTGAGGTAGGAAACCTAGAAACAGCTGGAAAAGATCACTACAGGCTAAACTGAAGGAATTTTCCTTTCAATATTTAAAAGGAAACAGATAGAGCAGCCCATAGCAGAAAAAAATGGAGAAGTATTGTTGATGACACGTGCTCTACTAAGAAAGAAAGGGTTTAAGTAGTATGATTGACACACAAACACTGGCAGTGATAACTGACCCACACTATGTCTAAAAAAATTGTATTTAATATTTCATGAGCATGGTAACTAATGACAAGATATGTCATTATTATTATTATTGTTATATAATATGAATTTATATAAACTAAATCTCTAATTTTTGCTTGGACAAAGTGTAGGTAATTATCATTTAGTAGATTACACAATGTGTGTTTAGTAGAGAAAACAATGGTATTTTATAATCACTGTCGACATCACCTACCATCCGGTGCATTGAGGTGCATGGTTTCCAGGGGACCATTAAAAGCGTAGCGCATGCCCAATCCTTCTGACATCACCAGGTCGATGTCGTGAACAGAGATAACCCCATCCTGCAGAAGAGGACAGAACACCATTTTTAAAAGAAAATGAATCACCCAACAGTCAAAAATTCTTAAACTGCACCTTCAACCAACCACCCATACCTCACTCTGTTCTGTAACTGCAAACAGCATATAAGAGATGATGTGTTAGTGTGATTACAGTATGCTTAAGGCTTACAAACATGTTTGGTAGTGTTGCACACCCTTTATACTGCTGCTATATTCAAACAGTGCCTTGTCAAACTAACTGTAGTAAAGAAACAACTGTATCATAAAGCCTAAATAGCACAGCAATTCAATGATTTAGAGTACAGTCCATACTACCTACTTTGACAAGGTAACAGAAAAAGACTTTTTTCATTCTAGTTTTGCAATGGTTAGCCCATATTCCCATACATGAACTAATCATTTGTATATACAGACGCTCCTCTACTTGCGAACTTTCAGGCATAAGAACGAAGAGTCCAAATAATGTTCATTTGGGCTCCCGTTTCCTGTCCGCAACATCATTTTTTTTTCTGCGCGCCAATTCCGGGGAGTATGACTTCTGGCCGCTATTCCCAGCATCCTAGTTCTTTGTATCTGCGCATACTCCTAAAATGATGTTGAATAACCACTTACAAACATTTCAAGTTACGAATGACTGTTCGGAAGGTACCTCATTCGTAAGTAGAGGAGCGTCTGCAATTTAAAAATTCAGGAAAACACATGGGTCTCGATCCATTAGCCTGACCTACCTTGACTAGCCTCCAGGACTCTGCAATAATTGCATACTGAATACGGTTGAGAGCAAAACCATCAATTTCCTTCATAAGACGGACAGGTGCTTGTCCTATCTCAGTCATCAGTGCGAATGTGCTGTCCATCACAGCAGGCAAGGTCTCTGGATGGGGAACCAGCTCCACCAAGCGCACAAAGTAGGGTGGGTTTACCTGCAGTCAGGACAGAGTCATACCTGATTAAATGATTTCATATTTAGCGATTAATCCATTATTGCAAATTAATGGAACACTTTTTCACTGGTGAAAATATATACAAAATCACACTGAATTCAATATGCATTTAAAAAAGAACAGGATGTACAGTGGTTGTAATATTTTTATGTGTACAAAGAAATGATTCACATATATAGCAAATTGTCAAGGAAAATGAAGAAAAACAGATCAACACAGCTGTTCATGGGGGACAATGGATACAAGACTTTGTTCTCCTTCAAAAATTAAGCATTGTCAAAAGCATTATTTATGCCACTTATATTTGTGTCATATTATTATAAAATGTAGTTAACAATTACCTTTTGTCTTGTCAATTTTAATAATACTGTACCCTCCTCTGGAGTGTATATAATTTCTCAATTTTAGTATATAATCCTAGCTTTTCCTGATTTTATATGCCAAAAAAATAAGAATTAAATTTTAAAAGAATTAAATTAAGTTTCCCCAAGAACGTTTCTTTTATAAATGTGTGTTCCTGAGTACCATGATCAATATGCATAATCTCCCTAATATTTTACAGGCCAGTAGTCCCAGTCTTGTTATGGAGTCCAGTGAAAAGCTGAACTGAAGGTGGTGACACAGCACTGACCGGATGGCACACAATGCAGCGCATCCTGCTCTGGACTCCAGAGAAGACACTACTTGGCAGCAAGCAGGATGTGGAACTGCTGAGTATTACATCCTTTCCAACACAGCCCTCCAGCTCGTGAAAGACAGCCTGCTTAACCGTAAGCTCTTCAAAGACGCATTCCTGTAAACAGATTCATACATGATGAGTAGTCAACACATTGCTAAACTATTAATTCAATTAGCAACAAGACTATACTTTAAAAAGGAACAGAAAGAGAATGCATCAAAAAAAGAGAAAAAACTGAAATTGTGAGAAAACTTCCTTTTTCAGTCGCCAGTTCTATTTGACCGATCACTTTTTCCTGTTACCGGCCATCACCCTCCCTAGGGATCGTCAAACTATCTGTACATGGACAAACATGTCTGTGACAAGACTTGCCTCTGGCAGTGGCAAAATATTTTGCTTGAGGAAAAAAAATACACAAAAAAACAATTTGCCGCAGTCTTCACCCCTGCTCTTCCCCGACAAACTTTTTTCCCATAGTGTGACACATTCTTTGTCAACTAAGAGCTGATTATTCTCATTTGCAGATGACACAAAATTAAGAGGTAAAGCAAACAGAATGTTTGGCTAAATTAAGTAAATAGGCAAACCGACAGATAGCTACAAAGTTACAAAAAAACCTGGACTGTTACGAAGAGGATACACCCAAAGCCAATGACAATGTAACAATAATTAAGCAATTAATTAGGGAAATACAAATTAATAATATATGCACTATATAGAGGGCTCCACAGTAAATTTTGCACAAAAAGCTTACACAAATTCACTCCAATGCGATGAAGCAGTTAGAAAGGCAAACAAGCTGCTTGTATAGATCAATAATCTTGCTGAATGAGTCTTTGTTCAGCACCATGGGGAAATTGACTTTTTCCTGCTCTGTATCAGACACACATACGGGTAAATACAGCCTTGGGGGGTGGGGTTATTGGGGAGTCACAGCACCGAGTCAGCCAATGTCCAGTGACCCCGAAGCACTTGTGTGGTAAGTGCTGTTGAAACATCAGCCATCTAGCCCCGGGAGCTGAACCAGAGATCTTCTTGTGTGAACCTACTGGGCCACACAAACACACACAAATCCATCCATCCATCACCGTAACCACTTAATCCCAAGTGGGATCGCAGGGTGGACCGTAGCCTATCCCAGGAACAGGCTGGGCAGTCACCAACACCGCAGGGTTTACACACTCACACAATTACAGGGCCAACTTAGATTCACCAAGTAACCTATCGTGCACACTTTTGGACTATGGGAGGAATCCGGAGCCCCCTGTGGAAACCCACACGAACACAGGGAGAACACGTGAACTCCACACAGAAAGGTCCTAAACCTGAGGGACTGAACCCAGGACCTTCTTGCTGTAATGTAGCAGCGCTCGCCACTGGGTCACCATGCCGCCTCCATGCCACACACAAATCTGAGATCATAACTATGCAACCATTTCCCTTAAGGCGGACCATTGTTGTACATGCTACTGCAGCAAATAAAATCTTTCTCATCCAGACAAAGGAATACTGACACACATGACAGGCTTACTATAGTGAAGAATGCTACCACAAAATATGCAAGAATGTCTATCACGAGCATATTCAAATAAGCGCTGCTATTGGGCAAGAACTGACCTGAACAAAAAAGGCCCCCTCCAGAGCTTCTGAAAGACTCTCATGGCTGCTGAGCAGTGTTAGCTGTTCCACTGAGCTTAGGCTGCCCCTTAACATTTGCTTCTGCTGTAGCTCCTCAATCTGCAACCTGCACCCACACACAGCACATCAATATCACCGTACGCTAACCATGCGAAAATTAAGTCAAAAATATTTCTCATGAAGCTAAAATTCATTCAAACCCGTGGTTAAATAATATATTTAACATGTACGCAGTGACCTACTTCTATAACAAATTTAAACCAAATAAAAGAATGAGACTTAATAATGCAGGCGTTCGAGGAAAAATTCTCATGGTTAAATAAATGTTTCAGACTATCAGTCATTGATAACGTATTATAGAGAGAGAGAGAAATGGAAGCATACAGGGTGTGATGTGTATGTACATAAACAGAAAAAAGAAAAAACTGCTTAAGCGAAAACTGAATTAATCATGAATACCAGCCATGTCACACAACATAAGAAGCAAGACCTGGTTTAAATTTTATTGTCAAACACATATTCCCTTTGAAAATATTAATCTCACACTCATTATGCACAGTCATGTTGATTCGGACTTTCTGTTAATGAGTAGCTACAAGTTTGTTATTGTCTTCGCTTACCTCACATTCTGGACTGCCTTGGCTGCCTGTCCTGGTTGTTTATCATAGATCTTTACTCTGTATCCTCCACTCAGAAACACCATGGTCCAAGAACAACCAATCAAGCCACTGAAATACAAGAATAAACGAACTGTTTGGGTGTGGGAGCATACATCACATATTTTTTTAAGCTTAATGTTTTTCTTAAATCCTGCCATTCCATGTATAAATATAATCTACAGTATTTATTTATAAATGTTTTTATGTCTTTGGCTTAATAATGGACAGATAAAATCCACGTATTTTTATAAAAGGAAGAGAATATTTCATTTTCATTATTTTACATTTTCCCATTTATATGGTGCTACATATGTCAAAATCACAAATACATCAGACTACGGCTAATCAATGGCTTATCTTTGAGTTCATCACTGTATGTTCTTGATATTACGTTTAACTTTTTCCTGCACCTGCAGATCTAGACATGGTCACACTAGGACAGTCAAGCGGCACGTCATTTATAAATATTCGTAAGTTTTACAATTGCTTTATAAAATAAACCAGTACTAGAATTACATTGTCCAACCTGTATTCGCGGATTAAAGACATATATTACACTTTCAAATTCGAAATCCTTCGATTAATTAACTGACGAATTCGTTTGTAACTCAAGTCTAAAATCTGCATGGGCAAAAACTGCCTCGTGCTAAAATATTCAGCATACCTTCCTATAACAGAAATTATTTTTCGGTCGTACGTGCTCATGATTCAGCTGCAAGAAGTACAAAATACTAACTGGACTTTTGACAACCTATTTAATGAGTTTTGTGGAAATACGTAACGCGCAAGGAGGTGTCATTGAGTTTCTTGGAGTTTACATTTTTGCGCATGCGGCACTGCGATACATTTTATGTCGCGAGACAGTGATATCATCCACCTTTGCCATTTCTCGCGCTCGTTATTTGCGTAATCGGCACCGAAACATCCCTAGGACGCGTACGTACGACTCCTAGCAACCTTTCCGTATTTTGAAATTGCACTGAGACTGAGAAACAGTCCGGGCATATAAGGTATATAATAATATTACCCATTTTATAAATCTAAGAAACTTTGTGCCTCATTGCAGACCTAGCCGTTTTATAAGTGTTCTTTTTTTAGTATAAGTAAATAAAATAGGATGGTTTGCTACTGATCGTTGAAAAATCTGAAAGTATATGGAGAAATGTAGTTTCATAATGTTTTTTGTTGTTTTTTTCTCCTAACAAGGCTATTATGACTTTAGGCCGTAATGAAGATGTTGATCCATATCTGCGATCTCTTGCTACTGCTGTGGCGAGTAAATCGGAAAATATTGCTCCAGAAGTCATAGTAAAGTTAAAAGGTTGCTATCCACGACATGACTTGTGAACGTATATCCTTAATCACTCATTTTTGTTTTAAGCAATACCTGATTTGTGTGTCTCTCCCCCCCCCCCCCCAACCCGCTGAAGATATCCTAAATAGAAAATCCATAGAAGGCAGCGAAGAACTTAAAAAATTTAAACAAGATCTGTACACAACTGAGATACTTCAGTATTGTTCAGATGCCCTTACTTACAACTATGACACTGTTGAAGGAGGGTATGGAACAGCTGTGCAAATCGCAGAAATTGTCAGGTAAGGATAAGTCAATGGGACTGGCAAGTTCAGAATATTTTATTTTGATTGGGTATTGTACTAATGTTGTATTTTTGTTAAATGTATGTCTGTTTTTCATTGCCAAAATGTTTAATTCATTATTGTTGGAAATATTCCCATGTCTAATTCCAAGCATAATCAAATTACTATTTATACCACGTATATTTTAAAAAAGCTTTAACTCTGGTAATCTATTAAAAATTAGGTTTTAGTTAATATAACAACACTGATCCATATGCTGCTGGTTTTTCACCCTTGCGTAACTATTTTTTTTCCAGCACATGCTGTGTTGGCCTTGATGGCATTAAAAAAAGAGAGAGATTTCATAAGCAGTTTCTTCCATTAGTTGCAGACAATTTAAGTTCTCTGGCAGTTTGTATAATGGACGCAGCATTGGAGGTATTTATATAATTTAATTTTACCCTTTTTCTCAATTTAAAGTACCGTCTTGCTCTCTTGTACTGAGCATAAAATGCTGTGTTAGTGAGCATTTGTTACCAATCAAAACATTTTGTTCCTGTGTTAAAGGTAAAGAAATCAGCTAGTATAATTCATTTTGGGAAAATTATGGACTCGATTTTTTGGCTTTTAAAGGGACATGGGCAGTTAATTCAGCATGGTAAGTTTTTGACAAATTGAAATGTAAACATCAAAAACTGTTTAGAAAATGTTTTTTATACAAAGTACTTTAATAGCATAATAAATTTCTTATTTTTGTTTGAGAGTTTTACATTAATTTTGGATTCACTGATACGTAATGTGTCTACATGGTAATTTATGAATGATTAATGTTATTTTTCTTTAGTTCTTCAGTCGAAATATTATGAGAAGATTCAGCTCTGTGACAATGACGAAATTGGCAAAATATCATTATTATTTCTGCAACATCTCATTGAATCAAATAGGTATGAACAAATATATCATATAGTATATTAGTGTTGGCTGGAATTTCATATTCAGTAATGTTATCCAGTGATATTCCACTAATGTAATTTTTAAATTACACACACGCACAAAGATTTGTAATTATTTCTTTGTGGGGACTCTCCATTCATTTGTATGGGAAAAACATGACAACTTTGACCCCCTACCTAACCCTAACCTTAACCATAAGTAACCATCGTAAATACTAGACTTTTGTATTTTTGACTTTTTTGATTGCATTCACAGATCTTTGTGGGGACATGAAAATGGTTCCCACAATGTCAACACGTTTTTATCACAATGGTCCCCACAATGTAATATAAACATAATCCACACACACACACAAAATTTGTTTACAGTTGTAATGGATTAGAGTGTAGTCTTGTTTTAAATAGGTTTGTTTTTATGCAGAATCTGAGTGGTCTGAATTCTGTCAGTATTTGAGAGAAATATCACGTTTGCGGTATTGTTCTAACCTTTTTATTTATTTCTTTTGTAATAACCCACAGTGATTTTCTTATTGAAATAAGACATGGAACCCTAAATGGCATTTTGGATGACATCGTGTACAAGTTGGGCTGCAGTTCCAGTTCTGTTACCTGCAGCACGGCAATAATGACATTGCTTTTAATAGCAAGAAAATCGCACTCTGTTGCAGAGCTCATATCTGGCAAATACGAAGGTTTGTTACTATAGCAGACTTTAATTAAAATGCTGCCTAATAATTGTGTAAATTTTATGTTTTAAACGTTTTGTAATATTCAGATTATCAGGATATGATTCATTTGCCTTTTTCAGGTCTCAAAGCCATGTTGAAAAATGATTGGAATGGCAAGGGCCTCGACGCTGAGGTGGAGCAGCTCGGTGATTTGCTATATCCTGAAGTTCAGCATGAAGAAGCTTCTCTGGTCAGTGTTATGAAATATATGGACATGTTTAGTACAAAAGCAAACCACAAATGCCTGGAATTTCGGCAGTTACTTGGTTTGGTTTTAAAATGTGTAGTTTTCTAAATGAAATTTATCCTCAAATAGTTTAACCATATTTAGAATCGTCGTCATTGTCCTCTATTGTCGTCTATTTCTTCCTAGCGATTTAGTTTAGTTGAGCGGGAAACCAAGGCTGCATGTGTGATTCAAGCAACATGGAGAGCCTTTCAGACAAGGAGAAGAATGAAAAGCCTCCCAAAGGCTGTCATCACACTTCAGAGAAAATTTAGGTAGGTTACAATTTGCTACTGTGATTTCAGATCAGTTTTTGGTCCTTACACGCGCAAGAATTTTGCCCTGGTGTTTTATTCCTCAGTCAGCTGTTTCAGACACTTGATTCCAATATGATGATCACTCAAAAAGATTTCGAGTCTTTTTAAAGACTTTTTTAATATTTGCAGAGGCATTGCATGGGTGATGAACCGAAACTGTAATTTCCCCGCATAGTTAAAGCTAAGAAAAGGGCAGTTATGACATTTGATCCTGCTAGAGCAATAACTGAAAAATACCTGGAGGATCTTTCAAACCTTGTGTACACATTTTCTAGATGAGGAACTGGAACTGATTCCGGTCAAAGTCTGAGACAAAACCCAAAACTGATGCAACCCCATTTAGTGGCAGCCAAGGGAAAGATGACAGCAGTTGACATATGACATTGCGAATGTGATAAGTTAAAAAGTATTTGGTAGATCTTATTATGGCATAAACATTCCAGGGATAAGGATCTGCACCTGATTTCAGTCTGAGACAAACTGCACTAAAATTGAAGCGATGGCGCTAAGTGACAGCAAAGGGACGGGTGACTTGGATGAGGTGCTTCACCTTGTGAACAGGATAACTATTTCAGGACTCGGCAGCTGGCAAATCTTTAAGTAGCTTTCAGTGTGAAAAAGGTTGGAAACCACTGCTCTGTTTGATATTTCAACTCTATTTACTTTATTTGATCTTTGTTGGATCTTATTACCACTACACAAAAGCAATACGTGGATGAAAGTCTATACATAAAAATCTACACCCGTCTGTCTCAAATCTCCCCAAAATTGAAACAAAAGCAATAGAAGGTAGCGGAGGGTGTAAATGGAAGCTTGCCTTTCTTTCTGGACACCAACACCAGCAACAAGGGGCTTGTTGCCGTACCGGGCCTGAACGAAAGGCTGGTGGTGTGTTTCAGCCAGACAACCACCCTGAGTGGAATTACTGCGTGACCCACAAGGTATTCCTGGTGATTGTGCAAGCCTGTCGCTTTGGCTGGGCCGTCGATCACCAGCAGCTGTGAGTGCAGCAGGCGAGTGAGCCGCTGCTGGCCCGAGTGAAGGACTGGCTGCAAGCAGAGGGACGGTATAATGGAGAGAGGTCACTGTGCTGAACCCAGAGACCAAGGCTCTCTACTCCCAGTGCATGGGTGCCGTTTGTGGAGAAGCACAAGGCCCTGTTTACTAACAGGGCTGAGGTCATGCATGAACTGAGCTATTTCTATCACCACCATCTGATTGGTCAAAATACACAGGAACAAGAAAGAACCAGTGATCTGCTTTTGATATGCACAAATTATGTGAAGGGAAAGGGGACATATTCTATATATATATCGCTTTATTAGTAGTATCACACCATAGTTACGTATTCCCAATAATTTGAAACTTCAGAATTTCCAACTTCCAACTTAAAAAAGTATTGTAGAACGGCTGAACAGAATGAATTCATAATGCAAATTTCCACAAGTGAATGCTAATTCCAGTACATTTTGATGCTAACGTAGCACAGCGATTCTCACAGACATGCTAGTGGAAATTAGAACATAATACAGCCCCTTTTGCGAAAAAGGTGGGACACTGTAAAATGTAAATAAGAACAGATTGCAATGATTTTCAAATCATATAAACTTATATTTAATTGAAAATAGAACAAAGACAACATAACTATTGTTAAAACTGAGAAATTTTACTGCTTTATAACACACGCTCATTAAAATTTGATGCCAGCAACACGTTTCAAAAAGATGGGACAGGGGCAACAAAACACTGGAAAAGTTGTGTAATGCTAAAACAAAACTCCTGGTCTCACAACTAATTAGGTTAGCAACTTTTCTGGAAATGGGGATGTAAATAATAATGTACACAGTGGGAACAGTCAGTGTAGCTCTCTATAACCTAGCAATTCCTATACTAAGCAGACCCTTCTGCAGTGGAAAACTGAAGTTAGCTGTGCTGTAAATAGTCTTTCTTCACGGTATGGGTCTCGTACGGCTTGGATACTGTATGCCGATGGAAAAGTGCCACTAGTGGCCCGAGGCGTATGCAGTTCATGATCAGGAGGAGCTGCATATCAACCAGGGGGGCCAGTTTGAGGCACAGGATTTTAGCAAAGTCTGCAAGCGAAGACCCACTCCACCCTCTTTCACTCTCAAAGTGATGGGCTGGTGGCGTGGTTTAATCACACACTCAGCCTGCAGCTCACCGTCCTGATCACCAACCACCAGCGCGACTGGGACCTCCACCTGCCTCTGGTCCTCTGGGCATACCAAATTGCGGGGCAGGAGACGACTCAGAACATGCTGGCGGAGTTCATGTTTGGGTGGGAGCTGCACACCCCACTGTACTCACTGTTCAGGTTGCCCTCAGAACCTGAGGTACCAAGGGAGTCAGACACGGAGTACCTGAGATGCCCAACAGCACCAAGGCACAGCAACCACCGGACAGGAGCACGCCTATGATGCATGCAGCCACGGGCAGGATTTTAACGTCGGGGACTCAGTATGCATATACTGTCCTATTTGTAAGGGACGGTCACCCAAGCTGGACAGTCATTGGAGGAGCCCGAGAGACATCCTCAAGCACTTTTCCAATGAAGGGATTGCCTGGCACCTTATCACCCCCTGGGTAGAACTAACTCCCCTGGTTGAGGATGCGCCAGAGGATGGAAGTATGCAGCACTCCTGGGTGTATAATACGCTTGCCACAGTGGCAGAACCAGCCCCCACAGCATTTGCAGGGTCTTGTGGTGTACTTGGGGGTCACCTGGAACGCCTCACTCAACCGGTGAGGGGCAGTGTGACGCTGTGAGGCTGAGGTGGAGGCTAATGTACTCATGGACCTGCATTGCGGCGCACTGTAAATAGTATAAATAATCATGCAAATGATGTCTGCAATGTATAGGATGTCCATAAAGTCTTTTTACAATTTAACAAATTTATTACAAAGGCAAATGAAAAGACATATATGTGGAAATTATTACAAAATGAGTTGTATATATTTGTTTTTTTTTTGCATCATTTAATACACCTCGGTACTCGATTTCTTGCCGTGTTCGCTGTAGCATACCTTCATCGATGGTGACAGTGGCATCAGTGATCCTCTCCTTTAGATCAGTGATGTCCCGTACCTTTGTCCCATACACGACATCTTTAACATAACCCCATAGAAAGACGTTGAGGGGAGCGATATCTGGTGAACGAGGTGGCCAGGGAACTGGGCCACCCCTTCCAATCCACCAGTCAGGAAATGTTTCATTTATGAACCCACGAACATGCAGTCCCCAATGTGGTGGTGCACCATACTGCTGGAAAATGATGGTTGGGTGAAGGTCGCGTAGTTGTGGTGCCATGCATTCAGTCATCAGTTGCCTTTGTAATACATTTTTGAAATTGTAAAGAGACGTTATGGACACCCTGTACTGTATAAGTCTCCCTATGCTGACATTGCAACAATACATTTCCTATTGATGTAATCTATTTGTTGCGGCAGCCATCAGGGACATACAGTATATTACTCTTATTAAACATACTGACGACACAAAGAGCCCAAAATCGTAATATCTGGCTGAATATCCCGACAAGCAGTCCATATAGTCAACCTGATGTCGCAAACCATAATATTAACAGGATCAGGTTAGGTTGTGAAACAAAGTTGAACAAATCTGGCACTGTTGTGAAATATGGTGTAAAGTGTATTTCTGCGCATGCACAGATGTGCGAATTGGAATAGAGGGTACAAACCAAACTCTGAAAATTACACCGAAATCATGTCCCCAACAGATTTAAACACCACTAAGCTGGAAACTGTTTTCTATACTCATTTTTATATTTCATACACTAATATTTTATATTTTATGTGCTTAATTGAAAATTTCTAAATAAATAAAGTTTCTAAATAAAAGGAGAAAAATAATCAAATATGAATAAGTACTTTTATTTGTCGAGTATATCATTCAAAATGAAATAAGAAATAGGCCTTTCCATGTAGTCATTTTATAGAAACTATGATTTTGTTCTTATTGCACGGCCCTGTTTGGGCAGAATTACAGAATTTTCGGTTTACTGTGGAATGAATATTGTGTTTATGTATTTATATGGCACTTTTCAAAACACCCAATGGGCTTTACGGAAGCAATGGGGAGCCACTTCAAGCAGAACCACTGTGTAGCCCCCACCTGCATGACGCAACGGCAGCCATTCTGTGCCAGTAAAATCAGCACTATGGTGATGAAGGGGCAGGAGAGAATTCATCAGTTGGATACAGGGGATGAATATGAGGCCAGGTTTGAAAGGATTACAATGATCAGTTTTAGCCAGGGGATCAGGGTATTAAAAGACGCTCAGGGATCCTTTATGACCTCAAAGAGTCAGGACTCCCGGTTTCACATCTCAGCCAAATGATGGCAGTTTTTCCACATTTCCCATCACTGCACTGGGGCATTAGCATCCACACAGACCACAGGATGGCCTAACCTGTTGGCCACACCGACACCTCATCTAGCAGCATACCAGTCTTCCTAGTTGGTCTCTTATCATTGCAGAGGTCGGGTGGCGATAGGGGGAGGCGGAGACGGGGCTGCCTGGCTGGCACATTTCATTATGACGACACATTTGTAGTTACAAGTGACTCCTAAGGCACTTTCAAATATCGTAAACCCCCCAAAACTCTGTCACATGTTAATGATTGAAACATCTAGTATGTATTTTCTGGATCCCTTTTCCCTTTGTCTTTGAAGATGACATTTGAGTGATTATTATTTCACTTGGGCTGATGTTGACATGTGGTCTAACTAAATCCATATCTGGATTTGAAGGGAAATGAGGCAACAACAGAAGCTGCAGTCTGAAAAGAAGGCGGCAGAGGAAGATTTCCTATTCCAGATGCACCTCCGTAGGCAGAGGGCCCAGTGCGAATTCAGACAGCGACAGCTGTACCTGCTGGAGATAGTCCCTGCAGGTAAGACTAGGTCCTCCAACCTCAGACAAATGTTGAAAGATGGTTTTTTTTTTCTTGCACAGATAGCGTTCCTTGCTGTCTTCGTTCAGCCTGCTAGTGGCATCGTTTTAGTTGTGATACAGAAGCTTAGCTACACAGTAGGTTATAGTTCCACGCTACCTCATGCTACCCATGATGTATTAGACTGATTCGCCTACGAGCTCCAAACCCTGTAGTTTGTAGCCAATGCCTCTTTGCCAAAAGTGCAGCCTATAAAGTGGGAGGAGTGTATTTAGGATCTTCTATGAGCTAGTAACCTCTACGGCGCGGGAGATATTTACCTGCGCAATGTGTGAACAGATCCTTAACGTCCATCTTTGAATGCTTTCCGTGATTTTTTAAAATATATATATAAATTTGTTTTATTAGGACATTATTTTGTATTTACTGGGCATCTTACAGTGAGTGTAAACATGTCCAGTTTTATATGTTTTAACAGACAAACATCAACATCAACAAAACAAATAGAAATAAAGTAAAACAAAAAAATTTAAAAAAATAATAATAACAAAATAATAAGAAGAAAACAAAAAATATGGGTAAACCCACTGACCCCCCCAGCCGGATTGGTCCGCTTCTGTAAAGGAATGTGTCACAGAATACAAAGCAAGCTGTGTCATGAATTGGAGGATGTCAACAAGTGACCTTCATAAAGAATGGGAAACATTTAGAGGTGTGAGGTGCAATACTAGCACAAGTTTGTATCAGGCTCCTAGAAGCAGGACTGAAGTCCCATAAAGCAAAGAAAAAGCAACAGCAAAAAGAAGCCGAAAATAGCCAGGTTGGAGTTTACTGAAAAACGTATATTTTACACAGAAGCATACCCATAAATTGAGAAATGAGTGAAAATAAAAATGTTGCTGTGGTTTCTTAATTTTTTCCAAAGCTGTGTGCCATTCGAAAACAGTTCAACAGCAATCGATTAATGTAACAGCACAAATACGTACGTATTTTATGTGCACATTTGCGCTGATACATCAAGAAATTACTGTGCATTTTAACCTCTATATCGCAAATGAGGTACGAGTTAGCATATAAAGGTTAAAATGCACAAGAATTTCTTGTCATAATAGTGCAACTGCACATAAAATATGTACGCATTCACACTGCTACAAAAATCGATTGCCACACATATCACATTTTAGTTTTAATGTAAAAGTTTTATGACAAACTAGAAAATAGTTTGCATTTCTTGCAAACAAAAAAAAACATTTAAAGTGATCAAGTCTGCGTGAAATTCATCACTATAAGAGGATGGTCATTATAACCAAAATTTCTTCTTTTTTTTATTTTCTTTATATCTCAGGCAGATTACCATCTAACTGACATTTGTATATTTATTATATGAATATAAGGTAATAAAATGGACAGTGTCACTATTTACTGAATTTTATTTACTCTTTCAAAATACAGTACAGCTGTTTCAAATACTTTTCAAGTTACAGTACAGCAGAAATGAATTTACTGAACTGTGTATAATTCAAATATGCTATAATACGGTACAATCCTGTACATAAAATATAGCTTATTGTAGTTTTTCTACTGCATCTCGTTGGCTTATTTTTGGCAGTTTTTCATACTCTTTGAATCTATATTTGTCATTGTGAGAAAATGACTTTCTTTTTCCCATCATGTTTTCAGTGCCTGCAGCATTAGCCTCAGGTAGAATTACCACATAGTTTTAATTTTGTTTTACATAATTTGTTATTATGTATAAAAAGATCCAAAATGAACACTGTGAGCGGAGTACTTGATTACTGTAAGTGACTTATTTAAATAGTATTTGTACAGGAATGATTCTGTGCCAAGATTTTTGATCCACTATAAGCGGTTCCACTGTACATCGCTAGTGTTGAAACTGATTGGTGATATTACCTTTGGTAGCTGAAACTGTTTTTCCACAGTGTTTACATCTGACCTCTATTTGTCTGTGTCGTCTTCACTAAAGCCCTAATGCGTCCAAACAACAGACACAGTATTTTTCTTGGTATAAGCCGCTCGAGATGCTCAGCCATCTTAGTATTTGAGGTCTTCGCTATGTCAGACATCGCAGGGCAGAGTCACGTGACAACACACTCAGTGGTATGTTTTTAAGGGGACTGGATTTTATAGCTTCTTGTCAACTAGTCATATGTGCAGCTAGGCTGAGCCTTCTGTGTATGTCAAGGAACTGTGGTGGTTTTTTCCTCCCCACTAAATAAGGATTCAGAAGCTGCTTGCGTAGCTCCAAATTCAGTCTTTATTACAACAATAAGGTTACAACCAAGGCTGGACACTTGCAAGTGTGTCCAATACTGTTTTACACTAATCTTTATACCTTTTCTTATTGCTTAACAATATCTCGTCACTTAAGCATCACCATTCCTTTAACCATTCACCAATTTTGATCCACACCCCTAAATGATGATTGTCAACCATCTCTTTTACTTATTGGTCCCTCAGCTGAACATAATTGTGGCACGACCATCTCTAGTTGGTTTTTTAAAATACTCAGCCATAAACCTTTGGTGAACTCAGGCAAATCCTTCCCTTCAGTAGTAAATCTTGACAGCCTCAGGTTGTTGCACATTGTCTAGCTAAAGGGTTAATAATATATTTGTCCTTCAACATAGTGATAAGCTGCAACACTAATGAAGGTGGATATTCATACAACCGAGGCTAATATAGAATAGCTAACAGAAACTTTGAGTTTTTTGAGTTGCAAATGTTTGAGTTTGGGTCAAGACTTAGTCAAAATTCATCAGAATCAGTGACAAGACAGAATCCACACATAGGTGAACTTGAGACTGGACTCGAATCCTACTCCAGACTTAAGTACCACAACTAGGTACCTCCATTTGAAATTTTTGTTACCACTGCCTAATTTGTTCAGATCAACTACCTTCAGTCTCATCTGAATTGAAAGCTCTTTGGATATACCCATGTTGATAGATAACAAAAGTATGTCTATAACCTCATATTTGTACCCAAAGGAAACGGGAAACGGTCATAAACAAGAAAGGAGCTTTTGGATAACAGGAATAATAAAAAGATTATTTTTCACTCAAGACAGAACTTTCTTTGGTTTGGTTTAAGGTATTTTTTAGGGATCACCAGCAATTTAGCCTGATTTGTTCCGGGGACTGATTTTAATAGATAAATGGTTTTTGCAAACATTCTGAGGAGAATTTGAATCATTTGTATTTCTTGTTTTATATGTCTGTTTTTTTCCCATATTTTGGAGTTGACTGTATATTTGACTACCTTATTCTGAAATGTGAATATTTTAAATAGTCTGGACCCTAGTTTAAATGTTTGGACCTTTGTCATATATCTTAGTTGTCTCTGCATAACATTACTGTTTTCCATAGACCAGATGGACAGGTATCTATGTGAAGTGGAGCACAGAGCTGCAATAAACATACAGAAGGTATGGAGAGGATACAAACAGAGGAAGAACTTTCAGCAGCAGAAGCAAGAACTGAAGAAGTCCAAAGCAGCAGTCACCATACAGAGAGCGGTATCTCATTTGCTACATATGTTAATGTTACTTTCCTTAAAAATTCTCCATTTGACATTCTAGTTTACTTAAAAACTGAATTCATATTGGATGTTAATTGCATATAAATCAAGCAAAAATAAATATATTAATAGCCAAAGTTTAATAAAATGGGGGTTTGGAGCCTATGGGCACAGGGAGCATACTACGATGGGGCACCAGCCCATCGCAAGGCACACTCACACACCATTCACTCACACCAGTCACTCACACGCCATTCACTCACGCGCCATTCACTCACGCGCCAGTCACTCACGCGCCATTCACTCACGCGCCAGTCACTCACGCGCCATTCACTCACGCGCCAGTCACTCACGCGCCAGTCACTCACGCGCCATTCACTCACGCGCCAGTCACTCACACGCCAGTCACTCACGCGCCAGTCACTCACACGCCATTCACTCACACGCCAGTCACTCACACGCCATTCACTCACACGCCATTCACTCACACGCCATTCACTCACACGCCATTCACATCTATGGGTAGCTCTAATTAACCTCAGCCTGTGTTTGGACTGTGAAGGGGAAGCCAGAGTATCTAGTGGAGAACATGCAAACTCCTCATACCTGGAACCCAGGTCCCAGATGTGTGAGGCGACAGTGCTAACCTTCATGTACCCTTAATGTAATTCAAGAGGCTTATTAATAAATCTTACAAAATCAAGAAAAAACCAACATAAATACAAGTAACCAGAACAGCTGCAAACAGTTTAACATACCCCTTGTTATGAAATCAAAAGATAGGCTAGTAGGGATGTGTGTATCAATATTAAAATATTGATTCTTTCAATCAGAATGTTTTCATTTTCAGATTGGATTCTAACATAAAAAGAAACAGTTGGAATGCTGTGTAAAATGAAAAAAAATCATAATCCAATGATTTACAAATAATTTAAACCCTATATTTAATTGTAAATGTACAAAGACAACAAATGTAAAAAATTTGAGATTTTATTGTTATTGTTTATGCTCAAAATAGTCAAATGTTAAACATTAAAGAGTTTGATGGTAAATACATCTGAAAGCCTATGTAAACTTTCTGTTCTCGCCATATTGTGATATGCTGTAGGTACTGGGCTTTCTGAAGCGGAGGAGGGCTGCGAGGCAGCAGCTCTCTCCGTGGAGGGGAACTGGGCATTTGACTGACACTAAAAGAACAGACCTAACAAAAGAAGTCCAAGAATACATCACACTTCATCCTGTAAGGGAGGACGAGCTTTTGCTTATTTTATAGTTTTGATATCGTATGTAATTATAACTTTGCCTTATGTTTTTCTGTATGTAAATATAAACGGGCCAAAGTGAAATATTTACTAGTATTCACTACTGTAGAAGTACTACTTAAATCTTTTGTTTACAAAAGCAAGTATCATGGCAGTGCATTGAAAAAACAATTTAGCCTAAAATGGTCTGGTCACCTGCTTCAGTGTGTATTTACTACATTTAAATGACGTTTTACACTTTGAATGCAGAGAGACAGGTTCGACTAACCTTTCATTTATACCTGTTAGTCTAATCTGGTCTCAATGGAGAGCTGCAGGGAGCTTCATCTGAGGACACAGGAGCTGCTGCTGCAAAAGCTGATGAAGGAGGATAAGGACCGGAGAGCTGAGCAGCACAGACAAGCTCTTTTGGCTCAAGTTAACACAGACATTGAGCTACTGATGAGTAAGGTTCCCCATAGTTCGGTGGTTTAATGTTTCGGTTTATAATTACAAAAAGAATCATACACATATAGTTAGGAACAAGTAGCCATTTCTTTACTTTGTGTTTTTCAGGCGCTCCTGTTCTGAGAAACAGCTCAGGATTAGATGTAGATGCCTACCTCAGCAGGTCTGGTCCAGTGGCCTCCGGGGCCAGGCAGTCACACAATACAATGCTTCAGGCGTCTCGCAGTTCGTGGTGGATGAAGTTTGGGGAAACATTTTCAGATCACGCCATTTGAGAGCCGGAAGTGGATGGTCATAATCATATGTGTATATATGCATTTTATTCTTTTTGTTTTCATTCTCAGATATTGTATTTCATTTTTAATTTAATTTGTCTCTTTGGAGTTAATCCTGGGTAACACAGGGAAGTGGAACACCCTGGATAGACTGTCCTTTGATTGCAGGGAAAAGGTTAATGTGTTTATTTTGTTGGATATAAATTTCTCTTTATATTTCAGAAATACAGTAAGGCATGACACAAAAGCTGAGAGAGACAGCCTCTCAATACATGAGCACATCTCTGACATCTTGATAATTAGTTTTTAAAGTTTTTTGTGAAGTACAAAATTTAATTGATTGCTGTGATATTCTATGTGAAAAGTTTCTTTGTCCAATCACATGAGCGGAAAACAACACTTGATGGTATGCTGTGTTCAAATAAAGGCTAGTTCTTCCCAGAGCAATGGCCATAATTCTGGTGTGATGAGTTGTGTCGTCATGGTGTGGGGTCAGTTTCTGGTTCTCCTGTGGTTTCTGTGATTTTCTCCTCTCACTTCATAACTGGCTTGGAATATGTCTCTTGCGGTCATATGGTTTTCCTGTTGATTCTGACTGATTTCTGCAAATCAAATAATCATAATCACACCCAAAAAATATACTGATTTCATCTAATAGTTCTACCAGTGTACTGGTGACGGCTGTGGTCATGCCAGACGTCGTTTATTTCCAATGACCACAGACTCTAACTCATTTTTGGGTCGGGTGCAGATGTTCCCAAGTCAGCTGGGAGATGCATGCCCCCAAGCTTATCCTGGGTCTTCCCTGTAACATCCACCCAGTGGGATGTGCTCGGAATAGCCCCTTGAGGGAGGGTTCAGGTGACATTCTTATAAGATGCCCAATCTAGCTGAGATGATTCCTCAGAATTTGTATGAGTAGTCAATCTATTTCTTAGGTTCCTCCAGACTCCTCACCCTGTCATAGAGAGTGAGTCCAGCAAGCAGGAAACCTAATTTTGATAATCTTTCTTTCAGTAATTGCCCATAGCTGATGATCATAGATAAGGATAGGGACATACTAAATATTGACCAGTAAACTGCACTCCACATCAGATCACTTAACTGACTTCATCACCACCTCAGACCTCCCCTTATTGTCTACAAAACTGCAGTCATTAGCTACATGCAGCAGACAGTTGCGGGTCAGTAATCCCCTATGTCCAATGTGATGATTTTATTAATTTGATGAATAGCTTGTGTCGTAAATCTATGCAGGGGTTAACTCCATCACACCATCACTTTTGAAAATGTTCTCAGGATACTTTTAAACTCCTGGTTTGACGGTGCTAAAAGCTCAGCATCTGCTAATAACTGAGATAATATGTCGTTCACCCAGTACTTTCAACATCTCCAGACCAATCTCGCCGACCCCTGTAGCCTTTCGACTATGGAGGCCTCTGACCACTAGCAACTTCAGATACAGAAATATTGGCACTCTTTTTCCCAAATTAAACATTTTAATTTTGTTTTTACAGTTGCATAGATTGGCTATGCTTGCCAAAATTACCTAACATACCATAAACTAACAATTGGTCAACAACAGATTCATGCATGGAAAAAAAAAAATGCTATAACCAAAAACGGACAAGTGCCACCAAAAATGGGTCTTACATCTGGAGTGGGGGCCAGCATGCGCTTTCTTTGCAGGCATCTAATGTTTGTTAGATACTGATTTAAAAAAAGTTTCAGCATCAAATCATTTCAACAATAAAGGCAACAACACAGAAGGAAAAGTTTGCACATAGTTTTGCATTCCACTGCCATTTGTATATATATGACATCTGAAAGTATGTGTAGAGGACAAGATGACTGAATCTTAAAACAGAAGATGAAGGGTATTTTCCAAGTCAAATATTAAGTCAAATCTGAAATTAAATAACAGGGTGCTTTGAGTCATTTGACGGCAATACTTGTATAGAGCAATCTAATCCATATTAGAAAAGATGTGAAGCCTATAAAAAATTTTCAAATGTTACACCAGGTAACCTCTGCAATGTAATGTTATTCTTTCCATAGGTTTGGTCAATAAAGCAAAAAGGACTTGAGATTTTTCAAATGAACAATTTTAGTTTAGTCAAAATAATGCAGGACCTGCATTAGAAATACTGCACCTTTCATCCTTGTTCCAACAAGCACAAACACAGAACTTGCCCATGATTAACCAACTGTCCATTAAACTACTTGTCTGTAACAGCCTCTTGCTCCTTGGTGAGACCACGGATGGACAGATCATACACAACCTCCTCAATCTTCTTCACATCATACTTGAGACCATCGTAACGCTTCCGCAGTGGATCATTCTTCAGGTTTAGCAGCCGAAAGCCAGAGTCCAGCTCGTTGATGAAGTTAGAGATACGCAGTGGCCGGCTGTAATCCCCTGCCGTTACACTGTTCACTGCTAACCTAGACTGGAAGTAGAGAGGGGTGCATGAAACGACAATAAAGATGATGATAAATGTAAAAATGAGACAACTTGCATATCATTAAGGTGAGATTGTTCCCCCACATTAAATTCAGCTGTGAACTACAAGTTTGCAGATCCCTTCTGTATTCCTGTATTAAAACACTAAAATGTTGTCTGAGCCTCTTCTAAAAATGTTTCAGCAAATATCACACAAAACAATTGTAGTTTCATATTTGTATTGTAAGTTAATTACTTAAATATTCACAGCATATGAAGGAAAAATTAGGAATCCAATCCACAGGCATAGAGAAGGTGAAAAAATGAATGAAATGCAATACCGTATGGCTGAAATGATTACTCAAATAATTTGAATTATTTGATTTATAAAAATCCTCGAGGCAGATTCTTTGCCTCAATAATTCACTTTATGACCTCTTATACACAGACTGCAGCAGTCCATGGGTGACATTAACTGTGACACGAAGAGGGAAATGAAAATGGGGAAGAGCAAAAGTTTGGGAGCATTTCGACATCAGATTAAAAGAAAATATTGTATAATGTAAACACTGTAAAACCAAACTCACATTATGAGAGATATCAAGTTGAAACTTTTTTACATTTTGAACTTCAGTAAATTTTTACCCTTATAGATGCAATATTGAAGTTAACGCACTGAACGGGAAAAAAAAACTAAAAAAAAATGCTAATTTGTACAATAAAACTGGCATTCCCTTATGTTTATAATGGACGTTTGTGTGTTATGCCTTGACTGTTTATGAATGAGACAATTACTGCACTACTACCAAAAATTCATAAACTAACTTGAAAATGCATCACAATTAAGCAAAACATAAAGAATGTATGGACTCTCACAAGTTCACTGGCCATGATGAGCACCCCAGCTAGATAATCTTCAACATCCAGATGAAAGCCTTTTTCTCTGTCCACTTCAACTGCAGAGTGGATCAAGAGGAAACAGTTACGAAATCATATGACTTAATCTTTCAAAGAATCGAGTCAAGAGTGAGAAAGAATGCATAGGCATTGCAAGTACATACTTCCAAGAATTTGTGCCACCTCCTCTCGTGTGACCAGGGATTCACTCTCCAGGTAAACTACAAATGCTGCCAGAAATGTAACACGCTGCAGAACAAATCTCCAGTGCTCATGGAATCTGTATGAAACAGAGATTGCATACAGCAGATTAAATGCCCGAGGATTAACTAACCTCAAAGAAAAAAAAAAAAACAGTCAAGTCATTTTATTTGGTTATTATCACATTTTTTCATATGTTGGCCTCCAAATATATAATGATGTAAACATGGATGCACTGATCTTTAACACTATATTTATTGATTTATTATAGGAGTAGCCAGACAAATCAAACTAACCTGTAGTACTGCTCCACGGGGAACTTTGTCTTCAAGTCTCCGATATGATCCTTTATTATGCAAAATAACTCCCGAGCCTTTAAGCACTTGCTTGGAACTGGCAGGATAGGGGAAATAAAGAATTATAATTTGATAAAGTCACTGTACAGATGGCTGTGACATGTGGATTTGATAAATGTACTTTAGTCTCACTAAAGTATTTAGAAATGTATAAAATGAATTTACTTTCTTTGAAACCAGACGGCTGGTGGACACTCTGAAGCACAGTTAAAATCTCCCTTGCAGTCTGTTCTAGAGTTTGGACAACTTTCCTGATATCCTAAAGGGGAAAAGAAGTTAATGAAACGTGTTAAATTCGTAGCTAGATTAACAAAATTGATAATTTTCTTAGTTAACATCTTTACAGTTCTTGCAATAATTGTATTCGTCCTATATACAGTTACGTACAATAATGAAAGACATGAACAAATACAAAGCAAATGAATGATGCATACTGTTCATACATGCTAACTACCTAGGCTCCAGTTCACTTTATTAGTTACCTCTCGAATATCTTGATCTGCACATAGGAAAACCTGAATGTTGCTGAACATTTCCGTGACAGACATCTTAGAGATCGTCGTGAATCAAGCGATAACCTGTGGGAAATAAGTGCAAAAATACCAAAGTCCTCCGTAGAAATAACACGTCTACGCCGATCGCAATTCACATTTTCGCAGAACAAAACGCTCCGTCGACGTGCAGCACGACCAGCGCTGGTCCTTCATCTGCGTGTCGCATGAAGTTGATGTCATAAGACGTAGGCAGATACGCGTAGCTTGGATTTTTGTATGTGCAAAGTATCTTTTTCTGTTACCACCACCAAAGTCGGGTTGTTTGTTTGTTTACTTATTTATCAACAGTGTTTTTGAGCAGAAAGCGGATTTAGCAATCACTCTCAGCGTTACCACAAAGTAGGGATATTTCATTCCAAAAATCAAAATGCGCGCGCGTTTGTTGCTATAGGAATTTACAGTAATCCAGAGGTTGAAACAGCTGGGCGAGTCTTTTAATCAAGCAAACAAACCAGTAAAAGCACAAGAAGAATTTAAATAATTAGCCAAGCACAGAAGCCTTTCAGTTTTCAAGTAGTTTGTAAAACTCATAGTGTACACACATCCTTACAAACTGAATTGATCTCCGTTTTTCTGTCTGGAAGCGACTTGCATATGTAGGAGATGCTGAACACATTGACAAAACAGCAATATGTTGGGTTCAAAATGCTGCTGCATATTTTTGTCATTTTTTGTGAGTGTGATATTGGTTTGTCCATTAGTAATTTTGACAAAATTTACTTGTCATTAGTGAAATTTATAAGCATCAGTTCACCAATGCTACACCGAAGGAAACCAGAGAAACCCACAGTGGGAGAATGTGCAGACAACATGCACTCAGATACAGGTGTATGATTTATTTCCCATTTTAACATACTGAAAAAAATAATTGCAATGGTTGTTCCCCAAATCACATCCCTCTCACATGTAGGACTTTGCCAATACAGTATAGTATTATATTAAAAAGAATATGACAGGATTCCAATATTTCAGAATTTTTGTGAAGAGTTTTAGCTGAGACGTCTTTTCTTGATGACATTGAGGGCAATGCTCTTCACTGCTGTAAGAGCTTCACTGCAAGCCTTCGAAATATGTGATGGAGGCAGAAGGAATCCATAGCGGCCATTGTCTTGAAGCTCAAACGTGAAAGAAAAATCAATCCCAAGATTATATGCCCAGTCATCAGAGCCACCTGGAGCAAGATCTGAACATGGAAAGGAACAGATCGATGCTTGTTATCTATTCCAGTATTAAGCATTAATTTGATAAATGTAAGGATATGCCTGAATATATCTGAAATATTTTAAGTTATTTATTATTGAGGCAGAGTAACTTACAGAAAGATTTTGCTCCAGCCCCAAACTTGTAATTGTTTTTGTAATGTATTTTGATTTTCATTGCTGCTTCCTGTGCAATTTCATACTGAAAGTAAAAAGCAAATAATTTAGAAACGTTTATCTCATGTTAGTATGATGTCATGGATATTTTAAATTTACAAAGAACATCTTTAATTAACCAGATTAAATGACCTACTAGTTCTTTGTGATTGGGGGCCTCTTGGTAGGAACATGAATATGGAAAGATCAGCATCTGTGAGTAGGAATGGATGGAGAGGTACAGCTTCACCAGATCCTTTCTGCTCCGTATGAAGTTAGACACAGCTGCAGCTTCTGGTTCTGACTCTGGAAATCTACCGCAGTACGTCTCATCACAGGGGTCATCCGATGATCCCTTAGCTGTATGATTAGCCAAAATAATACATCATATTCTCGACACCAGTTACTTTATTCAACTTCGTCCTGTTTGTTGTAATTTTGATAATACAAGCATAAAAATACAGTGATAACCCCTTAATTACTTTTGTACATTAGTTTATCACTGTATCACTTGATTTAGAAAACGTAACTACCGCATTATCATTCTTTATAATTAAACAAACTAATAAATAAACATACATATAAATAAAGACCTTTAAAAGGATATTACTTTTAATAACAACACTTACTGCACCAGTTTGCATCAAAGTTTCTGTTGAGGTCTGTCCCTACACAGGCATTGTCTACATTTCTGGAACGATTCTTTCTCCACATTCGGTTCTGATCAATGAGAATTCAGTACTCTCAGTTATGGGTAGAAAAAAAACTGCATGTATCAAATATAAACACTGAGTAAATGCCTGAAACACTGAAGAAATTTCTATCAGGAATATGTTATCAATTTTCAGTTATATGTATAACTTAATTTATGGTAATACTATAAAAATGGATGTTGTTGAACAGTATTGAGCACAGACTCTAAAAGTAAAATTGTGATATATATATATTAAAATATATTAATGTGTTATATATAAGTACATTAATAAAGTATGTCCAACTCAAAAACTACCTGATCTCAAAACATTTTAACTTTTTTTGTTATTTGAACCCCTTACCTCTATCCATGAGTATTTATATCCATCAGGATTCATAACTGGTAGGACATAGATATCCATTTTATCAAGGATTTCAGTGATGTCAGAATGTTGATTATAATACATGACAGACTGTGGAACAGAAAAGAAGGAATCGGAAATATATATTTTAGTATGGGAACAATATCTCCCGACAAAATTATAGTTGTAACTCTATGGCAACTCTATTTTTAAATGATCTGTCAATGTTAACATACACTAAGAAGGATATAAAATATAACGGCTTGACACATATACATATGCTACTAACATATTGAACAAACCACATGCAGAATGCAGGGGATATCCACTCTCTGGCATGAATGCCACAGTCCATCCAAATAGCTTTCTTGGGCTGATGTCCTTTACCAGACAGCTGAGAAAAAAAGAATATATAAATTAATGCGATAAATATATTAGAATTTTGTGATTTTTTTTTTTGTCATCACGTTAAGGGTGTACCCTGTGTTTCCTGCAGTAATATGACCATTTACTGGAATAATGGCTGGAGAACGGTCTGGTGGAAGGGATTAAGAGATGTGGAGAATGGCTTGAGAATGGTATATCATGTCCTGCACTTCAATATCCAGCTTAAGGTTTAAGTGAACTGGATAAGAACTGAAACAACGCATAACACTTTACTTGAGGAGGCACACATAATGTAGTAGCATACTTAATTAATACCTAATGTGTTAATGAACCAGAGACTGTTAGAAAGTGTCAGTTATGTACTGATCCCATGTTCGTTCATCATTAATCTGTCATAACAGTTAATGTGTTTCTTGCAGCCACTATATTTGTTCATAATTTGTACTTGAATGGTAACGGAGTTACTGAGGTACTGGTGGCCCTCAAGTAAAGACAGACAGGTAGATAGGTACACTCTAGATCATCCATTTTATAACCTTTAAAAGATGTGGATAAATATTGGGACACTGTACTAAAATTGGTTAATTTTGTTATATTTTCATGAAATGTATGTGTTCACGTCAAATAATCAGCACGAAACTGAAGTACTGAATGTCAGCTTTTACTTCTGAACAATGTTTTGCATGCAGCATAAACCATACTGGAAAAATGTCATTCGTAGGTTTCAAGTCTCATGATTTACCGATGACTTACGGTTTTTAGCTGGGCTGAGAGCTGCAAATCTCACAGGCTGTGGGTTCAATTTACTGTGGCAGACCCCACACAAGTTCAAGGAGACCCCACTTTTTTAAGGTACACTGTTATGACCAAATTTTGCAGTTGTTTTAATTACCCATCTCAGTGCTTTCATGTGTATACATTTATCTTGTTTTTTTCCACCAATTTATGATGAGCAAAAGTATTGGGACATACAGATATAAAGCAAAATTAAGTTTTCCAAAGTTAGTATTTGGCCCCAGATCCTTTACATGAAATAACTGCTTCATGTCTGTGACCCATTGACATCAGACTAAATCATTTGAAGCGTTCTGCCATGCTTTTGTTGACACCTTCTATGAGTTGGCGCTTGTTTAGAGGTGTTTTAGACTTCAGCTTTCTCTTCAACAGGTGAAATGCATGCTAGTTTGGCCAGTCTATAACTTTGCACTTTTTCTTCCTGATGAACTCCTTGGTTAATATAGTATGTTTTGGGTCATTGCCTTTGCTGCATTATGAGTTTCCACTCAATGAGTTTTGGTTCTGTTTCTGTATCAGATTGAATCTCAGAATTCATCCTGCCGCTACCATCTTCAGTCACATTATCAATATCCTAGATACTCAGTCAATGAGAGGCAATTCCAGATGCAGCCACACATGCCTAAGCTATGACAATGCAGGTACCTCATCCATGCTTTACAGATGCAGTGTTATGCTTAGGATCATTTGCAGTCCCTCTCTCTCTCTCTCGATTTTCCCCTTCCTATCACTTTTTACTTTTATATCTGTCCATGAAACTTGGTTTCAAAGCTCATCTGATTGTTTTTGTACTACTTTGTGAATTCCAGCCTCTCCTTTCTGGCTGGTGGGAGATTTCCACCTTGCAGTTTCTGATTTTCTTCTCTTGAATACTTCTGCAAATGGCGAAAATTGATACATTCACCCTTGCACTCTGTAGACCATATTTTATGTATTTAGATGTTGTTTTTCTGTTTTTCTTCACAGCTCTAACAATCATTTTGTCATCAGCTGCTGTAGACCTGGGACGGCCTGACCTTTGCAAATTACTTGCACTGCTAGCAGTTGTTTTTTTTTTTTTTTTTTTTGACTGTTGATTTCAGAATGCCCAGTTGTTCTGCAATGGTTCTGACTGGTATATTCTGTAAGCTCATTTTCAAAACTGCATGTTTTTCTATCATGGTCAACTCTCTTGTTTTCATCTTGCTTGTAACCTCAAATTCAAGCTACCAATGACTACAGCCAACCCTGCACAACCCCAGCTCTTCTATGGGTTGACACTTAAGTGAACATTGGACACCTGAGCAGTCAGAATTACCTGTCAATCTTGTCCCAATAGTAAAGCTCAGTCTAAATCACAAAACACAACAAATGACATATTTCACATATGCTTAATATTGCATGGAAAATACTGCCTAGTAATAAAGGTTGTACTTAACATTATGCTCGTGTTAATCTTTTGACTGGAAACTCATTTTTATGAATATATAACAAAAATAACCCATTTTACCTTTATTGTCCCAGTGTTTTTGCTTCTTACTGTGTAATCTAATACTATCACATGACATTTCATCTGGATAGCTTAGGTGAAAAACTAGAAAACAGCATGGAAATTTATTTTGACATTTTATTTATCATGAATATTTCTGCATGCTTTATCATAAAAGATCTAGAGGAAAAATTGTACCTTCAGAACGAAAAGAGGTTGTTTCTCAACAGATGATCCGATTAGTATGACCTGTAACCTTTCGGAATATTCTCGACTTGTTCTATTGATCCAGTGATAAATCTGTTTGAGGGGACACATCTTGGTTGAACATCATAAATTTGTAAAGCAAATTGCTAACAAAACACGGAGAGTAATGATATTTAAGGCTGCTCTCTTTAACGATTTCACCAAGACACTTAAATACAAATACTTGACAGGAAAATGTGTACTTACATCTTCCAAGGGATGGTATCTCTCATAATAAGATGTGCTGCTCCTGGGGTCTGTGGAATAGTTTCTTTTCTGTGCCTCAATCAGCTCTTGAGCGTTTGCCAGCAAAACCCTGAAAAATACATAAATAAAATGATTTTTATTGAAAGTCCTGGTTCTTTTTTCATGATTCATTCACATATTAGGAGATGAATAGGGCTTACAAACTTCATATGTAGTTTGAATTTTACCCATTACCGTTATTATGAATTAAAAGAAGAGGCTGTTTAAAAAATATGTGAATAAAAAAATATGGGTGCTATTTAATGTAAAAATCACCTGTACGTGATGTCATATCGTTGTAGTAGCTTTATGATGGCCTTTTGACTGGAGGCAGGAATAAACAGGTGAACTTCTGCATTCATTGTGATTTGATCAGGTGAGGCTGGTTGCCATAGTACTGTCTAGCAGAACAACATATAGAATATAGCTTACTATCTGTATTACATTGTAGCAATATTATATTATGATTTATTGTAATGCACTATATGTCAACAAAATCAAATGAAGATGTTTTGGTGTCCCAGATAATAAAGATGTATCAGATGCTCAGAAAAAAACTTTGTCACAACAGTGCTATAAAAAACACAATTAAATTGTGACTAGTGACGTGGTGAATTGCAATTGCAATAAAAGGGAATTACTACTACTACTACTACTAAATTGGATGAACTAACAGGTGAATAAAAAAGATGGTTGATGAATAACCTCATGCATGCTGGATACATTCTTGAGCAGTTCTACATCCCCTTGCAATCTTGGTGTGATTGAAAAAACCTGATCACTGAAACAAATAAGCAATGGGAAAACACCCAAGTTGTTGTTGCATTATTTTATTGTTATTAAATTTATAGTCATTATACAGCAATTTGTTTTCACATTACATAAATATTTGTTACATTATTAATCAAAATATAGCTACACTGCAATAACGATTGGGCTGTATTTAATACTGGTTTTTGCTAAAAGGTATTAAATTCCTTGATATCACTAATAGAGAGTACAATCATCTACATATTTAGTAATTGCTAAATTATCATAATTACTTGATTGGGATTTGTTGATTTGACTTTTAAAAGCATTTACCATTACATTTTTGTCAAAATAAGTAGTACGTGATCTATAAGCAAATTGAAATGTAATTTAAAACATAATATAAACAATAAATTATATTTAATAAAATGTATGTAGCTACATAAGACATATATCCGAGATATACAAAACAAAGATACAGTTTAAAAAGGACTTACGGTGTTGTTGTGCATTTATATTTGTCAATCAGACAAGAAGTCAGAACAAGCTGGATTAGAAAGAACCACATTGTTAGTGGTTGTGCAATGAATGGCTGAGCCAGAAAAAGCTGTATTGGTTCAGTCCATGTTTGTTTATGCCTCTGGTTAAAATTTAGACATGCTTACATACCAGGAAGTTAGCCATTACCACCTAGGAATGAACTATATTATATTTTGTATTTTCTTCTTTATAACAATAAACTGCTTTGTCTTTTTGTACTCATCCATTATCCAGATACTACACGTAATTAATATTCACAGTACTATGTTTTTTCAGGTGATAATATGGCAAAAATTAATAAAACATGGATTGACTTACGTACGGGAGTTTATATGTGTGTGTTTGGGGGGGGAGTCATGTATATATCACAAAATGTCCCCAAAATGTGATAAATCCTTTTATTAAACCTTTTTGGTCCCCACAAGGGGACTCTCAATTTTATGAAAAAAGTGACTGCAATCAAAAATCTAAAAATACCAAAGGTATTGTATTTAGTTTGGTTACTTATGGTTAAGGTTTGGGCTGGGTGGGGGTTAAGGTCATCATAGAAGGCAGTGGGGTGTTTCCCATGGAAATGAATGGATGATCCCTACAAAGATGTGAATACAGTACAAATGTTAGTGTGTGTGTGTGTGTGTGTATATGTTTATGAAAAAATAGAAAACAATTTTATTTACATCTTCCTGTTAGTATTTTAATTTTACATGCAGCGTAAAATTATTAGCCCACTACTTTTTCTATAATCATATTTAGTTGTGCTTTCTTTTGGGACTTAGGGGGGCAGATAGAAAGTACTGTCAGCTGACTCAAGTGCTGTAATTAGAAGCCAACCACAGGTTTTAAATGTGTACTGTGGGTCTGCAGGTTTGGACTGTGGTCGGAATAGTGATTTCACCACTGGGCCTTTGAGCACGGCCCTTAACCTCAACTGCTGCATGTTTTTCAAACATATGTCACTTCAGTAAACATGCGCAACAAACAGATAAAGTAATGAGCCATCGGTCAAGATATAAAGACAGAGTGAAACAGCACATTGTATGTTTGTAGGCAAGCTATTCCACAATGTCAATTACTGCTACTTAGGGTAAGTGAAACAGATAATGGTGTGTTGGATTTCTTTTTTAGGCCATTTTAAAACTTTATTTAAAACTATTTTTTTTTATTTTTCTGTCTGAGGCTGGAATAATGACTCGGGCAGTATGTAAAACGTTTATAACATACTGCCATCTTGAAGATTTCTCATTGAGTGTACTTGTTTTGTTGCTTGCATAGTTCAGTTCACAGTAACAAACACCTTGCTTGCCTATTATTTGTCAGAATACGTGACTGATGCGTAATGGGTCAGGCTTCAGCTCTTATAGACCCCCAGCATACTGGAACCAAAACAACTGCACTGTGCTTCACTCCTTGCTACTGGAGCAGGCTTCTCAGTAGAGTGTGGTCAGGAGGCTCATCTGAAGTGACTGGAGTCTAGCCATGTTTCAGTCTGTTTCTTATCTCACAGAACTTGAACACAAGCTTCCAGATTTTGTCCACCAACACTTATGGGGTTAAAATGATCCAAACAGTCCGTAATGAAAAATGGATAAATTAAGTAGTGCATGTTAATGGATGAGCAAAACATTGAACTGCCATCCAAACGCATTTCCAAACTTTGCTTACCCTGATATTTTTTTCTTTTATTTTGTTTTCTTTCTAAAGGCTCAGTTGCTTACATTGTTACTGCTTCAATTGAAGCTTACTGGTACCACTGAAATCAAGTGTTTGGTCTAGAAATATTTCAACTGGAAAACTGAGACAATGCAGTTCACTTTATTTAATGACTGATTGCGACTATGACTCAACAAACACTGATTTACATGCATTGCTTCATTCAAGGACTGAATGAAGAGAGATAAACAGTGACACTAAATTGGTTATTACAGCTAATAAGTTTCCTGACAGCAATCAACTCAACTTTCAAATATGGTCATTGTCTTATGTTTAAAACACCATATACCCAATCCAACAAAATATATCTGCAGGTGGTAATTAATGGGGTCCAAGCATTGCGGCCTGAAGAGGTGCCATCAACACTTGCACAAAATTGAATTTTTTTAATGTTGCCTTACATATTTTATGTCCAGTGATTGAATTATAGAACCCCAATGGATTTTTATGAAACTTGGAAAGTTGCCTCAGAATGTCACCTCATCTAGACAAAGCAAGTTTGGTAAGAACACACAAGATATCAACTGTCTATATGACTGGAACACTGGAATTACTCTGATCGAACTTTTTGTGTAAATGGTATCAAGATGTTGCCACAATTTTGTGTGAATCACATGAAAAGTTTAAGTTCAAAAAAGTAGATTTTGCACATTTCCCCTGAAGCCAAGGAATGAGCAGAAAAGAGAATTTACTTTCTCTTACCCTCAGTTCAGAAAAGATGGGCTTAAACATGGCCCAGCAGCACAACGATTAGGCTGCCCATTGTCGCTTTGCAGCCCTGAGCAGTGGAGGAACTTTTGCAGCCCGACACCAAATTTCATGATTGTAGGTTACATACAAGGGCAATTATAGCCTCCTGAAATCTGACTGGCCATGTTTAATGAGTAGATGAACTTTTATGAAATGATGAGGTGGAAAATCTGGCCATGAATATGTATACATAATTTCATTTTTCTGTGTCCACTTGTTTCCAAGTTATAAGCTATTTTGGGTTACAGCATACCTCTTTGGGTTATTTTTTATAAAATTTGGGGAGTGGCTTTCACATATTGTACCAACTACACATAGCAAATTTGGTGAGAAATGGATGTTCTATGGATGAGAAATTGGCCATTAAGTGCAAAAAGACCACGTCCAAGAAATTCCTTTGTCTGTAGCTTCAAAACAATTTGCATGATCAAAATCCTACAAATAACATTTTGTCTGCGTGGTCTCAAAATGGTACAGTTCAAATTTTGTGCGGTTCAGATGAACGGTCTAGGGCAAGAAAAGTAGACTTTTCACATTATGCAAATTCATTTTAAAAATCTAAGTAGGTAGAACTTCATAGTCCCAATTGCAATCTTTTTGACATGAGCCAGGGAATGTTTTGGGGGAAAAAAGAATTTTAGTTTCTATCACTCAAGTTTCTGTAGATATCGGCCAAAATGTAAAACACTGCGCTATGGCGCCACCATCAGGTCAATTCTGCACCATCAGGAATTCTGCACCACTCCACCAAATTGTGTTTCTACATCTTACGGTCTCTGCTCCCCTTATTGTTTTAGTGCAAAAGACTTTACACGACTGCATCATATGATTCGATGTAAAAGATATGTGAAATAAATTTTCCTCTTAAAAGCCAGGACAAAACTTCTGTACTTCAGCCATATAACTATAGGTGGATATGACACATCACTAAAAAGATATTTACCTTTTATAAGAACATCTGATCAATGTATTTGAAAAATCGATAACGTAGAAAGTATTGTGAACAAATGTGAACATGGTAACATGGAGCCATAAAATAAAAATCACACTAAGATGAATCAATAGTAGACATGTTGTGAAGGTTGGTGAGAACACAATGCCACAGTTCCTTATGATGCTAGCAAGATGCCAAGAGGTTCAGGTAATGGTCAGATCAAACATCTAAATAAAAAAAGTGTAATCTATGTGACTGTGAAACTGCTGCTGGTGCCTGACAGTGTGCTTTGAGAGTCTGCGGATCACTTAGGATTTGCATACACAACAGCACTGAATGATATCAATGACAGAAAACATGCAGTGAATGGCAGTTTTGTGGGCAGAAATGCCTTGTTAGTGAGACAGGCCAAAGGAGAATGGCCAGATTGGTTCAAGATGGCAGGAAAGTTACAGTAGCTCAAATAAACACTCTTTACAACAATGGTGAGCAGAAAAGCATCTCTGAATGAACAAGTCTTTGAACCTTGAGGTGGATAGACTAAAACAGCAGAAGATCATATCCGCCACCTCTCCTGCGAGCTAAACACATGACACAAGGCTACAATGGGTATAGTCTCACTGAAACTAGAAAAAACATTGGAATACTGGAAAAATATTGACAGGTCTGATAGATCACTACTAAGGCAGGTCACAATTTGGAATAAACAGCATGAATCCATGGACACAGTCTGCCTTATGTCACCAGTCCAGGCTGCTGGTGTCACGCTCACGCAGGCAAGCGGGCGGGGAAGCAGGAGAATGGAGCCGGACTGACAGGTAAACTGGGTTTATTCCATAACACGAGGGAGACGAGCACTAGACAATACAATGACTGACCTACCCAGATGAACTCAGACACGGACTAAATACACAGGAAGAGGCAAACAGAACACGAAACAGGCGTTGACAATCCGGGAATCACACGAGGTAACGAGGTGGGCGTGGCACACACGAGGATCGGACAGAGCTGGACGTGACAGCTGGTGGTGTAACAATTGTTATCTTGGCATACACTGGGTACCCAATTACCAGTTAATTTTATTGTTGCTGACTATCTGCATCTCTGTATGGCTACAGTTTACCCATTTATTGGCTACTTTCAACAGGATAATGTGCCATATTACAAAATGTGTGTCATCTCGAACTGGTTCCATAAATGGGAAAATGAGTTCAATCCGTTTCAGTGGCCTTTCCAGTTACCAGATCTTAATATAACAGAGCCCCCGTGGATTAGGGTGGGACAGGAGATTCGCAGCATGAATGTGCAGGTGACAAAAAGCAACAATTATGTTAAATAATAACAATACCAGAAGCTCCAGAATGAAGGGTATTTATAAATGTATGCATTCCAAAAATGTCAATGCTATCATTGATTCCTTAATATTGATGGATGAAAGATGTTTGACCTTTTTTAAGAACAGAAGATGACCCTTGATTGCCCCTCCCCTTCCCCCAGAACAGCACGCATCATTCCAGTGGGCAGTCAAATAACATGCTTTATTAAATATTATTCCCTGTCTTAGTGTGTTTCCCACTAAAATAAATGTAAACATGTACAATAGTAAGAATGGTTAAAAATGTCTGAAATGACTTTCAGAATTATACACAGAATATTCCAAACAGAACATACAATACAGATCACAAAATCTAGGTCTAGACATTTTCTTCAATGATCACGAGAGTCCTTGATCTGTACACATTAAACATTAAAAATAATCTTCAACAGTGCCACCCAAGAGATACCGGGTAAGCTGAAAGCAACGTTTTAAAAAAACTCAAACAATTCAAAGGATTTAGGCAATTTCAAGGATTTCCACAAGACACTGTGCCTGCTACAAAACCTCCAAAATGTAACAATGTTCTTAAAATAAAAAACAGTCCCTTGGCATAAAAAAGAAAGCATTACATTGCAGTAAACTTATAAACTTGAGTGTGCTGACATAATCAACTGAAAATTTCCTAGCCTTAATTTAAGGACCTCTGGTTGGTTGTGGTTCTTACTAAAAAAACACATATAATCATCATTCTTTCGTATTATTTAATAATTTAATTATTAATACTAGAAAGAAACCAATAAAATCATTTAAATAAAAGGGATATGTTATTCCTACTTCTTTTCCTCAGATTTTTTATTGTGCAATTTGGAGCAAGGAGTTTAATCACTGTCATCCCACTGATAGTGGGTATCATTCAGACAGAGACAAAGACATCCAGATACAGTCTGTCGTAGGATTCCCTGAAAAAGAGTATGAGGATGAGGCTGAAAACACAGGACCCCGTCAGGCACCAGTTCAGCCACGATAGATCTGTAAAAAAAAAAAAAAAGTCCACCACAGTGAGTAATGTGTATTACTTTGATGACAAAAACATAAAGTGGAAATTTAGTAATAAATAACTAACATTACTGCCTGTATCAGCAATTTACCACTCAGCTGGGGTCATATTTAACATATTGCTATTTTACCATTGCATAGTCCATCATATATATGGCAAAGCAAACATTTCATACAACACATTCACTTCATACAACATATTCTCTTCACTTCAGGAAATGCTGTCATTCTTTAAAAATCACAATATACTGGAGGAAACTTTCATTGGAAAATGGCAAAAACATTGTGTGAGATGCATAAAGAAATATTAAACTTTTTTTAAAAAAAAAATAAAAAAAGCTAAATCTATAATCTTGATAGAGCCATGGCCATGGTAATATAAAATTATAAATTCAACAAATTTTATTCAAACTCAATCATCAACTGTTCAGAATACCAATTAAGATCAGAACAGCCTAACAGCCAGAAAACAGAAAAACAAATGGAGTGATTACTTAATTCTGATTTAACTGTCAAAATTCAGAATAGAAGTTAACATTAACACAGTTATGCAACTTGAGTGCTGACCCCTTACCTGTAGTGTAGAAAGTGAGGAAAAATAGCAGGAGGCCAGTGAAAAGATTACTGAGAAAAGTGACCACACCACACGTGATGCCCTCAGGCACAGGGTAAACTGTCTCAATGAAGATCTCAAAGAAGATTGGTACACTACTGTTGATAAAAATGCCCACCAGGATGCAGGACGTATATAGAGTGGCTGTGAGAAAGAGAGTTACTGAAGTTAAGAAAACAGTTATATTTACAGAGTAAGGACAGTAAAATGTATTAATCAATATAACAGTGGTCCTACGGACGCCCAAGTTTGACAGGAGCACAGATAAGTTCACAGTGACAGAGTCAAACATTATATGGTAAAACCATAATCCTAACCCCTGTCAAAATGAACTATAAGTTTACTATAAGTAACTATAAGTTTAAAAAGTACCATTTCAGTTACAAGGCCTTTTTCCTGAGATGGAAAACAGTTCAGAAACTGACATTTTTTTCCAGCACTACACAACTTCTGTCTCTGGAAGATCGACAATGTTAGAGGAAGTTAGTTCTGAGAAAGGCTAACAACGCCTGGAGTGTTCCCAAAATCACAAGAGACATCCTTAGACTAACTGGATGACTATTTTACGATCAGAAGGTGCTTAACCCTTTGACCTGACAGGGCCCAAACAAATACCATGAAGCAACCAATGGGCAGCATTATGGGATTAGTGGGAGAACTGGGGAGCTTAATGCCATCAAGGGCAACAGAGTGGATCCAAATACAAGTGAATCGGGGGGGGGGGGGGGGTCCTTCGGTCTGCATGTATGCTTACAATAAAGATCAATATTCCAAAAAAACAAAACACACAACATTCATGAAGGAAACGCTTAAAAACAAAACGGCAGAAACAAGGACGTTTTTCAGTATGACCAGAAAATTACCGTTTAATATGAAGGAAATTACTGCCTTGATATGAAGTAATTCCTCCTTTGTTCAAGCAAGAAACTATAGGCCATTCACTTTCACTACACTGACACATCCAGGCATCAGATTACAAACCTCAATGAAACACTGGAATATCAGAATTTTTTTATGTCTCTCTTGTGCAACCTTCTTCCAGTTTACTCTAATTAGTACTGTCCAGAAGTCTACGTGTGTACTTTTCCTGGCCATTCAGGCAATGACTGCATCTCTTAGGGCAGGACCCACCTGCGGTGGAGGGGAGATGAGTGACCCGAGTTAAGCAGGTCAGGGTGAACCAAGTTGTGGCTAAGGAGGCACCAGCCAGCATCAGCAACAGTATGAGCTTCAACATGCCCCGGATGGAGTCTGCAAACCTGGGACAACAAACGCAAAGCATGTTCTATGGTGTTAACCCAATGTTAAATGCCATACTGCTGGTTATTCAATTGTATTTACCATTGTAGTTCTATTAAAACCTTTTTTGATTCATGATCATTATGGTCCAAAAGGGGCAAAGTTTGCTACAGAATACGAATCTGATATGTGAGATTATCCAACAACAGCCGTGTGCCATTCCCCCAATTTCAGCACAGCATGAGTGCATAGTAATTAACAGCACATACCAACACTTCTTGCTGCTTACCTAGCCATTGCCACTCCAAACACACACCCTCCAACAATGGACCAGAACCCAATCCAGCCAGCATCCACCTGGAAAAAACATCAATTGGTGATTGTTTTATGGTTCTCACTTTGTATCCAGAGGAGATACGTTCCAAGACCTACCGCGGATAGCACCGAATACCATATATAACTTGTGTTTTATGTACATGCATACATAGGAGAAAGTTCAATTTATAAATTACACGTTATAGTGTGTAGCTGTTTGTACTGTGTATTGCCACCCTGTTCTAGATCCTGTGTTGTCACATTTCAAGTTCAACGCCGGTCCATGGATCCACTTCACATCTTTGTTCGTAGCTGCCCGGATATTCATTGGTTTTGTTGACCTGGACTTATTTTCTGACAACGATCTTTACTCAGCCTCTTCTTTGGTTTTGTTTACCCTAGTATATGCTTGTAAATTAGATATTCTATTTGTTACTTTAGTTCTCGTTTTTCATTTGGACTGTGGGACTTGGATGCCATTGTCCATTTCAAACTTTTTGTCTTTGGTTTTGGGCTATTTAGGGAGTTAGGTCTAGTCTGAGAGGTTTTTTTTAGTTGAACAAAAGGTTTCATTTTTAGGTAGAGGTGTTTTGTCTGATGATTTAGCAATATCCACATCTGAGCAAATTGTCACCAGTCAATATTTTTAAATAAATCACATCAAAAGCACATGTTGTAATAGGTATACTCTCTCCCTATTTCTAACCTATGCACTAATTTTCTGTTATGGTTTACCACTACATTGTACCGGAACACACACAATAAGACAACAATAATAACAATTTTAATATATATTGTAATAAAAGTCATGTGAATGCGGTCTCATTCTTTCTCTCGAATAAACAGGATTCTGATATTTTTGCTTAACGCTCAACGGACAATGCAGCAGTGAAAAACATCTTATTACAGCATTTTTACTTTAATGGGGAACTGTATCCCTTGTTTCCTGTACTCACCCTCTGCTTATTATTTTCAGGTCACAGTAAAACATGGATTACCGAAACTGCCGATGCCTAATCAGTGGGTATGGAGGTTCCACTGAATACACACATATTCACTTAAATCCCAATTATGTGATTGGCATTCCCTTTGACGACCCGTTCACACCAATAAGCAGCAGTCTAACTCCAAGGTGTCATTCTTTGATGAGCCAATACTTTTATGTACATTGATGTGATTTTTAAAATAACCTGCAACTCGATCATTAATTACTTACCTCCTATGTTAAGAAAGATGAATTTATATATGATGAATTTATGTGAACACATAATATCTCCAATCGTACATTAAAAAATCACACGCAGCAGGTAACTTAGGTTCAGTGCAGGTTTACTAATTCTTACCTGGCTGACTTTGGCAGGGGTGAGCACCATGTCCAGAACTCCAGACCAGCCGGCCACCACTCCTGTGGGCACCGAGTACGCCAATGCGATCATGAGGAAGCGCACATTGCTGAAAAGCAAAAGCAAAATCATTTCATCGAGATGGAGAAAGTGCTGCGTGATCTGATACCAGAAAACATTCCCAGTAGTGCCTCTTAAAGCGCCGGGGCACAATGAGCTGACGGCTAAAGCTGATTCAGGACTGAGTGCTGTGCAAAGGGCATGCGGGGCTGTTGGTGGGCTTGGTTTCACTATCGGTCTCTTCTCTGCCACTGCTTCCAATAAGTCCAGTTTAGTAAAGAGGAACTGCCTGAGCTGGTGTTGCTCCCCCAACAGACACTGGATAGAAAAACATACTTTCGACAATAGACTAGAAGATCATCTCTAGCAGCACACTGCGCACATTGAAAGATCTGAGCTTCCTCAGGAAACTTGCTCTGACATAGCTTTACCGTCCTTCCAGCTGAGCCTGCTGTTTAGATGAATTTCCAGGTACTGGTATGACTTTATTGCTTCCACATTCTGATTGGTCTCAGAGGTTCTTAGGGCTTATCCTGGAAATCAAAATCCAACTCCTTTGTCTTGCTGATGGTCAGTTGCAGGTTCTTCTTCTCTTGATGAAGTCTTAAATGGTGGAGTCAGCGGAGGACTTCAGCAGAGGGCTATCTGGTGGTGCACGTGCAGTTTTTTTTGTAAAAGGGCGAACAGGAAAAGAAACAGGACAGTTCAGTGAAGCTCATCAGTGATTCCAATATACAGTTTTGGAGCTTCACAAACTGACACCTGTCCATAAGGAAAGAATGGGAGCATTCACCAGTATAGCTCAGAGTTTGTCTACAAGGTGGAGAAAGAGGTTGTTGTTGAAGACACTGGAGAAAGCAAAGAACCCTTAATATGGTGCAAGTGTTTTCCTGGTGGTATTAGGCTCTGCTAAGACTGCATATAAGTTTGACTGTGACTAGTCTGCAAACTACAGCAGGTCCAGATCATCCAAAGACTAAAATGTGTAAATGATGCGTGATGCAAGAATTACTAGTATGCTGTCTGAGAAGGTGTAGGGACACCCCCTCCTTGGCACGGAAACTATGCAGGAAATCTTCCAGCAAAAGGGAGAACAGTTTCTAAAGAATGCTACAGAGCTGGATGGTGAGCTGATTCCCAAAGACCCAGCAGTCATTTCTATGTGCAACTCTCTTCTCACCTGGTGAGCAGAGACAACGCCAGATTCTCTGTGGTGGAGGTGAAGTAGAGGGGTGATGGGGGGTCCTGGCAGTGACTCAAGAGTCAAATCTGCGGTATCATACATCCAGCTTATTGGCCCGGCTCCAGTATCACTGCACCACTAAATAAACGGCCAGTTAAAAAGCCAATGATGATCCTCAGGCTCCTCCAAATGCTGCCGCCTGCAATCTCACTTGTCCCTGGAGAAGTTTGATGTTGTCTCATCACCTCCACCCCCTTCATCCCCTCCTTATCACCAGCCCTGGAAATTCATTTTCTTCATGTTCAGCAGGTCTAGTTTTGTAATCCCTGTCTTGTTATTGGAGAAACTGTGAGTACAGTATTACATTCAAAAACTGCATTTGGCCCAGGTCCTTTGTCTGCATGACTTCCTGCAGACTCCTCAGCCTCCTTTGTCCCCGTCCTTGCAGGCATTGGTAACCAGCCGATGCTGGGTGATGGGTGTACTGGTACCGCAGAGTTCCCAACATCTTCTAGCGGTGACCCCAGCATAAAAACTGTGCACCGGGAGCTTCATGGAATGGGCCTCCATGGCTGAACCACACATCACCGAACACAGTGCCAAGTGTAAAACACACCGCCACTGGAAGACACATGTTCTATGGAGTGACTAATCACTGGCAGTCTGATGGATGAGTTTGGCTTTGGCCGATGCCGGGAGAACATTACCTGCCTGATTGCATTGTGCCAACTGTAAAGTTTGGTGGAGGAGTGATAATGGTATGAGGTTGTTTTTCAGGGGTTGGGCTAGACCCCTTAGTTCCAGTGAAGGGAGCTGAATACTTCAGTATACAAGACATTTTGGACAATTTTAGGTTTCCAACTTTGTGGGAACAGTTTGGGGACGGTGGCCCTTTTCTGTTCCAGCATGACTGTACCCCAGGGCACCAAGCAAGGTCTATAAAGACATGGCTGGGCTAGCTTGGTATGGAAGAATCTGGCTGACCCTTCAGAAAGCCCTGACCTAAATCCTATCAAATACCTTCGGGATGAACTACAATGGAGATCGCGAGCCAGGCCTTCATGTCCCACATCAGTGGGACTTCAAAATTTTCTGAGCCTCCCCAGAAGAATGGCAGCTGTTACAGCATCAAAGGGGGGACCAACTCCGTATTGATGCCTATGGATTTAGAATGGGATGTCATAAAAGTTCCTGTAGGTGTAATGGCCAGGTGTCCCAAAACTTTTGTCCACATTGTGTATGCATATGTGAATAGGACAAACTGCAGTGCAGTTCTTTGAGTTGCAGGTGACCGTGATAGTGACCGTGATAGTGATCTTTATCAAATCCATGGCGATCTCAATCAGCATAGCTTTAACATACTTCGAAGGTATTCCATTCCGTCATAATTACGGCTGATTGAGCAGCCTTTTCTTCTTTATTAGAATAACAACCCAACCCTTTCAAGATTAAAATACTTTAAATGTGAAGCATTTTTTTTTTACTTAGTTACTAATATTATTTTTTTAGCCTTAGGTCCACGTTGTGGGCACTTAAGATGGCATAGTAAATATTTCTAAAGATGCAGGCTTTTTAGTCGGTCAAATTAATTACCTTTATGTTGCCGTTTTTTGGGCAATGACAATCAGTTGGTTTCAAAAAAAAAATCTTTAGAATTTTACAAATTGATAAATTATAAATGCTACTGTGGAATTACTGTAAATTCCATAAAAACATATTCTGAAATCCTATACTTCACCATACTACTATGAGTATACTAGAAGGTCTGCATAGGGGGAACAACCATTAATTTACCTGAGAAGTCTGCAGATACTGCTCCTGTAGCTGAGCCTCTGACTAGCAGCAGCCACACTGGGGGGCACAGGGGGGCGTGAGGGGAAGTAAAGCAGCACAGCCACAAACAGCACTGTGATCATCCCAAACTCTGCAGGTGCGAAAAAAAAGAGCAATCATGCAGAGAACTATGTATTACAGTATCATCCTTGAGAGTTCACACTGCACAGGTAATTTATTATCAGGCTGTTCCTATAAAAATTTCATAGGATAAACAACATATTATGCAGTTAAGAAGCTGCATTGCGTGTTCATGTCATTTAGTTATGCTTGAATAATTCATGCAATGGAACTATATTATCTAGTATATCAGGAGTGGCCAATCTTATCCGCAAAGGGCCGGTGTGTATGCAGGAATTAAGGATAACCTTTAGGTCAGCTGTTCAAACCCAGGTGTGAGGACCCCTCAGCCAATCAGTCCTCTAATTAGTGACCTAATTTGGGAGTTGCAGCGAATTCCTGCATACACACCGGCCCTTTGAGGATAAGATTGGCCACCCCTGTAGTAGATGTTAAAATTCTTTTTAAATTGCATAAGATTTTTCTTCATACTGGCTGTACTGGCACAAGACAATTACCTGCATATAGTACAAGTTGGATCCTGTTCTTTATGTGATTGATGTCTTGGCCGATTCCTTTGTCCACTACTTGGGTATCATTGGGTGCTGGTACTATGAGAGGACCAATTAGAAATGAGCCTGCTGACCCAAGGTAGCAAACCAAAGAAGCAACAGCTGTGGCTGTAGCTCTTTGGTCTGGAGCAAACCATGTGGTAGAGAGAAGAGGGCCTGCACTCATTAAAGTCGGTCCAGCTAAACCATTCAGCAACTGCGCCCCATGAATTAACCTGCAAAAGAAGAAAAGAAATGCAAAATTCAAAATCAAGATAAGAAATCTCCAGAACAAGGGTGGGAATTTCTTATCCGCCAATGTGTATGCAGGATTCTGGGATAACCTTTAGGTTAACTGTTTAAACCCAGGTGTGAGGACTCTTCATCCAATCATTCGACTTCTAATTAGTTAGGGAGTTGCAGCGAAAACCCACATATCCAACAGCCCCTTCTGGATAAAATTGCCCACCCCTGCCGTACAATAAAGTCTATAAACAAAGCATATTAGGAACACAAAAATAAGCATTAATGAAAAGGCACACACTGTTAAATTCAGGTCCAGAATTTCTGTAGTGAAAATCTAATATTTAATTTCACAACCTATAAATCGGACACTTCTTAACAAGATCACACACATCCATCCACATAAACCGTCCCATAAGCCTTGAAACATCTGTCCCACAAACAGTTTGCAATGTATAAATACTAAAAGAAAACAAATACTGCATGCTGCAAAAAGTATGATAGCAAGAAAGAAGGAATCCCACAGAAAACCAACTCCATACTGATGCCTTCAATTCCACTGTGCCGCTAGATCTGATGCTTATTTTTAATAGACCTACAGAAACAGATCAATTAACTTGGTAAAGCACCCCTCCCTCCAAAAATATATAACTGATATATACTGATTTGTACTTGGTCTTTACCGATGCACATACATAAACACACACACACACACACACATGTACAATGTACCTACTCAGCCACCACACCTTCCTGTATAAAAATACCTTTTAGCTCTCAACTCTACAAGTATAAATATTCTGGGAAAAAGGTCCCATTATGCCAGGGTGGCTGGCAGTAAAAATTAAACATTTACTGTGGTCACCTGTCAACCTGAGCAGTAGAGATCTCAGAAGTTCTTCTAAATACAAGTAAAAATGCTTTAGAATGAACATTTACAATCACATATCATGCTCTCCTACATTAGAGAGACCAGTTTTCATTTTAAAACAGACATTTAAATAAACATCAAACATATTAGTAAAATGTATCTGCCTATGCTGAAATATGATCTATTCATGGCTTAAACCCAGGTAAGATTTACGACCAAGCAATTTCCTGTACAATTAGAGAAAGACTCAAACTTTCAAAGAAGCAGAATTCATTCACTTAATTGTTGGCAGGAGTGATATGGCCTTACTAGCAAGCAAGTATGCAGAATAGGAAAATATATTATGACACAGATGATGTTTTAGTCATACATAGTGCATGTGATTAGCAGAATTAATGAATAAAATATATCAGTAGTATTACTCTTCTTAGTTTTTAACTGGATTTGATTTTTTTTTCCCCATTTTCCACAAAATTAACAGGTAAAATTACAAAATTTTCTTTTTTATTGTAAGTGAAACTTTGGATATTAGGTTCAGAATACCCAGAATAACCGTTTAGTTCTGCTGTATTACCTACAGGCTGATTTGGGGTGTTTTTTCATGATAACCAGAGCAAAAACATAAAGCAAGCTTATACAAATGCTAAAGCCTACACATATGCTAAATTAAAATAAAAAATCTTTTGAATGATTTAAATGCTTCGAAAGCAACTGTGGCTAGCTATATACTAATCACAATATATGGAGTCAGGCACAATAGCATAAGGGACTCTCAGAGCACGTAAAAAGGTATATTATATAAATGCTAACAGTGATACGATGACGACACAGAACTACAAACCAAAGAACCAACTCACAGAAGAACCCAAACAGAAGCCCAGATGATGCTAATCCAAGGCCAAAATGGCGCCGATTGCAGTAGAGTGAAGGTGCAATTGTGGATTCAATACGTGTAAACAGTGCAAATAACAGAATGAATATGGGACAACACCTTAAATTCTTATAGTCTTTCAGGTTCAAAAAAAGTAACAGCGCCACAAGGCTTTTGGAAGTTATTTTACATGCTTGGATTCAGAAAAGAAAGTATCCCCTGGGTAGCACGTTTAGTAAGCTTATTTTATATGGTGTCACACAGCTTGCAAATTAATAATAATAATAATATTAATATTAATAATAATAATAATAATAATAAATAACTCTTGTATTGCCACCCATCCTGTGACTGTCCCCAAACATTCATATATTATAAACTACGCATACGCAAAAAATACATACTGATGTTAGTAAAAAACAGTCTATTGTTTTAATCGCAATAAAAATAGAAAACAGTGAAAAACATAATATCAACAAAATTTCAGCAGCCTAAATACAAAGCGCGCATGAAACACTACAGACTCGTGTTGATTTTGAACTGGCAGTCAAACACCAAACTCATAAACCAAAGTCCATCTTCAAAATAGATGGTTACACTCACATAAATTAAATGTGCTGATATAAAACCAAAGTATGGGAAACAATCAGAGGCCCAGTTCCTATGGATTACCTGTACTTCACTATGATGTACTCTATCGTCAAAATGCTGGTGAAACGAGGTATCACCAGATTAACTGGGTATAATCTTTATTGTTTGCTGAATACCAACTGATTTTTAATAGAGGTAAATAAAAGTATAACAGTAAATAAAAGAATTACTTAATTTCAGTGGCCGCTCCTCTTTATTTTCTTATGTGTAGTAAAATAACACTCGGTTCAAACGTAGCGCCATAGCATCAAGCATAATGTAATGCCAAATTTTATCATTCACTTTGCAACATTCTATCTTGAGAAATTTTCCTGCCACACTCTCACCAGGTGCAATGACACCATGTGAAGCCATTGTGACTGGAGAGGGTCTAGTTTGATTTTTGATGCAGGCAAAGAGTTTGGGACGTTTCTTTGGTTTGGCACTACAGTCAAGTCCAGCAATGACTGTTGAAGGGACACTCAAGTTGTCCTAGTTCTCCTGTGTTCAAATGAAATTCAAATTCAGTATAGATTCACAAACTGAATTGGATTTTCAAGGACATTCTCAATTCATTTCTGAATGGTGCACAATTCTGCTGCCCATTAGATTGTTATTCTCAGTACAAAATGTTTGTTTTTCTTATATTATTAAGATTCTCAATTTTAAATGAATAGTGTTAAAACAGGAATGCCATTTTCTTTATTTAATTTTTGATTATTTTATCCAAACAGATTATGCAGTACAACTGAAATTTTAATTTTGGGTTCTCCTGGGAGCTGAACAAAAATGATTTGTGATCGCCTTAGAGTGAACCATTCTTAAGGGCATGTTAAGGAAATATATGATCCCATATCACCATCATTTTCTAAATTTCATTTTAAAAATTTTATTATGTGCATTTTAACATTGTACTTTGATTAAAATAATAATAACGACCGTGTTTCGGAACAAGTGTATAGCTCATGCATTAAACAAAATGACCTGCGTTCTTTTCGTTTATGCTTTGTCAGTCTCGTGATGAATATAATCTTTTCAGTCATCAAACTGCAAATTTAACAGAATATTCTGGTGGTATTATGCACCTCTCTATGCTTCTATATGGCTGCACTTTAGCTGTTACCTAACTACCACTCTAAGATGTCTATGATCAGGGCAAGCATGAGCTCCTCTGTCGTGTTATTTTCAAATTTACCACAAGAATGCCATCTAGTCACTGTTTACATTGCTCACCGCAGCAGCCTTAATGAAAGGCTTACCATCTTCTCAAGTACAGGTCTTGAAGGGGAATGATCCGCAACCCTGAACCTACCACCATGAGGAGAGTTGACAGCAGCAGGGATGACCGCAAACCTGCACAGATGAAAGAAAGCCAGTTACAAGTGCTCTCTAGCAGAACACACAACATTATGGATGTATATTTGTAAAATGTAGTCAGAAAAACATTGATCAATATTTCCGTATGTAATATAAAACATACTAATCAAACTTAATTGTTTGTAATCAGTTTATGCTGGTTGTTTCCACACCTCTGCTGTTTGTTATTTTAAAACTAGTCTTAATCTTGGGTTCAGTGTCGTGTTGTTATGCTGCAAAAAGCCCCGTCAATGGATGTGATAGAGCAGTTTATTTAATTCTGCCCATGATATATTTATTGATATTGCCTTTGAGAAAAATTTGACGGTGTATCTGCAGTACTGTTGCATAAATTTGTAATTAAATTTGAATAGAAGCAGAGTGCACTTTAATAAATATTATGCTTTGATTTGTGCAATAAAATTTTGGTTTTCATGACATGAAACCCACTATTTGTTAAGACCAAACTGGCATAAGTTCTTTCAATTTTCCTTACGCGTGAACAAAATACTTTATCCAACTATGCAATATATATTATAAAAATAGATAAAATACTTGATTATACAAATACCAGTTGCAGCCCCACCAAAGCATGGAATACTTTGTTGGGGTGGGGAGGGTTCTATGCTAGAATATAAAGAACAAAACTTCTTTCATTGGCAATTGTTTTAAAGAAAGTTTTTATGAACCTGGCACTGCAGCCAAAACTAAACTTTAAAGCAATAACAATAAAGTTTTATAGCAGTGATTTATTTTATATCATTTATTTCACTACAAAAAATGTAACATTTTTGCTTCGGATAAAAATGTCCAGTGTTAAAAACAAAATTATAATTTTTTTTTATACATTCATAGTTTAACACCTATGCAACTGGCCATAACCAGATTACTGACTAATCAGTGAATATCAGATTATATTGAGTTTTAAATGATTGAGACTGTACTGTGGGCTCTCCTAAATGCAAAGACTTTATCGTCAACGAAACGACCATTATTGTTAGTACTAGCGTCCTTTGTCATGGTAAGAGAAAGGGAATACTTCAGGGATTATTATTACATTTTTTAAATGTAAATTAGTATTAGCATGCGTAAAGGCACTCGTATAACCCGTGTTGTGTCACGGCAGTCTGCGAATACCGCTGACAATAGAATTAATTGGCGTCACACCTTAATGAATGACATTCAGAGCAATAACTTTACCACTTTTAGTGCGATTAATTTTGATAATTCAGAATGGGATATTCGGTAATTCAGGGTATCCGGCACACGATCCTGTCGCAAAAATCAATATCTACCATTCAGTGATTCTCATGCCTCATCAAAACAATACTCACCTTTCTTGTCCATCAACCACATGAACAGCAGCCATGGAATGAAGCCTATCGGACCCCATAAAACCAACACAGCTATGTCTATGTCTGAAAATCCAAAAGCATGTTTAGCCGAATTCTGTATTGGACCCCAAGTATTCCACACGATTCCTTGCATAAATGCCAAAAGAGAAAAGATAATGAGAATCAGCCATCTTCTTCCGTATACCCGGCTGTACGAAGTATGTGTGTTCGTCTCCGGCACACTTGGAACGAGGAGCGGCTCTCGTTCGCTCTCCGTGCTTGAAACGGTACCCATTTACGTTTCTCAGTTTGTGTCCTGCCTAAAAACGATAACCAACATGTAACCGTGAACTGAAACGATTTGCTAAAGACTGCCCATGGAAACAAACACAACCCAATCCAGTTTCATAAACAAAACTTTACTGCGCATGACCAGCAGCGAACTCATGACCGTGAAACTGAAAACACAAATGCGCCATCTTAGAATGCTGTTGTATAGGGAGTAAAGGGCTTGATATAACTCTAGAGCCAACATGTCTTCCACTCTTACAACCTAGTTTCATTGGGGAAGCGAAGTGGTCCACGTGAGGTTTGTTTATAAGGAAGCGACATCTCCAATGCATCATCACGAGACTAGATTTCAGAGATGCAGCATTCCGTGTTTTAGTATCGGTATTAGTCAAAACGGCTTAAATAACTTAAATAATAAGGCATCCATATATTTATTACTTTAATTTGTCGGAATGCACGGCAGCTACAAACAGTTGAAAGGTGATCTCCATTATGCTATTTTGCATATTGTTAACATTTTGAAAATCATTTTGAAATAATGAAATAAGCTTCTTCAGAAACCCTGGAATTTGTAATAAGTATATTCACTGAAAAACTATGGGCTATTACTGTATCTCGCTGTCAAAGCTGCAACACAAATTACAGATACCTGCAGTTACTGTTCTTGTTAGCATAGTTTAGTTTCTTAACAGTTTTTGAAGGGGTAGGTTATGCGATGTTTTCTTTCACAAAATTAAGTAATTTCAGTGATTTTTCTTTTGGTTGCGCGTCGCTATAATTTTCAGCCGATTTAGCAAATTATTTAGGGAAAAAAATCCTGTGGCCGGTAAGAAAACTTCTGCGGTTTTTTATTCCTATATATGGGTCCTGTATTGATGGCCAAGTTTTGGCCTTAACGCAAATTTTGTTTGACATTTTTAGATATATTTTTACGTTTACATTTCTATGATATGCTGAAGAACATTTATAAACATTTCTTAAGTTTCAAATGGTGTCATGTGGCGCATTTCCCAGACGGTGATCCTGCTCGCGGGATCCTAATTGCTGGGGACACAAGCGGCTGGACCTGGCCAAGGGGATGCCCATGTAACACTTGGCTGCGGCAGATGGATGGCCATTTCCGGAGGGTGGGATTGGACCGTGTGTCTGTCTGGGGGATCGCTGGACGATATCCCAAGGAGCTTCAATGTGTTGGGTGCGGCAACGCACTGCATCAGCGCATGCTTCCCCAGCCTGACCAGACCTGTATATACCTAATAAAGGAAAATAACAGTGGGGGAGCGATCTCGTAAGGCGAGTGGAGCCGGGAGGCTGCTGAAGTTCTGGGCCGTAAACCCGAGCC
>JAODKE010000001.1:31668812-31685968 GCA_026779605.1 Mormyrus hasselquistii | reverse complement strand
AAATGTAAAGCGCATTGAGACAATGTAATGTTGTGATAACACGCTATATAAATAAAATTGCATTGCATTGCATTGCAAAATAACTACAGCAAACACTAGGAACAACAAAAACCCAATAATTAGTCTCAAATCCACGACCAACATATTCTCAGTCTCTGGGCTGCATGCTCAGCCTGTCCAGGGAAATGGGAGAGCACAATGGAGCCGAAGGGCAAGAGACAGGGAGGAGAACAAGATGGGCAGCAATACCTACTGGCCAAACGGGGAGGAGACACAACGGGAAGGGTCGGGCGGGTGCTGACCCTAATAAAACATCTTTACAAAACATGGTACAATTTAAAGAGTATAGGTAGAAGACTAACATTATTATGAAATATAATACATTTTATTGAATTGTTTTTAAATAAAAGGACATTTTAAATCATTATAAAAATATTTATTTATTGGTTTGTTCATTTATTTATTTATAGGTGTCACGCCCAGCTCCGTATGATCCTCCTGTGTGCCACGCCCACCTCGTTACCTCGTGTTTATGCCCAATTGTTCCCACCTGTTGCTTGTTGAGTTCAACTTGTCATGTGTATTTAGTCCGTGTCTCAGTCGGTATTCCCCAGACTTGTCATTGTAATGTCTCGTGTGTGTTACCCGTATCGATTGAAAAGCCCTTGGTACCCGGTCTCCTACCTACCTACCTACCTACCTACCTACCTGCCTGCCTGCCAGCCAGCCAGCCTGCTTCCCTGCTCGCCTACTCGTCCCCGGCGTAACATGACAATAGGTATATTTATTTATTTCATTCTGAGTATCAGGTCGTTCCATAGAATTCCACGCAAGAGATGCTAAAAATCCGTGAGAGATATCGAGAACCAGTACAACACCAGCAAACCACAAAATATTAATATTAATAATTAAGGAACAAATAAATAAAAAGAGGTAGTGCAAAAGTTTTGGTGTTGCTTCCTAGGATTATTGTCGATATTTTTATTAACAGTATAAAGGCAGAGTCACACAGTTCTTGTTAAAGTTGGAACAGCTGAACTTTAGCTATGAAGTTCCTCTGTTTATTAATTCTATTTCACATGATACAATGCAATGATTTTCTGCGGTATTTCATGGAAATAAAAACCTGTGCTCTCCGCTGAAGAGAGTGAGCAAACGCATTTACTGCATGATGTTCTTGAGCACAGTCATAGTTTCAGGGCGTAACACTGAAATGTCAAAAATGGTTGACCACCTACTGCAGAATAGTCTGAAAACATAGCATCTAGCGTCTTAGTTGGCGATGTCTGCTGCAAAATCTTTTCTTAGACCACATATAACTACATAGTACACAGCCTGGGTGGCTAGTGGGAATGACAGGTATGTTTATTGGCCCTTCACTTTATCATATATTATTTAATAAATATGCAGATGATACCTAAAAGTAGTTGCTTATAAAAATACCTCAAAACTGCCCAATTGTTGCATATTGTTGCCTTAACCTCTACCCATCCATAACCTTAATCATAAGTGACCAACCCAAATGCAAGACTTTTGGCATTTTTACTTTTTTGATTGCATTAATACATTTTTATAAAACTGAGATTATCCACATGGGGACCTCAAAAGATGTATCCAAAAGTAGGGACATTTCAGGTTTTACTACTCTTTAAGGAGAATTTGGTCCTCGAATGTGATCTATGCAAACGCACACACATTGTATAGGCTACAAAGGACAAGCCTCTACCTGACTATGGTACGCATGCATTCTGTTAATTTCTGATGAAACGGAGAATGATAAAGAGTATATGCAGGGCTATACCTGTAAGATGTGAAGCCTCTGTGGCCAATCATAATCAGTAATTATTAAGGTAGCGGTTGGGGGTTGGGGGGGGGAGTAAGCTCTTTGAACTCATTCTTGCACGCACATTTTCAATATTAGCTTGCCAAGTCGTAAATTCGTTTCCTCGCGCGATTTTCGCACGGCATTTATCTAGTTTGGCGCCTCATGCCAAACTAGCAAAGGGCAAGAGTCGGGGCGGGGGAAACAGGCAAACTGAGGACAAAAAAGGAGACTTTCTACACAATCGGCACACAGCCACAAAAGACGGTTGGTGGTGGGGGGGCTAGGGTGTTGGACGGCAGTATACTGACAATACGAATATACATATAATGTAGCAGTGTCGTTAAAAGGAGCACTGAGGTTATTGCAAACAAAAGGTAGTCAGAGATTATGGAACGGACTACAAGTTCAGATAGTTTTACTAAAGGTAAAACTTAGTTTACCTGCTACAATGGAATGTCCACTTTAGCCTGAGGCTTTACCCACAATTTATTCCTCATTTGTTTATTCCACAGACCCAGCGGAAGGTTCTGTGAATGTTTCCCATTGATTCAGGTTTCGTATAAGGAGCCAAAAGTTGCCCACTGATACTGAAGCGATTTTCTCCGTTTGTGTATGGATTATATTTGATTCCTTTATTTTGCATTTGTAAATGTATTTAGTATTTACTTCCTTCTACTTGTGGATGTTTGGTATCCTTAACATATCAGCCATTGTTCAACTAGTTAAGCACAAAGAGTTGTTAAAACACGTATAATTAAATTTTATAGATTGGGCAATTTCCATCAAGGTTATTTTCTTTAAGTTTTATTTATAACATTTTAGGACCTCAGACTAACCTTTCCAAAACACATAAGTAACATTTTAAAATCTATTCCAGACCCCCGTAACCCTCCATATTATGAGTTGATTAAAAAATTGATGGAAGGATAGTTCTTTCGAACAGGTGGCAGTTTCTATTTATAACCAGAAGATGGCAGTATTAATGTAGTTTCTACTGGATCTCCTGGGTCATGGTCACTAATCCACACTTCTGTCACCTGTGCGGAGGTATAAAATTCTATCATTGTATATCAGAGTATGTCAATTCTATCACTATTCTCATCTGCTAGTGTCCTGTTAAATTATAGCTTTGCTGGGTGAGAAATAGCGTTAATAAAATAGAGAATTCACTAAGCATGAATGACTGATCTCTGGAAATATGGAGCTGGACAGTGCTTTGAAATATAATGTTTAAATGTTCAAAGCTCTGGGTCCACTATAGGCTCTATAAAAAGCTCTGTAAAGATATAGCTTTTCTTGGGATATGGTTGGCCTAGTTTAAATAAGACTTTTCATAACACAGTCAAAGCGGAACAATATGCTTGTCCCTCCATAGTGATATTTATTTATGCCCTTCATGCCTTTCCTTGGGTTTCACAGATTTAAAAGCAAATCAATAAAAAAGCAAAATATTGGTAGTCCATACAGGATATGTATGATTGGTTTAAAAGAATAACGACCAATGCTTTGAAATAGCTACTGTGATCTAGGTTGTCTGCCCAAACAGAGCCAGCTGTTTCATCTCATTTTTACTTGTCAGAGCATAATTTTGTTATCAACCATTTTTTCCATTTATGCCAAAGAGAGTGTTTACATTACACAAATCATTAAATGCTAAGTGTTCTTCTAACATAATGCCATCACCACATAAGCAAAAATAATCCGTTAAACATTTGTTTAAATGTGTGACACAGTCTCAAAAGAGTAAATAGATTTACCCTGAAGTGTGAAAAGGGGAAACATACTGCGACCAAATGACAATGACCCATTTACAGTTCAAGCTAAACAATGGAGTAACTGTGATGTAAAACATGATCTCAAAATGCATACCACATAGGTAGCTAATATATCTGTTTTTAATACTATTCTGGGTTTTAAGAGGAGAGGATGAGAAATTAGATGATGGACTGGCATTGTATCCATGGACACTGCTTTCAGAATGTTTGTCTATTTGTAGCCTGAACCATTACAGACTTCAATATAGCCATCAGGTCAAATAGCTCAAGGATATCTTTATGAATGAGTGCCTCAGAAAGTTGCTGCTATGAAGACCTATGCATCTCTACACTGGCTTTACTCTCTGCATCTAGTACAAGGCATTAGTACATCTGTATCACTGTGGGAAAAACTCAACAAGATATATTTTAATGTACACGACTCCGTCAATTTTACAGCCACTTATCCCGAACTGTCAGTGCCGTGAAATTAAATTATTGGAGCATTTCAATTGAAATGAATGCGATAGATTTGCGTTTTAGAGTTAATGCTTTTGAGATGAGTTGAACACTTCAATTATCTGAGTAGTTTTAAATTATGGTGTAATGGAATAATTTGGCAAGTAGAGTGTGGTCTCATTTTGGATCTGGTCTGTGAATATATTTTTAACATGGATTTGTCCTTCCTCCGTCATGCTCCTGTTATGGCGTTGTTTGTTTTAACAAAACAAAGGACAAATGGGAAATCAGAAAATGGAGGAACCGTGAGGAGTCGAACAACAATGATGAGACAGACATTAAGCCAGGGAGCAACACCAGGAACCACAGGACTATGGGCAGGGTGAAACAGAAAGACGACAAAAAACTAAAAGGGATAATAATCAAGAATACCAAGAAATGCAAAGCAACAACAAGGCTAACCAGGGGCAAGTGTTGACCATAACTAAATCATCCAATCAGGACAGGCATGAGACAACAAGAAACAGGTAGAATAAGTTACAATTAAAAAGCACGGGAACAACGAAACATTAGAGATAAGTACCGACCACTAAGGGTAGACCAATTCTAAATTACACAACAGGCGAAGCTGGCAAACTCATGACTGGAGGGGTACAGCTTCTGAGCCACACACAGGGGCTGAAGAGCTACAAGATGGGGGGGGGGGGGGGGGGCAGGATGACCAGTGATACCTGCTGGCCAGAAAGGGATAAGACACATAGGACAGGGTTGGATGGGCACCAACCTAGACAGCCACTGTGAAGTTACAAAAACAGAGCAGCCACCTCAGCAACCTCCTTAAAATGGCCAATTTGCATTTTATTTACCTATCGGATGCTCTCATCCAGAAATGTAAAACTTTAAGCTAATATGCTGTACGCTGGATATATTACAGCATACCACATTCATGTAAATACCGTCCCCTTTAGGATCTCATACGTCATCACTGAGATGGGGGTAACATTGTCTGATTTGTCCACAAAGAGATAATGAGCTGTTTGTATCATTAGACACAGGGTGACAGAGTTATTACCTGTGTAAATCATATATGCTGGTTACACATAAGCTTTTCACAGGGTGTTGTAAATATGGAAATTCTTTATATTTATATATCCATTTTTGGGGCTCATGTTAGAACAAGTGTTTTCAATGTGGACCAAACGGTGCTGTGTGGTGCATCCTGATTGTGCGGATGGGTGCGCTCACAGAAAGTCCAGCTGCACTTGGACACTATGTTCACATTAGTAATTTATGCGTTCGCTGCCTGAAAATGGAGACAACCAGTGGATACACTTTGGGAATCTAGTGATCTACCTTAGTGACTAATGTCTTACAGCTGGCCCACTATAAAACTGAAACTGCAGCACTACAGGCTAATAAGAAACGCATAAAACGAGTGATCATTGGTGTAACTGAGTGAAACTAAACAACGGATTTGATTACTCTAAATCCGCACCTGTGTTCATTAAAGAGACTGGTCATCTGAACTTGTGATGATGTGGCCAGAGCCTGCAGCAACCTGCATTTAATTTCACCTTTCAAACAAGCTGCCCACTTCAACTCCTCTAGATTGGCCTTACTGTGAAGATACCATCTGTGAAAAGGCCAAAAAAAATGTTTGAAGGGTTGTCATAGGAACCGTGAGCATCACAATGCCCTGTATTGAACTCCTGAAAGTAAAGCCTGCCCCAGTGGTCACCTCTCTGTCTGCAGGGCCCAGCTAAGTGGTTGCTAAGAGATTATTCAGGGCAACTGAGGTGGTGAACACCCTCGTGTGTCTCTGCACACAAACTCAGTAAAATGCACAACAGTGTAGGAAAATTTCTGCCACAAGGCGTTACTGGGGAATTTTTGGATGATTTTTAGCAACTGTACTTCCAGTATAGTAAAAGCATAGCAATGCTTATAACGTCACAAAAAGTCAAAAATAAGTCAAATGAATGAATCAGTCAAAAGACAAGGGACAGAGCATCTCTTTTTAAGTATGTATATATTAAATAGGAGTCAGTATTTTCCATTTTCCAATGAAGATATCCTATAGTGTAATAACACAGCCTGACACCTTATTCCTTAGGAGATGCAGATTGACTGATTTCTGTGCAAGGTTAATTTTCCATATTTGCTGAGAAGACCGAAACTATAGCAAGGCTCTGAAGAGGATGGACTATATAGAGCACCATCTGCTTGGATGGGACAGTGTCACCTCTCAGCGACAAGCCTTCACTCATCAGCTTTCATGGTACAAGTTCATGGCAGAACAATCAGCTTTTTGATATTTAGACAAGACCTTGCAATCCATCACCTTTTTTTCCCCAAGTGATTTTTGATACCTTTTCCCATGATATTGCCTCTTTTTCTGGCTGAAGCTTGTCCCTGCACGCAAGATGCTCTTGCTTTGAGAGTATGTTTGGTGGGATGAATAATATAATATTATACTGGCCAATTCAAAATCTTCAGCTGGCTTGTCCTATACATGCAAATTAGCATGTCGAATACACGCATGTCTCTTGAGCTGAGAATTTTCCCAACTGCCATTAATAAGTGAATTAATGTGTGAGATAGAGACTTGCATGCGGCAGCCTCTGACTGCTAATTTTAATCTTTTTAGTCTGTTAATGGTTGGTGTAATAAATAGCAAAAGAACACTCAACAAATCTAAAAATATAATGTCTGCTTAAGGATCAAGGCTTGTTCTTACCTTTCAAATGTTTTTTGACTTTCCATTCATTTAATACACTGTGTGGTATTAAATTTTTAGTGGAACTAACGCAAATGCTGTCCTGATACTTCTTATGAGTCAGAAGATAATGCACCAGCATGTATCACCAAATTGCACTGATGTGAACAAGCCAATGAGAGTGTTTAACACGTTTTCCTGTAATGCTCTGCTTTTCTCTTCTATGTCTTTGGTTGGGTGGTATTTTTGAAATCTAGGTCCCGAGCTACATGGGAATCGCCTCTGAATCCTCTCCAGGAAAGACTACAGTGCACCTGAAGGACGTCACAGATCCCGGATATAGCTTTAGTGTCTCTGTTAGCAAATTCATTCAATTACTGATAGACTCACACTGTAGTTCCAGCAGCTATAAATTGTTTTTATTTATCAAATGGAGTAAGAACTACTCCATGTGCCAATTTTAACTCCCATCCCAGTGTAAGGCTCCATTGGAGGTGTTGTATCAGGTGTGCACTGTTAGACTGCAATCCACATTGCTGGCCTTCCTCTACTGAACAACAGGAAGCACAGAATCTAATTAAATCAATAGGTAAGCCTCACCCTGCTTTTCTGACATTTACAGAAAATCTTGCAATAATAATTAACTATGAATACTTTTGGTTTTTTTTCTATAGGCGAATGTTTTTTTTTCCTCAAGTCATACCCCCCAACCCCCCCCCCCCCTAATTAGGCTACATAGCGTTAAGACAAGAAAATTAGTTCTAGGAGATACTCAAATTAACCAGAAGTAAGTTACTGGGGCACCACAATTCACAGCCGCGCCTGTATATTTTGTTACAACACATGCGTGCTCTTATATTTCAAATGTAGCGAACAGTGAGGAAAAATATTCCGATAAAAATGCACATAGTATAGAAATATACATCTTTTACGTATGACCTTTAAATTTTAAAGTACGAATCATCCAATGTTTTAGTATAACGGATATTTATCTGGAAAGAAAGTTCTTGCTATTCCCAGTCTTCGCCGCGTGAACGCGCTGTGAGGGGTAACAGAAAGTCCCAGTAATGGAATGCGATCGATGCCACCCGGAAACTTTGCGCGAGCCGTGACGCGCCGAGTAATGTGGGATCGCGCGGTCGAAAGACAGGTCTGCGTTTAGAGAACCGAAGGAGAGAAGAAACGCCGGAGAGAAGAATGATGGCGGTGAAGTGGTGACAAGTTTGGAAGTGTACACTGTATGGAGATCGTGAAGGTAATACTGTACATTGTGTATTCGACTTGTTTTTACCTATTTCAGTAGGTTTTAGCCATCAGTTCTTATTAACTTTTTTTATTGTGTTTGATGATAAGCTTGATCAGCCTAATTGATTTTCGGTACTGTAAACTCTGGAATCGGTGCGGATGTAAGCGGTAACTTTGCTTTTAGAGAAGCGTGGTGTACGCACGTTATTCCTGTTCTCTCTTTCTTGGGAGTGTAGATAACTGCCTAGGTGTGAATTTCATGCTGATTGCTGTGGAAATGTATCTCGGCGACTAGATGCACTTGTACGTTATCTGTGAAGTTTTTTATTGCACTGAGGGCAGCTGTAGCGTTTCATTAAAACAAGACGTTTCAGTACAATGACAGAAAGCCAAATTATGGAACTGATCACGTGGATTTTAACTAAGCATCAGCAGAAGTTTAGTACTATGAAATGTAATTATTCGACATCTATGTATGCGGTTTCTTATTTGTCTTAGATGACGCTATCTGAAGAGCAGCGCTTAGAGATCCTCTGCCAGCTCATGGCACAGTCGGCGTAGTGGAAAAGGTGGCTTATGTGATAACAGAACGGAAAATAAACCGTTCGATTTCTCTTTATAGACTTTCTTTACGATCAAGCGTTGTCTTTTAAACAGTTGAAAATGATCAAGACCGACAGCAAAGGCGACAGGACCCTGAGGAGCGTCTCTCCGCATAGGAATGCATACAAATCAGACTTCCACACGATTAAATGCTCCTTTGACGGAGTTAAAACTGACAGCGTTAACAAGTCATATGCAAATGGGTCCAGCGACACCCGAGAGGACACAAGGGGGAGACCTTTTGGCAATAAAGTGAATAAGATAAAAAACATATTCCTGCAGATGGATGGCCAACAGCACGAGGGCCAAGATGCAAGAATGGTCTCAAAAAGTGATGTATCCCAGAACACTCTGCCGAAGTATCAGTTTTCCACCAGTGCTCATAAAACAACTTTGGACAAGGGTACCGGCCTGGATTCACAAATTACTGATAAAAGCCAGAAGGTTGATGATGTTGAAATTGACAAAGCCGTACTGGCTGAGAAATTCTCTGTAACTAGGAAGCTGTTTGAGAGGGGAATGCAAGACCACCCAGCAACTGAAAGCCATGTCTCCAGCAAAGCGATCAATCCCGTGACCTCAAGCAAAAATTCCATTGAGGAGAAGAGTGCTGGGAAGCTGATGCCAGGCAGTGAAGATACCACCAGCATTCCCAAAGTTTCCCCCAGCTCCACCTCACCACCTGTAAGCAAGCTAGAGGAGAAGTGTGACGGAGAGGAGAAGAAGCATGTGTCCAGGTTGTCTCTGAATGCTGGCCCAATATCCAGAAGGTTGGAGAACTTCATTGTGGATAGTGATGGTGAGGAAACAAATAACAAAGTTATTTCCAGGAGCACAGAAAGCTATTCTGAAGTGCATAGCCCCACTGAGTACTCACTGCCCACCTCCCCAGTTTTTGGAGGCTCCCCCAAGCCCACCTCCCCATTTGATGGTGAATGTTCCAATGCTGCAACCACAGTTACCCTCCCCTATTTTTGCAACACATTTGTGACCACTGTACCAAAGCCATGGACTCCACCCCAAAGGGAACAAAAACATTGCCATTTTTTTACCGGCAACTACCCCAGTCTTGACCGGGCTGACATCCTAGATAATGACGGAATGGACAGCCCTGTGGTAGGGAGGAAAACCAAGGAAAACCCCCCACAGAAGAATTATTCTGTGGATCCAAATGGGGTGGGAGTGGTTCGGGCTGAGCTGGTGGTGGTACATAATGAGTCGTCAGAGAGTGAAGAAAATGATGAAAATGCCGCAGGTAAGCTTGCTGGAGAAAGTCTCATGGAAGGCCAAGATGAGCCTCCCAGGAACCGTCTCTCAGAAGCAGGGAAGGGGGAAGACTCTGCACTAGGGCAGGTTGCTCTAGAGGAGGAATGCGCAAGTGGCATTTGGGAGGAAAAGTTGGAATTGAGGAAGGAGGCACAGCTTGAAAGTCAAGTGAAGGATTTCATGGAGGAAGATGAGGCTCAGGAGGAGGAGAGTGAGCAGGAGGAGCAGATTGGCCACAGCCCTGAGGATGAGATGCCCCCTGTTGTGTGCGGCATCGAGAACGCGGCCTTTGTGGACGACAGGGACACAGACCTGGAGTACGTTGAGGACTATGACGAGCTGCCAGGCCTGTCGGATGAGGAGGACCCAAGCCCACATAGGAAGGTCAAGTTTTCTACTGCACCGATCCAGGTATGCAGCATACTGTTTGCGAAATATGCTTATATGCATTGGGTAGTACTTACCACTTGTCTAACGTTGCTCTAGATACTAGAGTCAAGTACTTTCAGTCTGTTGGATAAAATAATTTCACTGGTGTCTTAATCAGACAGTGATCTAATTAGCAGGGTGGTTCTCTGCCCAATTTTTTTGTAATGTTTTCTATTAAAATGGTTTCAGTACGATGCCAGATATAATTGCAGCTCTCTTAAAAGAAATTATTAATGAGGTTTCATCAGGCTGCAGGTACCTAGTTAAATGTTGGTCTTTCATTTGGGCAGTGTTTTTGTTTATAGTTGCTGAAAATAGTTGAAAATGCCATTTAGTAACAATAAGAAATAGACAATTAGTTTTTGAGAATACTCAGAATTCTTGAATTTATTAACATTTATCATGCCTGAAACTGAAAGAATACTTTTCAGTGGGCATTATATCCCTTTGTATTTCTTTGATGTCCGTTATGTTGTTATCTTTAGCTGTTATTGTGTTACTGCTTCTCTTTGTGTCTTAATGAGATGGTTTCTTGCTACCGTTGTAGCTGAACACGGATATTGTCGCTTTAGATACTGTGACATCAGTCTTAGGCAAGGCCGTGACTCCTCACAAGAGTGTGAACAGGTCGTGATGTCATTTTGTCTGTGGTATGGGTGAGATTGAGGGCAAATGCAAGAGGCTCATCGTACACCAAAATATCAGCAGCGTGGAACAGGCTTGGCCACCAGTCTGTCCATGTAGGGGGAGAGTTTGACTGGAATGGGGCGTGTGAACTCAAAGATCACAAGGGCCCTGGAGGGAACAGATTTTTCTGATCTTTCTGGTCATTCTTGACTCCTTGTGAACTTTACACTGAATACAGTTTAATCACCTGATATGTGATGTGCATTTGGATCAAAACATCAATCAGGTTTGGAAATGTGTCTATAACATAATTCTAAGCAAAAGTTGCCTGGAAGCATGTTGTGTATCTGCAGTGTTTTATACCCCTTAATTTTGCAGTGTTACTTATGTGGGAAGCTTTAAACAAGACCTGGCAAGCTCTGGTTCCTTCCCAGCACCAAGTCTCTTCACGCTGTGATGCATCACTATAGGACGCACTTCCTGTAAACATTCTGGTCCTGATTTAGCATGTAGTTATCTTACTGATGGCTTTATTAGTTGAGATGGTGATTTTTTTTTTTTGTTTATTTTGGGGTTTGATTTTAATGCTAAAGGTGTTACACAAGTTGGGTTAATTCATAAAATCATTAAAAGTCCCTTTGTGAAAACTTACTATAGCTGTTAAATGAATATTCAGTGATGTCTCTGAGGGATTGTGTCTATAAAAAGGTTTCTTCTCCTTTATTGTGAGGTGTAACTGAAGCACATAAGACAAAGCAGCACAAAACATTCTAAAGCAATTAACGTAATTTATTAACTACATTATTTCTATGGCTTAGACAGTGTTATTTGCAAATGTTGAAATTACTTCATAAAATGTTACCAAGACTTCTAGCGTTAAAGAAGCCCCTTGTTTTACTCTGGGTTATATTTGGTTAGGGATTAAATTACAGTATGAAGAATGTGAACATGTCAGCTGTCAGTCTGGAATCGGTGTCTAGTTGCCTTATCTTTATAGACGTATTTTAACAAACAGTTCTTGTTTCTTCTAATGAAATTAGTCTATATAGGGCCAGGAAATCAACTAGTTATTTTATTGTTGAATAAAAATGGATCCTTTCGTAAATTTTAAGGCAGTTTAATAAAACACATACACACACGCGCACACACACACACACAAGCACACCTTGACCTGTACAGAGCAGCCCTGTCTGGGCACCTGAGCAGGCATGCATTGTTCTGCGAGTCACATGGCCAGGACTGGGTCTCCTGGAAATGAGAAAGTCTTTCTTTGTAAAGCCCTCAGCCTTTTTCCCACTTATCGTGTTAGCAAGGACAGCAACAGAGAAAGGCCCTTCTGTAATAAGGCAGGTGAATTATGAGGAGAGCAGCCTATCATCAGCTCTTTGCTTTCTGCTGCTTTCCGTTGCATTTCTGTGTAAAATTCTTCTTTTTGATGAGTGTGAAGGTACTATATGTGAGTTTAATTCTCCGTCTTCTTTTGATTGTGTTACGCGCTACTATTTTCAATCACTTAATAAATCAAGTTACCTTCAAAAAAAGCAAGAATTCTAAGGTAGACTTGTAGCAGATAAGCAGAGTCCCTCAGTATGAGGTGTACTGGAAATAATTCTCACACCCTTTTAAAAAGTGATCAGGGTATAACATGGATTAGTCTCTCAGATTCTGGTGTATTGATGATGTGTTTTGTTTCTGGGTGCTCCAGGAAGGCAGCATTCCAGCTGTAATTCTGGAGGCGTAAGGTCATGAATCCAATGCCTGGGTCGTGGTGGCACCCTCATATCTGCTGATCAAACAGGAACTGGCGCGATAACACAAAGTGTGAACAGTATTAAAACAAACAGACTTCCTTTACCTATTATTTGTAATATACCTGCATAATTTTTCTCATTTGATGTTTTTACAATCAATGACAGCTGATGTGAATGGGCAGTTGCAAACCGATTGGTCCATTTTTATCATGATCAAGAGTTTTTTTTTTTTCTTTCTAACCACAAGATCAAAAGTAGGTCTGGGTGGGAAAATGCATTTGAATGCCTCTGGGGCTTTGGAGGATATCGTGCTTGAAATCGCTAGACTTGTGAGAACCATCAGAGCACGCTGACACACAAAGGCCCATGCGTAACATGGGCTAGGGCCACAAGTCACATGCAGGCAGCAGGCGGGTCAACATGACCTGTGGCGTTTCCAAGCGGAGGAGCGTTCTAGGGTTGCCCTACCCTGACATCAATCAGCTGCAGCTCTGAAGATGTTTAGACTTAAAACCTCGTGTTTTCACTTGTCCACTGCTCTGCTCGTTGTGATGCTCTGATAATAGGAACAGAAATGGGGGGGGGGGACATTTGGCTAGTGCATTTTGTTCAGCCCTAAATTATTTGTAAATAAGAATATTTCTTAATTAGTTGTTTGTTGCTGCCTTTAGGTGGTGCCAGACTGGTCTTGGGGGGGGGGGGGCTACGAGCTGTAGCCTTTGTGTGTTTCATATTCCGTTTTCAGGAGATGCAGAGATCTGTTTGTTCAGGCATTGCTTGTATAATTGTATAATTCATGCCGTATCTTTTGTACAAGCTTTCTCATTTAATATTTGTGCCTTTTTCCCTCATTCAGGTTACTGGCTTGTCTAAAGTTCCCATTTTGTGACCTGATAAGTATACAGAACTGGGTTTATTTATTTTGCATGTATGCTTTGTCAATGCATTTGCCCCCAAACATCCATCTTCCTTAAACTTTTATCCAGTTCAGGGTTGTTCTGAATTTGGAACCTATCCCAGGAGGTGTAAGGCATGTGGCACAATTTCTGTATCTCGACGTTAAATAGCTGAACTCTGAATGAGGTGCCGGTTCGTTGCAGGACACACACAGGTCACCCCTGCAAACAGAAGGTAAGCATGAGAGCTGAACAGCCCTAGAGGCATGAGGTCACAGTACTAACAACTGAATGAACTCATTAGCCCCCGCTGATGGCTGTCCAGACACACAGGCCCTCTAGCATTAGCCGGATTGGTCCACTGGCTAGCAGGTTCTCTCACTGCTGGCTGCGCCATTGACACCCTTGGAGCAGCGTGCAGTGAAATGCTGTCTGCCCAGTGGCACATTGTTGCCAGTGATGCTCCGACGGTGAATATCACATCACCAGTCAACTAGGCCCCCCTGCTCACTTATTTTTCTTCTGCACCTAGGAATCAATAAACTTTAATTCCAAAATTAAAGTTTAAGACACATTTTGTGGTACATGCTCCCTGAAGTTTGTTGGTTGTCATGGTGACCAGATTGTTTGATTGGATATTCACCTCTTCCCCCTCCATCTGAAGTGTCTTGTTAAGAGCATGTGTAAGGAGGGAGCCTCTGGCCGGTGCACTTTTTTCAGCCTTAAAATATTTAGCAGCAAGTTTTCTGTCCTGTTTTCAAGCCACACGGGGACCAGCCCTTCTCCGCACGCTCTGGCTTTGTTCCATGTCCAGCTCCCCCTGCCACAGGCTCCTTTATGCCCACTTTCTCTGCCCACGTGGTTCTCCAGCTCTTCTCAGTCCTGTCACTGATTGCTGCATGATTCGCCATGGTAACCTTGTTTGGCAGGAGGGCGGGACGCGTCTTGGCGTCTTTGTGCCTTCAAAGCGGGACCTTGTGGGTGTGAAGGTGGGCGCAAAGGTCATTTAAAATCTTTACTGCTGCTCTGTGAACCCAGGCCAGCAAACAGATCAGTTTTTTTATAATACAGCTAAATAATTGTGACGAATTTCTAGAAAATTGAAGAAAATAGCTTATTTGTTCAAAGAGCAGCTTTATCAAAACCTAAAATTACAATGAAGTAAAAAAAATACATCTCCCTAATGTTTAGTAACTTCTAATTGAAATGTTTTAAAAACACTGAATTACAGTATGTGTGCTCTGCCTGTGTTCAGTCTGTGGGCCGTCCCTTCAGACCTGTTCCCTGCTTTAAGATCAAGTTATAAATTAAACTGGCTTAGCAGATTTGAATCTGCATGCTTCAGAGCAACACCCTGTCTTGGGGGGTTGTTCTAAAAACCTCACCCACCTGCAGTCACCAGGAAGGCTCTGTGTCTCCAGGAGACACTGATAAAGGGGGCACCTTCCTGATAATCCTCCCTGTGCTGCTCATTCTCCTGCATGAGAAATGATTTCTGATTTGCCTTCCCGCGCATGAGACGTTCTGAACTACTGGGCCGCAGCAAAAGAAAGGGGCATTCTCTAGGCTGGCTGTAGTGCTCCATGGCAACGGGGACGTCTGAGAAAGAGTGAAGAGAGCAACCAAACGTAACCAGTGACCCCAACTGAGGGCTGACACACAGCTCTGCCTGCGGTGTACCCTTGTTTATTCGCTTAGTGAATCCTGCTTGAGAGGAACTTATAAGTGGTCTATTGGGTGCCTGATTTCTATGTCTGAGTCACTTAAGTTGGGGTTTTTAGGATATTTAACAACTAAGAAAAAAAAGAGGCTAGTTAAAACCAGTTTTTTGGAAACTGCTGTGAAAACTATGCATCTCTGTACGGTGGTATAGAAATCGTGCAAATGAAAAAATGAACTTTATAAATGATGTTCTGGAACATACAAAACATGAGCTAAATATTTCCCAGAGAGGCTGTGCCTGTACAGCCAGGTTTAGTGGTTATCGCAGCGTCATCTGGAGCTCCGCCCACATCCTCTGTTTCAGGATGATCTAAACAAATAACTAATGTAAATGTATCAGCATTTCATTTGCATAGAGGGCCAATAACTGCTTGGCACTGAGAATAGAGAGAACAGGGTGAACTTAGTACCTGCGTTTGAGCCTAGAGAGAGTGTGAGAGTCTCCAAGGTACAGCCTGGTTCCTCAAGTTCTGACACGTTCCAAATCCAGACTGCCTTCAGTGGAAATGTTTACTATATTATGTCACTCCTATTTCTAAGCTTCCAAATGAATCCTGTAATCTTACATCCCACTCACTCACTCTACAAGCATGTCCTGGCTTAAATTATGGTTTATATTTTTTAAAGTGCATGTTCCCAGTTCCTCAACATCTGGGGAGCACTTGGTCATTACTGCCCTGTTGAGTCAGATGTGTGTGTTTGTGTGTAGGGAGGTAAAGTTCTCAATGAAGGTATGCAGTATCCCGCTTGTCCCAACGCACTTTCTCCTATGATGTTTGTAATCACCTCAGAAAAATATTGTTGATCTTCTGCACTGACCATGAATAGCAGTGAAGGATTTTTTGTTATAATATAAGACATTCTGCAATTGACAAGTCATTGTTCAACTTAGCTTAACTTCAGCCATATTGGTGAAAAATATGCACACTACTGTTAATACTTATACCCTGCCTGGTTTTTGTGGTAAGTGTTAGGAAATTTAATGTTGGGATATAGAAGTGCATTTGTGCGTTAATATCATGTCATGTATGTTTTAGTCTAGCATAGTCAAAGGGTCAAGGATGGTTGTTAAGATGCTATAATTTCAATAATGAAGTTCAACAAAGTTTCAAGAATTTTTAATGTGTCCTTCTCTTTATGTGAAATAGTCCATCCATCCATCCATCCATCCATCTTCCGCTGCTTATACAAGGTCGGGTCGCAGGGGCAGCAGTCTAAACAAGGATGCCCAGACCTCTCTCTTCCCAGCAACCTCCTCCAGCTCATTTGGGGGAATACCAAGGCGCTCCCAAGCTAACCAAGTGATACAATCTCTCCAGCATTTCCTTGGTCTCCCCGGGGTCTCCCCCCAGTGCCCAAAGCACCTCCCCAGGGAGGCTCAATGGAAGCATCCTAGATAGGTACCCGAACCACCTCAACTGGTTCTTTTTGGTGTGGAGCAGCAGCGACTCTACTCTGAATCCCTCCCAAATAAAATAATGTGAAATAAAAAGTACATTTGATACTAATACTATTACTGAAATATGCCATTGAAGATTGAAATCATTGTGGAGTCAAGACACTTATAAGTCCACTGATCGAACCTGTGGATGGATGACTTGAGGAATTTGCAAAGCATAAAAGCATTTCCTACCCTTGTATTGGTTACAAGCTGGCCAGCCCTGGAATCACAGACCTTGAGTGGGTCAGTCCTCTTTTTAGGGTAACTCACACAGATGTGTGAGTATGTCCTATTGGTGCTCTGTGACAGTGGATTTTATATATATATATGTGTGTGTGTATATATATATATATATATATATATATATATATATATGTGTGTGTATATATATATATGTATATGTGTGTATATATATATGTGTA
>JAODKE010000001.1:31629204-31663061 GCA_026779605.1 Mormyrus hasselquistii | reverse complement strand
GCAGTGCTGGAGGATCGGAGAGATCGTGGTGCAGTGCGGGGTGTGATGAGGTCTTTTAGATAGGATGGTGCCAGGTCGTTTTAGGCTTTGTATGCAAGCTTCAGTGTTTTGAATCTGATGCGGGCAGTCATAGGAAGCCAGTGTAGAGAGTGGCAGAGGAGTGGTGTGGGAGAACTTAGGAAGGTTGAACACAAGTCGTGCAGCTGCATTCTGAATCAGCTGGAGGGCGCGAATGGTGCTCAGTGGTAGACCTGCTAGCAGCGAGTTGCAATAGTCTAACCATTAGTACATGGTTTGCAGGCACGTTGGTCTGTGAGGACAAACTGAACTGATCTTTACAGTCGTTTCAATAGATGAGCATCACAGTGTATTTCCACAGTTTCATTTAGCAAGTTTTATGTATATGAATTAAGCGCGACTTCCTGCACTATGTGTTGAGTACAACAAACCGGCTGGCACTGGTGAGAGGCAGAAATGGCAAATGTGGGTGAAGGGGCAGCGAGGGCCCCCTCTGAGCTGGCTGTTGCCTTTCCTTCATAGCTTAGCAGTGAAGTGTAACTTGGCTTCCTCTGCAGATCCCAACTGGAGAGATGTGGTGCCTGAAACTCCGCTTCTGGACATCAGCGCTCACCGGGCCAAGGGCCAGCTTGCTCAGAAATCCCGGCGCCAGCCACCATCACGCAAACTCAGGGAAGCACTGGGGAACTCCCCCTGCCAAGAGCGGGTAGGCCTCCGAAAACCCGCCGCTCACCTTGCGAACCCGCCCACACTGGCCTGGGCTCTGTGCGTTTGCTTACCGACCGCTCCGCTCCCAGAACCGGGTCATTCTCACTTCTCCCGGACGCGACTGTATACATCCCGCTCTGCCAGGAGAACGATGGGGAGGTGCTATATTGCGGAGGTGGGGGCAGGCTTCAGGTTCTCAAAGCTGCCATCTTGTCTTGGCAGGGGGATGAAAAAGAGGAAGCTTGCGAGACAGAGGTTCCCCAACAGGGAGGCCAGGCGGACTCGCCGTCACTGGTGCCAGTGCTCAGTGAGGCTGACCAGCAGGGAGCTCCCGCCCCGGGGAGCGAATCCGGCATCAAAGCCCAGCCGTCCAGCATGTCCTCCAACATGGTCCAGCCCGCCCAGAGGAAGGGGAGCACAGAGAGCAGTGAGAGCCCCGGCACAGCGTCTCCTACGGATGCCTCATCTCCCAGCTCCTCCCTGGAGCTCCAGTCTAGTGGCAAAAAGAGTGATTCCAGGGGCAAAGTCAAGGGAATCAAAGGTAGAGCTCATTCTTACGGAAATGGGGAGTTAGGGACCTCAGAACAATTCCGTGCCTTCTCAAAGGTTCTTAAGTTTATGTTTTCAGTTGTGAACCTGGTAGAAATTATGAGTCAAATGGTACTTGAAAATTGGAAAGCAGTTCTCTTTATTTGTCCTTGTCATTGAGCAAAGTCTTCATGAGAAAAACAAAGTGGCTATAAAGGTCCTTGTTTTTCCACAGACGACACCAGTGACACCTCATCCACAGCCAAACCGAAGAGTTGGTTCCCTGATTTCGGGTATGTCAACATTCACTTCCACATATATGAAATGCTGGCTGTCAACAACATGAACTTTGTCTAATCCTTTTGAAATGACAGTGGCTTTCGCAAGTCTGGTGGCAAAGGGAAGAAGCGTGGGAAGGACACACCGAGAGGATCACTGGACAGCAGGTAGCCGTGGTGATGTCATCGCACTGCCAAGTGCCTTTTTCCGGAACTCCCAGAGTCTCTTTGGACAGTACTAAGTAGGTATTTGTGTTTAACTGCCCAGGGGGTCTGGTGACCTGGTGGAGAGCCCCGGGGACCTGTCGCCCTCAGACACTCTTTCATCCATTCCCAACTGCATGCCCTTCTTCCGGTTCGGGGACAGGGACAGGCAGCCACCGTCCTCCAGCCCCAGCCTGCCTAGAGCTGTCACAGAGCTCTGCACCGAACAGAACCAGGACCTGAAAAGCAAGGTTAGTGCTAAATGGATGCCTTTGCATACCGCTGAAGAGGAGAAGGTGGCTGAGCATATTCCTGTGTCTCACACGTTTTGTCCCACACTCCTTCAGTGCAAAGTCCTCTGTGTGTCCAGCTGTCCATGTGCTAGTTTTGGTGTCACATTGGAAACCCTCAGGAGAGAAAGTGTTGTGGTACCATCCTGACCAAACAAACTGAGTCTCGTAAAGAAAGGACATGTATAAAGAGAGTGTCTGCTTGTGCCTGGCGCACTCCAGAGTACAGATTGTATGATTGTAAGGAATATTCTTTGTTTTGAGTTCACTCTTGCTGGAATAATTTATGGCTCATTCATCCATAACTAATTAAGCTTAATTATGCAGAGTCCTTGATGCATGGGGGAGCTATTTTTATAAATCATGAATGATTTATTTTTGACAACGGACTACTACTCAGTATTTACTGTCAGAATGTTAAAACTTGTCAGCCTCATGTCGAAACCAGTTCTGATAGTTTGTCTTGGGACTTGTGACAGCGAGGCTGTGACGATAGACTGATCCTCTTCAGCAGTTTCTGATGTTTCAGGTTGGATGGTCCTTGGTCCAGCCATTTAACTTGTTTTTCACCTGTCTTGAAAACACTAGAATGAAACAGAACCATGCTAATGTCAGTGTAATTTAAAATCACCCCCCCCCCCATTCGGCCCGTACAGGGTCAGACTCACCGGGTTCCGGATCTGGCCGAGTCTCCATTACAACAGACAGTAACCTGAGCTTGCAGAGAAGGACTGAGCGGCTCCTCCAGAGCACAGGAAACAGAAGTCAGAGTGAACATGCGGCTTTGAATGCCCGGCTCAACCGCCAAGCTTTCCCATATACCTCAGATACCTCAACATTATGAAATACTTGACACTGACTTTGTTACAAAGCGGACTCAACATTAACCATTAAGGCCTGTTAATAGGAAGGAGCTGCTTGAAGACACATGAGAAGTATATCTCACTGAGAACACCCTCTTTTTAAACAGACAAACCTGTCCTGGTCTTCCTTATTCAGTCGTTCCTTAGATCTGGTATAGTATGAACATTTTTTTATCTTAGTAATTAGAAAGTTATAGATGTTTGGATGATTCGCTCATGGCAGTAGATGAGAGATAGTTAAGCAGCTACTAACAAGAAGTGACTTGTCTACTAGCCAGATACAGTAGAACCTTGGAACTCGAACGCCTCAAAACTCAAACAGGTCTTTTTATAACGCAACCGTTCCTGCTAAAACTTATATGTGTCAAGACACCTTCAACTCAATTTGGACCTCGAACGGGTCGGTTGAGGAAAATTTTAACTCGGACGAAAGCAGGACCAAACAAAACAGACCTGCTAAACCTTATACGGATTGAGACGTGTCTCAGATGAGCTGAAATAAACAGACCTATTGGGATGCTGATGCCTATGAATCGCTCCGTCTCGCGGTGCCTCTCGACCGAGTTCGACATGCGAAAGCTGTGTTTCTGTGTTCGGTGTGAATTTGTTGTGCTTTATCTACAGTACGTTTAGTGATACAGTAATCCCCTAAAACGTTGGCTGATAGCAGCAAACCAAAGAGGAAAGTAGTGAGAGTAACTGTAGAACTTAAAAAGGAAATTATAGCAAAACTTGAAGGTGTGCTTTCACTTTGGATTGTCACTTATTTTATGTTTATTGCTTTTGTATGTGTGCTTTTTCATGTGTCTATATTAATTGTTAATGCTTTTTATCATTAGTTAGCCTATTTAAATTTATCTACCTACCTATCATTTGGGGGTCTGGAACGGATTAAATTCATTTACTTTATTTCTTATGGGGAAATTTGTCTTGGGACTCAACCGAATCGCAACTCGACCAACCTTCAGGAATGAATTAAGTTCATGTTCCAAGGTACCACTGTATTAGGTATTAATTTTGAAAGAGAAAATATGGGATCAGACCTGCTGGTGCAACATCTAACAGAAGAGCAGATTTCAGCATTCTGTAAAAATTTAACGATATGGCGGAGGGCTAATGTCCCATCCATCGTATCATCGTTTGCTTATTAAAACAGCACTGTCGTGCTCTTCTGTGGTACCTGCCGTGCAGTTCCATCCCGTATTTGCTGTGCTGTCCCAGTAGATATTAGAATAGCTCTGTGACTTTATTACGGAACACAGAACAGAATTATCCTTAACACACAGTGCTGCCCCTGTTGCAGTTTATGTAAGGTTATTCTCTGCGCTTCCAGGCCATTGCTCTCCTTTCCCACCATGGTGCTAACTACAGTACGCTGGAGTCCCTTCTGTATGAAATCAAATCGTCATGTTTTCTAAACCAGCACTCCTCCAAACATTGTAGGAAAATTCCTCATTTATTCAGAGGGTACTTCATTTTTATCCTTATGATCCTTATACAGTCCTTAAGATCATATATTGGACATAATATTGTTAGCCAAGCTACCAAGTAATTCAATTATAGCATTAAAAATGGACAACGCCTTATTTTAGCCTCTGTTAGCCTGAGACACTTGTATTTATAGAGAGAACTTTCTTTCATAATTTCAGAATTAAAATGCCAGCATCAATGCGTGGAAGGTAGGTGGGTCTAAAATGATACAAATGTATAAAACTGCAAAGCAGCAGAAATGTTCAGATTTTTATTTTTTCAGTTAAAATTTAAATGGATGCCTCTTGATTTCATAGAGAACGATATGGTTCATTGTAGTTTTTCCATTTCTTGGTTCCATGGTTTGGTTACTTTTTCCGATTTGGGATGTGATGATAAGTGGTGAGTGGGGTTAGTTGGAACAACGGGTTTTTCAAAACACTAAAATTTTGAAACAAAGTAATCATCCATTTCAGGCGGTGCTGCCATCTAGGGGTAGACAAGAACATTGTCCATCCGCCATATTTGTTTCTTGAATAAGAACTGAAAGTTGGTCACAGGAGAGAGGTTTTTATATTTTCTGACACTTGGAGTAATTTTTTTTATTGACAGTGTCAATAGATAAAATTAACTCATTCATTCTTTACACTAGCAGCTACAGAATGAGGCCAAATATGTCATTAAAAGTTTTGTATAGTATACATACAAATGTCATGACTGATTGGGGCAAATTGGATTATTAATTGGAGGTTTACTTAGAACATGTTACATAATACATAATAAAGTGAATTACGTGAAAAAAATGACATATAAGGAGTTTTCAGTGCTTTCTTCAGCCATGACCTGAATTATGAGGCCTGTTCTGGCAAACTCCATGCTATGTTTCAGCTAACTCCAATAGTGGCGTTAATATGGAACACCAGACATAATCATGTCTGAGGTGGATCATATAGAGCAGTGTTTCCCAACCCAGTCCTCGGGGACCCCCAGACAGTCCACATTTTTGCTCCGATATAGAGTATAACCAAAAAGTCTAAGAGCATTATATGCAACACTTGTAACTTGGATATGTATGATTACAGTGGAACAAACATTTTTTCAAAAACAAATTAAGTTTTTGTATTATGGAGGAATTTGTCAAAAGTTCCAACTAACCCCCAGAGTTGGGAAATTCAGGTCCAGAGAGTAAACATCCAGACTGGGATTTTGTTTCAATCAATCAGTTAAGCTTAAATAGTCACAGCTGCAGAATACTCAACTGGCTGGTTTGAAACAAAATCCCGGTCTGGACTTGTACTCTCTGGACCTGAATTACCCAACTCTGCTAACTCCTACATGATACTGTCAGTACTGCAGAGCTGAGCACAACAAACCGGGGCAGAAGGAACAGCCCCAAATTATCCACTACACGTTTGCTTTGTTTTAAGAGTTGCTGAGTTGCCCTTCAGAAGAGTGCTTCATTTCACTCAGCCCTGTAGAGCCTGAAACAGTGTGCCAAGTGGCTCTGTCCATTTAATCCGTTGCTTGTTTCCACCCATTCCAGAGTTTTTCAGTCATAGATGATTCAAACCCTGGAAGTCCCGATTTGGGCTTGGCAGGGCTGGTGGGAGAGCCCTGTCTGTCTGGGCGCTCACACACTCTGACCTTCTCTTCCAACGAGGTGAGTGAATGATAGAGAGTCTAGCTCATGGTCTTCGTTGTCACTCTTGCCACCCGTTTAGTGGGCACTGGGAAAACACCATCAACAAACAGCTCCTACCTGGTAGCTGTGGTTGAATCGAGCTGAAGGCAGATTCAGTGCCTTTGTGTGTGAATATATATATATTTTTTTTTAATTAAAGTGTTCGGTTTCAATGCAAGCATGTTAATTTCTTTGGTCACCTGAGTTCCATCAAACGTCTTTAGTTCACTCTCATCCACATTTGTCATGTATAATTGTCATGTACAAGTCTCCTTGTCTCACCACTGTCATTCCAGAAGTCTGCGTGTCTCTCAGCTCTCATTCATACTGAGACTTGTCAATACCCTTAATGTTACCTAGCCTTCTTAGGAGCTAATGCCCCAGGTGTTAGTGTCTAAAAGAGGGTGTGCGAGAGGAGGAGAGCTTGTCCAAACCTTTCTCTTTTTAGCTGACCTGCTTTTTCTCTTCTCAGCGCGCTCCAGATTTTAACCTGCTCTAATTAACTCGGTCCCTCCTCCTGCAGGCCAGGGAGCTTCTCGGGTGCACAGAGCCATGCGCGCGTTCAGTCTCACACTGTCATCTTCAACACTTTCGCTGGCTTGGAATATGCTGAGATGCCGGGTTCCTGGGCGTATTATGATGCGTGCGCGATCCTGACATTCTCCGGCAGTGTGGAGAGCAGTCGCCCGCGTTGAGATCTAATCTGTAGTGTTGGAGGAGTAACACTTACTCAGACACTGAAATAGATTGAAACCTACATAGATTCTAGGTTATGGCCAAGTGAAACACCTGGGACAGGAATGTACATATGTGTGATGCATCTCATTATATTTCTTTCTTTTATCCATTCATTCATTTATTATCTTCTATACCATTTGTCTTATATATTCTTTTTTTTCTGTATGTTAAACTATTTATATTATTGCCTATATTAGTCAGGCCTCTTGCAAAAGAGGTTTTAAATCTTAGTTGAACTAATCTAGTTAAATAAAGGTTTAAAAGTAATAATGCCAACTAACGTTTGAGATTTATATATCATCAATGGATTATGAGTTGCTGCATATACATATTCAGTAGGGCTGTAACAGCACATGTGTTTGTCATGTGCGATCCGGTTACATCATATTCAGAAGACACAATGAAACAAATGCATTTATTGACACAAGCGAAACCTAAATCCCATTAAAAGATGTCCAGCACGGAAAATATGTTAATTGTGGCCGTGAGGAGTTTATGGCAGTCATAATCTGTAATTTGTAGAAATTACAGAGTTGTTTATAAGATGGAGGCTGTCAGCCTCCTCTGTTATACCGAACTCGGATATGTTGCTGGAAGCACATTGGACATGCTAACGTTAGAGGCGACATCACCAGAACGTACGAGCGGAGCAAGCCAGGAACAGCCCATGCAAATCAGTCTCCCCGGGGCATTTACTGCACTTTTCCAGGAAATTCAAACTGCGCTCAAAAAAAGTTATGGCTGTAGGGGTGTTTGTCACTACCGGCATGCAACTATACTCCATAGTAAAAAACACAGGATTCAGTTCATTATTATTATGATGCAATGTTATTTTTGAATTATTTATATATTTAATTTACAAAATGTGCAAATGAATGCCTTAAGTTTTGCTATCCACACCCGTCAACTGACATATTGAGACTCTGGGTTACAGCTGTTCGTAATTGTTTGGAGTTTTAATAATAAACACTTCAAGAACAAATTCTGTGTTCTCTGCTGTACCGAAGTTGTATCGAACTGTGAAGTGAGATTTGTACCAAACTACATTTTGTGTACCATCACATCCCTAGTATTCAGGTAAACTCTAAGAAAAAAAGATCGGGATGAAGGTTGTAATTATAAATTAATCATGTACATGTAGGTTATATGATACTAACATGTTAGCCAGTTGTATAGCGTTAATGTAGCAGAGCAGTGTAACCACAGTGCCGTTTCTCTAACTGCACGCATGTTTGTGTCATGGGGCCACAGACTTTAGATGATGAGCCAGCACTCCCAGGGAAGGAGTACCAGTGGCAGAACCGGCCTGTCACAGAGTGGACTACAACGCAGGTCTGCCATTGGCTGATGGGCATGAACATGGACCAATACATTGAAGAGTTCACAGCCAAGGGTGTGAATGGGCAGCAGCTTCTGCACTTGGACAGTGACAGACTTAAGGTGGGAGCTGTCGTCCTAATGGCTTCCTGTATTCAGCACCGTTACTGATAGTTATAGTAGTTGCATGAAGGGAGGTAAATAAAACCTAGAGAAATAGTTTTAATACATTGTGTATGAGTCCGGCCTTGTAATAGCTAGTAGAAATATGTACTTTACTGCCACCTAGTGGACTGAATTAATATATTTGTGAAACGTTATTCATGTCCTGTTATTTGTGGATGCCTGATTGGAACATTAAATGTTGGTAGCTGATTAGTCAGTGACTAAAACCAAGCATCACTTCAGTTGCTCATTCTTTTTCAGACCTTGGGAGTTCTGAGCCAGAGTGACCGTGCCACCATCAAGAAGAAGCTGAAGGACATGAGGAAAGCTCAGGAGAAGCTGGAGAAACTGCGGGAAAAGCGGGAGAAGGAAGCGCTTTGGAGCGGGAAGCTGCCCGTCAGCGCAGACTCCTCCTGCTGAGGCGCCCGCAGCAGCCTCGCCGCTCCATCTTCCCGCTCCAGCGCCAGCTGGACCGCCACGATTGGCGGCACCTGGCAACTCTGAGGTTTCTGACAAATACAAGGTCTACTTCAACAAATTAGGAGAATCCCCACTGTATGCATGGCCTGTTTTTCATTTCTCAGTCGTAGCAGTTAATAGTAAGAAATGTTCCAGATATGTCGATTTTGAGCAAGCGTGATTTTTCCGCTGCAGTCAGATATGGCTAGAGAAGGTATGACTGCCATCTGGAGTATGACCATGTCTGACAATGTACCTCCTCTAGGCTGAGCATCCCTACCAGCTTTCTGACTGGGCTGCTCCAGTCACTGCCTGACCCTCCTGTTCACAATCTATTCTCCAGTCCAGTGAGGCCCAAGCCCACAAAACGTGCTCCTGATTAGGTGGTTGACCTGGACTTAAAGTGCACTGGTAATAAAAGGAAAGAATTCTGGGTTTTAAAATACCGAGTCTCATCTTCAAAGACGATATCAACACGGGTGAAAAAGCTCAGTACAGCTCAGCAAATGAATCTCTTTTAAATGTTTTACGTACTACTGTAGTTCTTTTATCCCTGAGCGAGATGACCAGAGAATGGAGCCGTCCACTATAGACTGAATCGATATTCAAAATGTTTTATATTGTATTTTTTAGAAGTAACATACTTATGTACAGATCTTTTCTTACATGAGTTTTGTAAAGGTTATGAGAAAGAATTGTCTTTAAAATGCAAAATGGCTTTAAATGTATAAATAAAATGTTATATATATGCATAGTTAGCTACATAATGTTAAACACTTTGACTAAAGTAGGGTTCAGTAGGTCTTATTTTCTACTACGTAGAAGTCAGAACAGGATCGCTTTTGCATTAAATAAGAGTTTCTGCATCCCAGCGAAATCAGCGTGCCCCTGAGACGACATTCACGAACGCTGTATTCAGCCAAACTCCATCACATGCAAGCCCCTGTTGAACAGGGGAAGAGGCTTCAGCTATTCCCCACATTCCTTTTTTGTTTAGAAGTGTATATAACCACAGACATCATCTGTATACACAGAATTAATAGTTGATAATTGTACATGTATGACTTATATGCACCTTAATATATAATTTGCTAGATGGACATAAAATCCTTATGCTTCCCTATAAGTAGGCCAGTTCTTTTCCCTGATAATGTACAGGTTTACACTAATAAACTAATTTTCTCATCTGGTGGTGTTGCTGTGTGAAAGTGTGCAAACATGGGAACACAGAAGTAACTGCCTCAATCTTGGAAGCAAAAGCACTAATTAGCAAGCTCTGTGTCACCTTTGATACACCGGCATCTGAAATAACCAGACCAGGTCATAATCACAGAGGGAGAGACTGGGTGCTTAATAAACATGGTGTGGGTTAACGGTCAGATACCGTTTACACATGTAAGACTGGAACTGAGCCAAAGCTACAGTACCATCTGCTAGCCCCTCAAATGAAACCAGCTGGCTAGCTGCATGCTGCTGCTAATATCGCATTCATTTAGTCTAATGAATTACTGTCGGTCAGTATGTAATCATTAGGAGATTAAAGATATCTGAAGATGAACAGGAGATTTGTTAGAATTTGGTAAATGTTTAAAAGGGCTTAACACCTCAAGGCTGCATTAGAAATGTGGACTACGCCAACAGTCTTTTGGATACATGTGTTCCTAAATACAGCAGTGTTTGACCTTCAGAAGATAGCGATTGTTCTGTAGCCTACATGGTATTTTTATATACATATTCTAGTGATTTTAGACAAGCTCAAAAGATATTTTAAAAAATTCTGTCCATTCCAAACCTCCAAAATATCTTCCTCACAGCACAATTGAATATGACAAAGATGAGAGAAAAACGGCAAACTGCAGTTTTACTTATCAAAAGTACCTTCTTGCCCTGAAGGCTCCATACATGGATAATACTGTGTAAGCTTACTAAACAAATACTGGTAAATGAAGCACATTACAACCCTCTAGCTACATTATTCTGTTAAATGCTAAGCCTCATGACCTTTGCCCGTCAAAACATCTTCAGAATTGCAAGCAAATTTTAAAGCAACATTTGGGCAATAATACCTTACCAGCATTGTAGAGATTATCTGTTAAAATCTTGTGGGCATCACTGTGGCTTCTGTGGGGACGGTATAAATGCCTATTTTCCTGCTCGGATGCTCATTTTCCCATGTGTATGAGGCAGGAAATATTCATTTCTAGATTAAAAAAAAATGTACCTGAACCAAACGGCAGGGATACAACAGAAACCACCAGGCCCAAAAGCCCTGATAGGACAGTACAGCCCCACAGCTACTTCGTAGCTAGAATTGGCAGGCACAGTCAGTCCAGCTTTCATCATGTGTTTCATGAGTACTTGCACTGCGAAGTGACCCTGACAGGCGACCCGCTCATTCAGCCGCAGCAAATGAAATGTCTAAAATGTCCGACCATGGAAATGGATACCACTACACCGAAAATTCACATATCTTAAGAAAAAAAATTTAAATCTGCATTTTTACACTCACAGCATCATAATGGTAGCATAAAAAAAACCACCAGTAGGCCTGGACAGCTGAATACGTTAAAAGCAGGCTGGAGGACCCCTTTCTGTTCTTAAAGGAGCTTGTCAATCACTCGCTCATGTGGAAGATTATGAATAATGAAAAGGTCTCTTGTCCCCTCTGTCCCTGCAGTCCCCAGCATGGCGGCACGACTCCAGCTTCAGACCTAGGATCCTCGGAAAGTGGCCGCGTCCTTGGGCTCTTTGCTGGGCACGCTCCAGTCGTCGGCCTCGTGAATCGTCCTGTAGTGTCTCCAGGCGGACTTGTTGTAGACCGGAAGCCTCTCTATGGACTCCGTGGATAATGCCTACATACAAACACGAGGGCCGTGTTTAAACACTGTTTAAATGTAGTAGCAAAATGATATTTGAATTAAAACAATAGTCAATAATAAAATCAAACAGTTTATTGAGCCAGCCGATTTACCCGGATGTATATCACGGCGTCGGTGCCATAGCCCTCCATGGAATACAGCTTCAAGTCACCCTGAAAGTATCTGGCATACAAGCGTGAGATGGGCAGGCCATAGCCAAAGCCAGCCTGTGAACAAGAAGCACAAATCCATTTAAACTGGGATACTTTGATAATGCCTTGAAAAACAAGGATGTCTGGAAAGGCCGGATCAACAAAACCAGACCCAATAACATGGCATGGACAGGTACGCTGTATTAAACTCCACACACAATTTACTTCACGTTCTGGCGAAATATTAAATCATTAAGTTCATGTAATCCCTGACATGTGCATACAATTGACTTTTTTGTGCTCTCAATTTGTTATTTCGATCGGTCTAATTTTCAATTTAATGAAATGTAATGTCTAAAGAAAATGTGCCGCAAAGCTTTGGAGTAAAGTGTGCAAATAATATGGATTTTTCCGTAATAAATGTATTTCAAATGTATTTTAAGTCTTTCTGATGGATAGACTCCGAATCCAAATCTTTTTGTGGTAGACCTGGCACTTCTCCAAAGTTCAGCTAGATCTGTCACAATTACACTGTGAAACTCAATTACTCGATTATTAAAAAGCATCGATTAAGATTTTCCCTCTCGATTACTATCAATATGGAGGAAAGAAGGTGGAGCTTCTCCACATTAAAAGCAGAACTTAAATATCACCACAGACAGACTGCAATGCAAATACATGTTAAAAGACGACATTCGGGCGTGATGGGTTCACCCACTAATGCCAGGTTAGCCATACAGTAGTTATGTGCCATTTAGCCTCTCAGGTTAGCCCAGGCTGTCTTTGTCATCAAGTTTACCTGAATAATTTTGCTCAATTTACTTTCTATAATCCCTTTATGTCAAAATAAATGCAGCTAAAGCAAAAGTTAGCCAGCCGCTTATTTTACACAATGTGGTCCATACAGTAATAGGCCTAACTATATAATATAAATTAGTAGTAGCAATATTTTTTATTATTCTGTAATTGTGTTTTAGGGCTGAACTGATATTATGATATTTAACGTTTTAGCAATATTTAACAGTTAAAAATTAAACTATAACCAAAGAGAACTAACTAACCAATAGAATCTGTCACCCAGGTTGGTGGTGTTGCTGTGAGTCACAGACTAACCCTCACATTTCCCCTAAGACTCAACTGTATGACTACACTGACATGTATCTTTTAAAAAATACAAAAACTGAACAGAAATATTATTTACAGTATATATACACAGAATTAACTACAATCAACAAGAACGGTATCACAATACAAAGTATTTTTAACTCTTGGCTCTTTCATTATATATTAATCCCTTGGCCACAAAACAAAGAATACTGGTGAAGAAGAATGAGACAGAATGGAAAAAAACCCAATGACAAACCATGATACACCATCTCATACAGTCAGTGCCCAAAGAACAAAAAAGTTACTTTGTATAATTTATTAAAATTAGATTTCAGTTTTCAGTTCATTCAATTTGTTGCCTTTTTATATTTTGAATCTGTTTAAATGGAATCCTGAGGAAATTTTAAGCAAAAACGGTGCCTTGAAGTAAAGAAATAAAGTTATATTACTGATAATTATTAATAGTGACTAATAGGAAAAAAATTGGTTATATCGCCCAGCTGTAACTTTACTGGGATAATCTGAGATAAATATAATGTTCAAGAGTATAAGTGCAGTGCAATAAAGCAGCGATCTCTCACCAGGGGGGTCCCTCGGGAGGTCTCCATGCGGGGTCGAGGGGCCGTGGAGTAGGTGTAGGTAAATAGCCTATCGATCTTCCTCAAGGGCACGCCCCCTCCTCGGTCGCTCACCTGCCAATGTCCAAAAACAAGCTTCCTCAAATATAATGGGGTACAAATTAATCCAATTTGGGGGCGGAGTCACTTTGGGGGAAAAACATACCTTCACGGTTAGGTCTTCCTTCCCAAGAGTGATGTGTACATGAACGTCAGGGCATTCATTGTCTCTGCAGAACTCCATGGTGGCCCGCATGCCATTCTGGGAAGCACATCCCCAACCAGGTTTATGCCGTTATCAGAACGCTGAACTTTTAAAGACCTTTTTAATACCACACTTAGTTAGAGCATTAGTGCTACCATCTGTTAAGAGTTATCCTTACCACTGTATTTGCCCAAATATAAAAAAAACATCATCTAAAAAACTGGTGTCGTCTTATATTCATGGACTAGAATTTAAACGTCATTATACACATACAGCAGATGGTGTATTATCCGCTTCCTGGCCACACCCCTGAAATGCAGTTAACAGAATCACGTTCCCTAAAGCTAATGAGCATTTTCCTGTTTTTCCCAATTTTCTTGGAACATCCACAATGCCCCCCTTCAAATCCTGCTACGTTTGCTTCCAGTTTCCTGCTTGGACAAGGACATCTCCGAAGAAACACACACAGACAAACAAATCAAGGCTTGACCACAGTCCCATCATGCTCTTCTCCTGCAGGCCCCTAAATCTTATTCCACCACAATGTCTATCTTCATATACAATAAATATAATTGTATACATAATAGATGACATAGCAGCTCATTTAACCAGGGCAGTACATATTCATTGGGACAGCTGAAATGGCACTTTGGAATGGAAAGTTGACTTACAGGTTGGCCTACATGTAACCTTAACACTCATCATGTCTAGCTTGAACGGCTTCTTGCAGACAGCACAAAAGGCTTCTTGGTTGTTTCCAGTTACTGGTCACAAACACGTCTGGAAATACTGGTTTTCAAGCCATTTTGGACAGAAACAACATTTCCGCACATCTGTCTCTCTCCCTGTAGCTGACGGCTAATGCGGCGCAAAGTTACATACGGTAGTAAAGTTAGCTTTATATTTCAAATTTGGTTTTCTGGCTGCGATATCTTTCAAAAAGTCACAAATTTTTATGCCTGGTACACAGGCTGAGATGCACACGATCGATTTTGTGTTTAGAGAATGCGTCTGCAAAATATGAAAAAGGTCCATCAAAGACTTTTATACGCTAGTGACACTGCTGCTCTTGCGGGGTGCTGGCCAGTTTGTCGCCAGTATGCCATATTACTGAAATACTATCCAGGCCTAGTAACAACTTTAAAACTGTCCATAAGAGTTCATCGAATATAAAGCACACTTTACCACAGTAAGCTACATTGTACGGAGCCCCTAAATGGACAGGGTTGGAGATTATTAACACTAATGCATCTCTTTGCAATCCTGCACCATGCATTCCAGCAGATCCAAAGGTAATGGATCACCTAACTGATTTATACTTTGAACTTCATCTAAAATACCCAGATACAGGGGCACAGTTAACACCGTGTATGTTATATTTGCAGAAATCCCTCTTCATTTCCTGCAACAATCCTGCACAATTTATGCTGCCCCAATTTTATATGGATTTTTAAAGATCCCCTCTCTCTATCTATGTACCTTAGGTGTGTGAGACTTGGGTGACAACCACCTCATCTGAAGGCCCTCTTTACTCTCAACATCCTTCACATAAGGTCTCTGTTGGAATTATGCTGCCCCAGTTTTACACATATTTTTTATAGTGTCGAAAACAGCGTCGTGGTGCTGTAACTCCTGGTCCGTGGGGGCGGGGCATATGAGACCAAGTCATCAATTTGCCTTGTCGTTTATGTTTGGTCTCCACTGAAATAATAATATGATTTTTTTTTTCATCAAAACGTCATTTCAATTGCCCCAATATTTACTTGAGATTCATTCATCCCCATAATAAACAGAACTTTGTATTTAAATTAAGTTGTGTTCCCCCGATATCAAACTCACTAATTTGCTGTCGCACAGATACAGTATGACTGCTTTCAGCATTCTTTTATTCGTTTTCAAATCTGTACATGGTTTCGCACCTTCTTATATATCGGGTCTTTTGAAAATTCATACACCATCCAGGGCTCTTAGGTCAGCTGACCATCTCCGCCCAGTCATTCCTCCTCTAGACTACAAAGCAGAGGTGATCAGGCCTTTGCAGTGATTGCACTTAAGCTCTGGAACGGGCTGCCACTGTAAATCCACCTGGCTCCTTCCTTGGCTGTTTTTAAATCTCATCTTAAAACCCATTTTTATGCCCTGGCATTCAATTCAGCATGAACGTGTTATTCAGTTACCTGTATTTTTTTGTATTTTGTTTCATGTTTACTGTATGTTGTCCTTTCTGTTCATCTATCAGGTTGTATTTCTTTGCTTTATAAATAAACTTGACTTTCATGCTTTATCACACAGCTTCTTGCCACATTGTGGCAATGCATCAACGTCAGTTATGTCTATTGCGAGGAAATGCAAAACAGTGAGGGAACACAAGAAGAATTGCGAGAGAACGCAAATCTTACAAAAGAAATATTGCCCAAACCAGTCCCTTCACATGTTGCTTAACATTGTGTGTTCCATCAATTTGTTTCTACAATTATCAGTTGAGTTCCTCATACTCAAAGCAGCATGCTAGTACACACACAAACAGAAAATGAACATCAATATAACCAATTCTGTTTCAGTATTTAAACAATTTGACTCAACTGGAAAAATGATAAAGAAAATATTTAACACATACAGAAAATGTATTTAAAAACATTTAAATGCTATACAAGACCTTAATCAGCAAGTAAATTTTATTTATAAATCACATTTCAAGAACACTTTATGTGAATGGAAATGTTTACGTTATGTACTGCACAATTTATGCCATCAAAACAAATAAATAAAAAATAAGACTTCACTTTTCACTAATTCACTTAATGCTGTGACTGGTAAAAACCCGGCTAACACACCGCCTCATCCACATACAGCCCTGGTGTACACCAAGCCATTTCAGAGTGTGCTACAAACTGCCAAAACAAGGAGGAAGAGAATACGGAGCACGGCACATACCTTGATAAGCTCAAATGCCATATGGTAAAGGTGTGACGGCACATAGACCACCATTACGGGCCTTCCGGGCTCTTTGGCTGCAGACACACCAAAATACAACAGGTACATTCACATTTACGCGGCCCCTGAAGTAACCACTTTAAAACCTTCCAGTCCTTTTTAAATCAATGCGCTGAATCACATCAGTGCTGATCTGCGGGACCTCTATGCTGAGGACACAAAAGGCTTTGAGGATCAGGATCGGAGAGTAGTTATGCTCTTGTACCTTTCAGTAAGGTAAGTCACCCAATGTAAGGCACTTATTTACTAAAGTATACAATCCGTGCTTAACATACTAATAATGTATGATAATTTAATACATTTTGTGCAATGTGACCCCTTATCAGTTGCAGATAATTAAAAAGGTAGAATTTTAAAAATGCTCAAAAAAAGGTCAGTGACTTACTACTTATATTTACCGTTCAGTTCTTCCAGTTTCAGCTCGGGTGAGTTCTTATAATACAGATCACATAATTTTCTAGCATTCTGGTATGCATCTGAAAGACAAGCCACAGATCCAAGTGTGATGTGAGGGATAAAATCCTTTAATTTGTACAGATCCTACCATGATTTCCACATCCCAGAAGTAAATATTTATAAAAGGGGGGGGGGGGGCTTACCCATCACCACTTCTGTGACCTTGCAGTTGGGGTCAATACTGCCAATCTGTTTAGGATGGGCAGGGTTTGCTGGAACCTTTCCACCGAAGAGTAAAGCTGAGGGAGGGCGGGTTAAAACAAATAAGAGAGGACATGAGCTATCAAAGGGGAGCAGGGTCTCTGCTAGGGCTGCACGATATGCTTCATGCACAAGCGGACACCAGCTTTCCGGTGCTATACTATCAGTGAGGCTAAAATATTAATAAATGGTGTATTGTGAGACCAAACAGTTAGTTGTCACGATGTCGAGCAGGCGAGCAGACAAGGAGGCGATAGCAGCCGGATGGACGGCTAAAAAGGGGGTTTATTAAGGGAACAGACAGGGCAGACGACAACTAACGTTAATGACAGATCTGGGGAAACTAACCGAGACGCGGACTAAATACACAAGACAAGCAGAACAGAACAGGCAACAGGTGATCACAATCGGGAAATAACACGAGATGGCGAGGTGGGCGTGGCGAACAGGAGGATCGGAGGAGCAGGTCATGACATTAGTGATCTATAGAAATTCCACATATCCTAATGTTTAATAAACAAGTTGGACTTTGCCAAAAGTATCACCACACCACCGACATCTTTTAACCTGGTTTATCATCAATATCTCCTGTTAAAAAATGATGTGTTTGCTTGTCCCTTTCTTCACCATCACTTCAGTGCTTATCGCTTATAGCTAAACAGCGGTATGCGGCGTGCTCCGGTAACCAAATTTAACAAACATAAGGACATGACGATTTTATACAGATTACTAAATTTTAGGCGTCACAACACACATCTCATAAATATTTAATGCGTGCTACCGATCTGCTTACCAAATCGGGGGCATAACTTACGGTCTGTATAGTACGGAAAAGCTGGTATTGAGAAATATTGACGCCTGTTGCAAAAACTCCTGGTGAATATACTTGGTATGTGATATCATGCAGCCCTAGTGTATACTAGTTCTGATGCTCACTGTGCTGGTTCAGCAGCATCCGGATGGAGATGCGGCTCATGAAGAAACGGTCCAGGAAGTACTGCACATTCTGGCTGGTCACTGGATCCATGCCGTGGGCCTCTTTGTACTCCACCACCCCTTCGGCCATGGTGGGGATGACATCATTGTGTCTGTTGCGGATCTTAATGACAGCATCTGTGAAACTGGGGATGCCAAAGTGGTTTAAATATTTAATATGCAGAAAAGCTAATTAAATTCAAATACAGTCGAATGGATAATCGAGGTTACTCACTCATATATAACTTTCTCATCAGTGCCTTTATTCTTAAACTGTAGTATTTCCTCAAGACTCTGCATATACCTTAAAAGGAATAAATAGTGCATACACACTTCATATAGAAATATAGAAAGAGGAAATTTCAGAAGAAAAAAAAAACATTGTATTAATTGACAGCACATTCCAGTTACATGCCAATTTGCACAACCTTTCCCCACCAATTATGTGATTACCAGTATTTCTTTGTGTTTGTCTTAATGTTAAATCTTGAAATACCATTCATATATTCATATTAAATATGATACACTAACGATATAGACAGAGGCCACAGTTTTTTGTCATGGGCACATTTAAATTATTTAAATGCTAAATCAAGCCCACAAAATCCTTGAAATCTGCACACAACTTATTTTTCTCGTGCTCTCAATTTATTTTGAGCTCTCAAATAAAATTCTAATTTAATTACATTTAATGTTTACTGTCAGATTACAGTATGATATGGGTATCACGCTAGTCAGTTTGTTAGCTCAAATTATCTTCATAATAATCCATGGTGTGTCTCCCAATCAAAAACTTACAAATACCAAACTACCAAATTTACAATAACTACACTTTGTGGTAATTTAGTGACCATTTGCATGTTTAAAAATGTATGTAATTCAGGTAGTTCTTTATAAATTTGCCATTTACTTTATTGAATAGGCTACATAGCTTTACACTGCTGCTTTGCTCTACATTGAATTGAATGCAAACACCAATAAAAGACAAAACATCGTCACAGAGTGAAAGCACATCTATAGCTCTCTTTGCTGTTAGAAAATTTACTCTCATTTTGTCCTCTAAATGACAGCTCCTGCCGACCCAAGAATCACAGAATTGCATTAATCAGCCTTTTCAGAATGGCATGGGTTTTCCTCACCATGTCATTGAGTTTGGCTAACTGCAGAAACAAGCTTTTGTCAATCAAACTATCAATCCTCACTAGGTCTGCCACTTTCAATAAGGGAGGCCACCCCCACCTCCCCAAGACCACGATGATAAAATATGATCTGGGGGGTAGGGGTGTTGTGAAAAATACGAAACAAATCGCGTCTCATAACGTTTCAAAAGGGCCATTTAATACGGGCTAATCACGTGAAATAGGTGACGAATGGGAATTTGAATCGCTACATTTCCCAAAATTGCATAACTGCAGTGTTCCATTTGCGCTATAAAAAACTGAAAACAATTAAAATAAATTCCACCATGATACATTTCACCGGACAACTAGCAACAAAATCTGGCAAACAAGGAGGCTATCGGGTAACAATAATAATAAATTAAAATAATAATATAAACCTTATTAGAGAACATTGTTAAGATGCCTGAAATTAAGGGTGACCGCAGACCTACCAACTCTGCACCAGCATAACAGAAGGCATTTTCAGCAGGTTGTCAGGGAGCAAGTTTATTTCCTTCATGATGTTGGCCAACCTTACTGGCAGCTCCTGTCTCAGGAACATGAACGATGTTCTTTCGCAGGCGTTTTCCGTCCCTGTGAAAGGAGGCGAGATGAAATGGACACCGCATCGTGGCGTCTATTTATATGTAGACAAAACATTAAGCAAGCAAATTACCCACCCATCCCCAAAACTCACCAAAATCTAAGAACTGTTTCATGGAAAGAGGCGACGGTGAAAACCTGGAGTAGTAATCTATGTGTTTTTCGATGGATGCGGATTTCATAAGAAACCGTAAAAGCCTCATTTTAATCAATGCGAGCGCACAGTGAATATTTATTTAAAAAAACAAATATCTTTCAATTTAATAATCCGTTGAGCCTCATTAATGCTGGCTATGCGCTCTCCCTTGATCCTTTTAATCTTCGGATGTACGCTGGACCCATGCAATCATACACTGAGTTGTTTGTTTTCGCCTTGTTTTAACACAAGGAGGGCGTCAAAAACCTCACTTTTTTCCGACACGACTGACGTTGGGAAAATATACTTAAACTACTTTGAACTTCCTGCCATGACCTCCCCTTGACTTCTCATTATTTCCCTGGGGCGTTTGCGAACTGCCGATAAGCGATTGCGTCATCAACAACCGACAAACAGCAGCAACGTCCTTCCATTGGCTCGTTCTGGCACTATTACGTCACAGAAAATGTTCTGGGAGGTGCATGAGAGGAAGGGTCACCCTGAATAATTGGCTGTAAATAGCCTAATTTAACATTTATACAGTGCTTAAGTTATTTAGTCAGCACTGATAAACTTACTGTATGGTGACACTTAGCGAAATAATATTTCAAAATAATACCACTACCCCACGAAAAACGTCTCTTCCCTAGTTTTCTATGTATCATAGCAATACATTAATAAATATTAATTACTTAGCAAATTATACATTGATAACGTGTAAAGAATTAATAAATGAAGGAAGCCATACAAATGCACATTTTTATTACTTTATTATCTTTAAATCCACAGGATTTTTTTTTTTTTTTTTTTGGTGTTCTCCAGTAATGCCTACGTGGAAACAAACAATAGCCAGTGGTAAGACTTTAGATTTCAAATATGTTCACACTGAAAGTAATTGTGTTACTATTAGCATTCTTCATTGTTACAGTAATGCTCATCACTACATGGTTTTACAGTTGCCTCACACCAATTTGCCCTTTAGTGATAAGCAGTTTTCCAATATGCTATAGCTCCAGTGGAATTGGAATGTAAACATTTTTAAAACTCATTGGAATAAATCTACACGTACATTCATTGCATGGGTAGAATTTAAAAATCTATGCTGAAAGGAAGCAAAATGCTTTGCTGCTGTAACGTAAAAGTTATTTTTCCCAGTTTGGTCAAGCCAGCCTTTAAAGAAACTGCAATTGTTTTTGGACATTTGTTTCCTCAACATTACAATATCTAAAACAAGATTCCTACTTCTAAAGTTCTAACGTCCAGGGAATGTTTTGTGAAACCCAGACATTACCATCTTTTGTGTGGTAATGCTTTATCTTCTTCTTAAATGCAACTTTGTTCATGGATACTGCCCAGAAATAAAGCTTTTAATTCTTCTGACCATGGTAGATTATTGCACTGAGAGTGCACAGACACATTTTAGATTCCTTTAGGTTCTCCAGTGCAAAAGCAAAACTAAACAGTTGCTGCAAGACGATCTATAATTTTTTTGGAAAGACTATGCTGGAACAAAACTTATATGACATCAAAGAGAATTAAAATCAAAAAGTAGTCTTCTTTCAAGAACTTATGCATAATAAAATTCACAATAAAACATTCAGAAGTAACATTGTCAGTCAGAAAATGTATCCAAGTCTCAAGGTACTACTGTTCATGACGATGATGGTGATCATTTCCCTGCTCACTGTTTGTATATAAGATTGCTTCAGAAGTCCATGTTTGAAAAGATCCATCCACACCTCATCACACTACATCAATGGAATGCTCTTTCAAATGCTCTTTGAAGCAACAAAATGGGTGATGGTTGAAACCAGCCAAGTGCTGTTTCTTCCATGAGCTCCCAAATCTTTGGCCAATGTATCCATGAAACATTAACAGTTTATGACAGAAATAAATATAAACCGTACTAAAATATTTAAATATATACAAAACGTACAAAATGCTTCCTTCTGTACATTACAAAAACAGGTCTAAGAGGAGCATGACAAATATGAAAAAGTCACGATTCTGTTAAAGCACTGTAACCAACTGCATTCCAGATGCGAACACATCTGTAAATATACAACAGCAAAGTCGCACATGAAACTGTCTTTAACTTCTCATTATCTTGCTAAAGACTTAAACTTATTTGATGCCTTATTGCCTTGCCCAGTGAATTATGACATAAATGCAATATTCAAAATGAAAAACAAACATTTCCTTGATTTCTTTTATCAATATATACAAATGAAGGTTCAGATGCAGTGCAGAAATAAAAAAAAGAAACATCTTAGGACCCAGACTGCATACAAAGGCGAATTATTTAATGTTTTTCATGTCACCAATTGTAGACCTTAGGAGTAACTCTCATTTTCATTCCATGTTGTCATCCACTGTTTCTTCTCCAGGCTATCAAACTTGTCTTTTCCGTCCTTAATCTGGCGCTCCTCCTTTCGTATCCGGATGGCGTGGTATCTTGGAACACTGTCTTCATATGTGGAGCGTTTGAAAAATCCACACTAGAGAAAATAACGTTGAATAAAAAAATAGGTACCTTCAGTATTGTTTTATGAAACAAGATTAATATGGTAAAGAAGCGAGGTCCAGAAGCAGAGCTTCAGAGTAGTGGATATAAATTGGGTTTGAGTCAGCAAGCGTGTTTGTGGGAATAAATGGAAATAAAGAGAAAGTTGCAGAGCAAACACCGAAAGCTGCCAGCTTGGCAAAGCGGTAACCTAGAAAAACAAATCGATCGTTTAAACCAAGTTAGAGAGAAACTGCAAGAATGATACCAGGTTTGATGCACAGGGAATTATAAAGCAGATAAAAAGCAGTAAAGTTCAAAACATGGTTTCATGGTGACCAGAAATGTACATACACATGTTAAAAGAAGGCAAATAATGAGTGAAAACTTTGAAATTAGTTACTCTCAACTGATAGATCGTGACTAACTGATGGATATGTACATTTACCAGTCTTCACCGCAAGCATATTGCAAAAAAGCACGTCCTCGGCTGCATTCAGCTCACGCACCATGCAGGTCACAGACCCAGACAGATACACGCATCAGTTTTACCCAGAGGCTGAATGCAGGGGGCACTATGCCTCCATCGTGAGTCTCTCTTTGTCAGACGGCTGAACATGGATCTCAGCTTTGTGATAGGCTGCGTCATGCTCCTCTTTTTTTGCTCTCTTGAAGAAACCACACTAAAAGGAAGCAAGTCGGGGACGGGGCTGCTGTGAACAGGCTTAGTCAAGAAGATGTGTGCATTTCAGAAGCATGGGACACTGCGGACATGGTGTCTCGCAGGCCGATGTCACTTGCACCCCGGTGGCTACGGGAAACCGCATCCTCGCCAGAACACGTAGCTCTGTGACTATGACATAGAAACCACACTGACTGCCAGACATGCTGCAGCTTACCTTCCAGAGGATAAATACCAGCAGGGCCAGCATCAAGATGCCCGCCAGGATGGCCACCAGCATTATCCACCAGGGAATGCCACCATAGTGGGACACCATCTTCTCTGGAAATATAGTCAGCCTCACCTAAAATTGAAGCAAACCCGATATAGCGATTTGGTGTCATACTTTTACTAACTCAGACTAATAAACCTTAAGAGGGTGAAAAGAAGACATTTACATTGCAACAATACAACACAGAATATGGTAATTATATTACAGGGTTATTCTACATGTGGATGGGAACAACAATAATTTGAAGTAACGTGGCATATTTTGTCTTACCAGAGTTTCTGCATTTCTAAGGAGCATGTTTGTGGCAGAAGTATCCAGGCTGAGTGAGGCTTTGACAATGAGGTCAAGGTAACTAAGGGATGCATAGTCCTATGAAAAATGAGAGGCTTTTTAAAAGTAAAGTCCTTCACTTTCATGTAGAATTTTGGGCTGTACGTTCAATTTGGCTGAAAAATTTACTCCCAGAACTTATCCTGCAATATTATACCATGCAAGGCTGAACTGGTGATGGCTCTATTCTATGTTAAGAAAGAAGCATACCTCAAGAAACGTGCTGTTCCAGAGACGGGACCGAAATACGATAACTGCATTACTGTCCAAGCCCTGAAGGGGGCACCTTATTTCTACACATCTAGCCCCACTGTCACATGTCTGCAAACAAAGTCACCATTTCAAATTAGCGCAACAATTCTATCAACCTCTTTTGAAGTCAAAATAAGCATTAACATCACAAATTTGTTTACCAAAGTTTTTCTTTTATCAGTTGATAGTGATGTTTTTCTTTCATCTGAAGTCTTTTCTTCAATGCTGCGTTTCCTGCGGAATGTCTGGGAAAAAAATTGCTGAATTAATAACGGTTGAACATAAACCAAAGTAAACAAGGAAACTGAAAACAATGCTTGGTGTTTACTATTCCACTTTTCCACTTTAGCATTCAATGGCCTCGGAGAGATACCTGTATGTCTTTCAGCGGGTTAATTTCACTTTCTGGAGAGCAAGGAATTTCCTGCAATTCATTTGTGCTGATCCGCACCAGATACAGAATCCATTTGCCAACAGCATTCTCCTTGGGCCACTGTATGTTCAGGGAGGCTGTGCCAAATGACTTAAGCGGCTTCCCCAGGTTGATTATCTAGTCAATAAACATTGGCAAAACTTTGTGTATAAAGTGTTTGAGGTCTGCGGGCATTACTGTACAAAGCGCTGATGCATGCATTACTTGTATGGCTCTTAAAAGGAATGCTTTCAAGCATGCTGGTCATCAATGCAGCGATATTAAAATGAGAATTACCCTGAACTCAAAGTCAACTAAACTGCCAATCTCATCCTCAGATCTCATGGCACTTTCTCCTTTCACAACACCACCAAAGTAGACCTGGGAAGGCTTGGCCACTCTGAGAAGTAGCAGGGAAACTATGTTAGTCAAGTCTGGGGTAGAAGAAATCCCATTGAAAACTCTAAATTTGGACACATAATAGATTAGTCAGTCTTTGATACCGAAAAGGCTGGTGACAAACATTCCTACCCTGTGACTGATAGAAGCAGCTCAATTATCACTCTGGCCCTGGCCTTGACAACGCCCAAGTTCTTCTGTTCACTAGTCCTGCAAAGTAAGGAAAGGCACCATATCTTACTAAAAATGCAATATATTGATTTAAAACTGCTGAAGTCTCATTTAGAAAATACAAAGTAATACTTCTTATCAGAAAGCTCAAAAGCCCAACAAGGGAAAGCAACTCACGTTTCAAGCTGAAGGTCAATATCAACCTCTGTAGTGTTCAGGGAAATGCCAGCTGTGCTCAGTATGACATAGAATGTAACCTATAAACAATGTTTGTAGTAAGAATATGTAACCAATACTCTCAAAAACAAAGCACTAAGTAAAGACTTACCTCTGAATCTCTTTTGAATGGATTTCCCAGCTCACACTCTGTCTGTGACCCATTCTGATTGGCTGCACAGATCACCTTGGGAATAAACAGTCATGTTACACTGCAGCCCCAAAGGCAGAGCAGGAACCCCCAGCGCACATCCTCGGAGACAGAAGAGGTCAGTCTCACCCCAGTCTTCTGTGAGCGAAAGGCAGAATACGACAGGGAGCTGGGAAAGGTGCCGACCAGTTTGGCTTCATGAGCGTCGTCCCCATTCCTGTTCTTCACCGTGATTTCCAAAGCAATGTCTTTCTGGTCACTGAGGGATATGACTGGTACCCCATTCTCACTAAAAAAAGCAAACCACATAATTTGTACGAAAGGACTCTTTCCTTGGACGGCGCGCCAAATTACCATGTTTGTTATTAAATATTTTAACTGCATCGATGTTTTTCTCTTGACTCAACTAGTGACTCTGTCTATTTTTACTTTGTAGTTAAAGCTGCATGAGCAGTGCTAGGAATTAGTGGTTGTGTGGTTTGTAAAAGAAATAAATAGTATTTTGTCTGTTTCACCCAGTTTCTCTACTGTTTTTTTCCTGCTGTGGTTTAAAGCCTTTATCTGCTCATACTTGCCTAGGCAGAGCAGGAAACACATCTTGATTGGGCTCTCTGTAGCAAAATTTGTAATCCAGCTGCAAATTGCTCTGGCAGATGTTGTCAGTTCCACAACCTTCCTTTAAAAAGCTGACCTATAAAAAAAATTCATAGAATGATATTATTTGAAGTTCAACTCAACTGCAATTTCCCAGTAAGCCATAGATCTTCCATAACTTCTAATTCTCTACAGCAGAGGTCACTAACCCCAGACCCAGAAGCTGTCCATTACGGACCCGGACCGATATCCAAAACATTTTAGCAAACTTTAACAAGATTATTTAAAACCTGACGGGATGCTAATATTTTAACCGGTGCAGCTTTTGTGGTCTTATTAGTGATTTAGCAGTAGAATCACTGTTTCCCACCCCATTGAACATCAAACGGCTTTAACCGCCAAGCACGATAGCGTGGCAGACTGCTGCAGACACACTCACAACAGACCAGAACAAATATGTGTGATCTTAGGATTTGCAAATGTTTTTGACGGTTAAACTTTGTTTACTTTGCCAGCAAAAAAAGGTTAGTGGATTTACAGTTTGTGGAAATAAAATTTAGTGGAAGCTAATTGGTCTGCTAACAGTTTTCAAAGTTAGCAGAACTACTAATGCGCTAACAAAAATGTTAGCTTCAATAATTATAGGTTTGCAGGTTAGTGGAACCCTACCCACCACTGCTCAAAGCTTTCAAAGCTGAAAGAAGTCAGGCTGGACAAAGTAATATATTGTAATATATTAAGTATCAGCCCATTGCTGCAGCTACCTCCTTGATGGCCTTTTCTGGCAGATTCAAGTTGAGGACAGGAACCAGCTCCGGGAGAGCGTTCTGTCTCTCCTTGCGTTTCAAACCTTGGATGGACACTGACACCTCAATGGGAATGCTCCGCAGTTTATCCTTGATGTTGTCCTAAGCCACCAAACAAGCAGTGAGTATCTCTGAAAATATCTATGCAAGTTCCCAGGAGAGCAAAAGCACACGAAGTTTCAGCAGCACCTGCAGCTGTAGCTTGGCTGAGATACACTCCTTCCGATTCTTCATTCGAAGGTCCAGCCTCCCACTGAACTGGAAGTCTGGGTCTGTGGTGGACTTGTTAAGAAAGGCAACCCTAGAGGGCAACCCCAGCCGTCTCCGCTCAGATTCCACCTCGAAGGTGTAGGCAATGGCTGTCAGGGGAAGGGGTTCAGAGGCATCAATCATTCAGCTCATGGAATAAGGAGCTCCACATCCTGATGGTAATGAGGACAGATTACTCACTGATCTTGGGATTGTAAGATTTGGGATTTGCTGTGTAAGTAAAGCATGCTTCCACCATCAAGCTGTATAAAAAAAAATACAATAATTCATACAATAATTAATTATAGTGTGATTATACAAATTAACACAACCTGAATACAATTTAAATTTGGAAGTAACTCTAAAATGACATCACCATCATAGTCTTACCATATACTGTTACCGCATGTTTTCTTGGTCAAATCAATTTGCGTAGGGCTGGCTTTTAGCTCCTTCTTAATACTAATGACCGGTCTTGCCCTGTAAGATTGATGGAAGTCATGAAATTGGAGGCAGTTCATTATATGTTATTTTATTTTATTTTAAGCAATAAATTACCTATAAATAAATGCTGCATCTGAGAGAGATCCTACAGCAAGGTCCGGATAAGAATTCTTGTCCAGATCCATGTTTCCGGCCAGAGAGTATCCAAATAATTGGATATTGTGATTTTTTCCTTGAAGAACCTGAAATCAATTAGATTTAGAGTGGCCAATAATCATGAGTGTGCAACTGACACCGCCCCCCCCCCTCAGCTTAGCAAAGCATACTAAGGACTTCCTCCGCAAGTAGCAAATCTAACAATCTACAAATTAACTTTCTTACTGAAACAGACCAGAGTTATGACCCTAACTACTGCTTACTTCGCTGCTTTCTGTCACAGTTCATAGGATTAATTTCAGCCATACAAACGGTCAGTATCAAGTCTGTGCTCTGTAGACTAAGACAATGACCTGCGATGGCTTGGTTTTGATCCCTTCAGGAGACCCATGATAAATATAGACATTTCCTGCACCAGCATCATCATAAGGGGCTCCAATCGCAATGTCTGTGGGAGAGACGCAGTTTGTGGTTAGTGACCAAGATCATTCTTCATTTGTTCTCAAATCAGATGGTACTTATGTGCTTCAGAACAAAGCCCTACCGTTGTACGAGTCCTGGTTCACGTCCCCGATGTTCTCAACTGCCAGCCCAAACATTGAGTCTTTGGTTCCATTGAGCTGGATCGGGATAACAGTGTCCCACTTCCCTTCCTTGTTGATGTAAACATATGCTGCCCCACCAACTTCTGCATCTTTCATGAAGAACTGTGGGGCTCCCACCACAATATCCTGCCAACTGGAAAAGTTAAACCCAGTATTCAGTGCTTAAATAAAGCATTTTGTCTGTTTTTTTCATTCTTATATTGTTCCCAACGTGTGCTATAAATATCATTTCATTTCTTAGTGGAACATTACGTCGCATATTTTTGGCATATGCCACAAAATGTTTGTCAACAATCTTGTTTTGTGTTACACCCAAGTGTTTACAGTCGTTGTCCGTGATATGCTGGCAATAACCCTGTATGGATGTGACAAATGAATGATCAGATCACAAACCTGTCTTTGTTGAGGTCCACCACAGCCACATCATAACCAAAGGAGGATGCCAATCCTGGGCCTTCCAGAATGTATTCTGGAGAGAGCATGTTAGGTGCCTTCGCGTCTTTCCTCAGCAGGACCACCACTCCACTGTGATTGGCTCTGGGAGCCCCAGACACCACGGTCAGATGGCCCTTTTTGGTGATGTTGTGGCCAGTGTCCAGAGAGAAGCCTGACAAGTAGAAGCTGGTTAATGGCACTCTCTCTACAAAGTGGCCAGATAAAAATATGAACTAAATGAACAATGAGTGAATGAAAAGAAATTAATTCTGGAACAATGGAAGTAAATACCCTGGAATTGCACCATAAACAATTATATGCTCTACATGCACAGTGCACATAAACAGTTCCTACAGTGACATGAAGCAGTAAGATAAATAGCTTGATGTTTATGACAAATATATTAACCACCTACAAAACATACAACATATAACACTAGCATGGCATGATGTATTAAGCATGCATTACATTCCAATGGGAAATCATAAAGAAGACCAACCACAGTGGAATAATGGGTCTGAGGAACAGGTTCTATGCATCTGAGATATATCACAAACCTAAATAGCTATTGGCCATGACATCAAGAACTTTCTCCCAGTTAACCTGCGGGGGGAGCGACTTGTACACAAACTGATCAGGGTTGGCATCAGACAAAGTTGTCATAAACAGCACGCCTAGGTACACAAAACACAGTTCTGGACATCAGCACAACACTGGACAAGACTATGGTCATAGAAGAGGTTTCCAAGACAGGAGAGCATGGGGTCCCACAGCTCCTCACACCAACTGCTTTCTCATCTCTTGAGTGCCAACATACCTAAGTAACTGTTAGCTGGCACTGGTACAAGTTCTGTGTTCAATTGGTTCTCATCCCCAACTTCATATGGCCCGTCATCGTAAATACCCTGTTCCAACAGAGAGTTGTTCTTCTGCTCTACTCGCACAATCCCTGAAGCGGTGAAGATGGAAGGTGGAGATGGAGTGAAACATCAATGCAGGAATGTGATGAACTGAAGGTCTAGATCAGGGTTCCCCAATTCCAGTCTTGGAGGGCCAGAATCCAGCAGCAATTGCAGATTTCCCTGTTGGAACACACCTACCAGACCTGTGAACTAGCTGATTAAGGTGTGTTTCAGCAGGGGACTATGTTGGATTCTGGCCTTCCAGGACTGGAACTTGGAAAAATCTGGTCTAGGTATTCAGAACTGCATGTATGGAGCAATAACTGGTAATGTTAACTTAGAAAGATATGATAAATATATAATATATTCAATCAACTGCACATAAACACTGAATTACCAATGCAGTGAAAAATTAGACAACTAAATGTTTTTCTGATTCACACCAAAAAACAGGGAAAGCGATACGTTGTTTTTTATGGAAATGGTCACTACAATGGGCTTTATTGTTTAGAGCACAAAATAATTCTCAGGATCAAAGCAAGCTGTGGAGATGCAAATGGAACATTTTCATGGATATGAAGAATTTCATCTTTATCCTAGATGATACCTGTACTGAAACTGAGTGACTACTCTTTAAGCAGTTGGTTAGGTCTCGAGAGTGTCATTAGCACACTAGTGTACATCTGAAGACTGTACTGGCAGAATCTCTTCCAGTAATACTTGGGCACCTGGTACTCATACCTTTCCAGTTGTAAGCACCAGGAGCTCCAAACACCACGTAGTGGTAGTCCTTGGTAAAGGTGGCAGACACACCCTGTTGGCAGGAACCAAACCTCTCGTGACCCCTGGATCGGCCCTCACAGAACTTCCAGTTACCGCCGTCCTCATCAGAGTGCTCGTCGATGCTGAGGTCCTCACTGAGAACATAGCAGCGGCCCATGATGTCACTAGACTCCTGGGCTGTGTTTACAAACAGTCTCCGCTGGTAGCGGTGGGCACAGGTCTGCAAGGAAAGGCCAGGTGTTGGGGATCAGCCGTCAATGCCAAGGGCAGCTAGGTTTCACTGAGAAAGAACACCCCCCCAGGGACGCTGATCCATCAGTGTCAGCCCCCACTTACCACAATCTTCCCCCCAGGTCCCTGACTATGTACTGTGACACCCATCCACTGATCCTCCTTGTACTCCAAATTCAGATTCACTGTGTTCATTGATAATGAAGGAAGATATTAAAAGGTGCTTCAGTAGCATGTAGAATTCTGATATATGGGTTTTGGCTATGCGCACACAAAAATCTTAAACATGTTCAATACTGAAAAGAATCAAGCATTGTAACAGGCCGGGGGGGGGAGGTAATCTTCACATGCCTAGGTGCAGGTCAGTGTGGGTTTGTGGGTCTGTGAAATGCTCACCCTCATTGTCAAACTCAATACGTTTGCAGTCGTTGGACTGGGTGGTAACATCACAGCTGTATAAACCTCCGGTTATGTTGGCTCCCTGATTGGACAAGGCCTTGGCCCGAGGAGCTCCAATGAGCAACCTGGGGAAACACATTTTACAAGCTATCAGTGCTTCATTTGACAATTCCACTGTAACTCCTGTTTACATCTTCTCAGCTTTTTAGCAGAAAGAAAGAGCATTGTAATATTGTGATTAAAAAGTATTGCAATGCAGTTACATCACACAGACATACACTGTATTCCAATGCAATAAAATTACATTACTTAGCCTTTTAATATTCTGGATTAAAAAGTACTGTAACACAATCACATCTCACTGGCATATTCAAATGCAACAAAATTACATTACTGACATTTGTAATATTCTAGATTAAAAAATACTGAAACGCAATCACATTTCACTGGCATATTCAAATGCAACAAAATTACATTACTGACATTCGTAATATTCTGGATTAAAAAGTACTGAAACGCAATCACATCTCACTAGCGTATTCAAATGCAACAAAATCACATTACTAACAGGAAGCATCTACTTCCATAAAATAAAACCATTAACAATATTAGCACAGATTCTACCCTGAGAAAATGATACAGGTGTGTAATTAAGCATAGACATGCAGTCACCAACAAGAAAAACTGGTAGTAGAATGGGTGGTCATTCTGAAGAGGTTAGTGACTTGCAACTTGGCATAATCCCAGGATGCCATCTCTCCAATTTATAAGTTTACCAAATCTATGCCTTGGTAGAGCCAAGCCAGCCACAGATGACATAATAGTGAAGAGGAAATACCTGAGAGCAAGTTCAGTTACAAAGTGGAGACCACAGAAGGTCACAGAAAGGGATTTGATCACCCAACATCAATATTCAACCAAAATGGCAGCAGATCCCATCAGCAATGTCCCAACATCTAGTGGAAAGTCTTCCCAGAATAGCCAAGATTATTACAGTAACAAAGGGTGAACTAACTTCATTTTAATACGTTTAGTTTGTAGTGAGATGTTGGACAAGCTGGTGTCCACATACTTTTGGCCATAGATGCCTTTTGAGAACCAGCCTGCGTTTCCACTGGTTTAAAAAAAAACAAATATTACATAAGCGGAAGTGAAAGTAAAGTAAACGTTAATCTATATTTTGTTCTTTGGGTGTGTTTTGCCGAATTTAAAAAAAGTTTCTGGAGTATGACTCGTTGCTCTCTGTCTCTGTTGCCTGTATCCACTTTTGTCTCCGTAATGGTTCCCTGTCTGTGTGTTAGTTGATTCTCGCTCGCTGTTTTACTGCTGTTCTTTTAAGGATCACGCAATAAAACAGTCTGCTAAAAACTAAACTTTGCAGTCCATCTTAAGATCTCTTCGACACTCAAACACCACCATATTTTCTTTATCATTAACCTGTAACATATTTGTACTTTACTAATCTGGCCAGCAAATCGATCTTTCGTTTTTAACAGAATAAAAAAAACACGATGCAAACATTTTTGGAATCACATGGAACCAGTGCTGGATTGGGGAAATGTCCAGCACCAGCACCAGCACCGCGTTCAATTTTTGCAAAAATTGAACCACATACTGGATATAATACCAACTGATTTTGATCCTGCAATGCTATGATTGAAAATAATTCAGCCCCAAAAATGGACAGTGGCTACCCATCTATCCATCCATTTTCTTTAACTGTTTATCTTATTCAGAGTTGCGGCTGCTCTGGAGCCTATAGACGCAAAGCAGGACGGGGCAGCAACCCATGACTGGGCACATTCACATATACCATTCACTCAAACCTATGGGCAATAGGGTAACTCCAGTTAACCTCAGTATGTTTTTGGACTGGGGGAGAAACCGGAGGAAACCCCACAATGACACGAGGAGAGTATGCAAATAAAACACACAGAGCCACGGCAGAGACTTGAACCCTGGTCCGAGAGGTATGAAGTAATAAGACTAACCATCATGCTGGAACAGCGGCTACTTACACAGAAGCCCATAATATCGATCGTTCAAAAGAATATCACAATCGGCACTGTGTGGAGAGCATACAGTGATAAATACTTAATTGTTTTTGTCATAATGTACTAGAACCCAGTCAAAGGGTCTGTTCAATATGGCTGTAAACCCTTGGTTAGCCTTTTTTGAAAGTTACTGTGCCTTTCACTATGCACTGAAAAAAAGATGAAAAGACAACCATGTCATCACAGCTGACTGATAGCACTGGCCAGCTTGATTTGTCACAGTGAGAGAGGCCCCTTTCTTTGTGTTTGGATTGGCCGCTTCTGCGATAATATTCAGGCCAGTCACACAAATGGGTCGGTCCCACAAGGTCTCTTTGTGAGACTGAACAAGAAGTCCTCTTTCTGCACGCAGTTGCTGCAACTCGGCCCTCATGTGCTGTACTTCACTGAGCTGGAGGGCTGCCAGCAGACACCCCCGGACCAGGGCAGGACTCGGAGCCAGGGGCCCGTACAGGAGCTCAGGAGCCTGACGAAGCAGCCGGCCGTGACTCCAGCAGACATGATGCAGCAATGCTACTATATGGGGGGGGGAGAGAGCTCACTGGAGAAGACTGTCCAATGCTACTATATGGGGGGGAGAGAGCTCACTGGAGAACATTGTCCAATGCTACTATATGGGGGGGAGAGAG
>JAODKE010000001.1:31616937-31629104 GCA_026779605.1 Mormyrus hasselquistii | reverse complement strand
GCTACTATAAGGGGAGAGAGCTCACTGGAGAACACTGTCCAATGCTACTATAAGGGGAGAGAGCTCACTGGAGAACACTGTCCAATGCTACTATATGGGGGGGAGAGAGCTCACTGGAGAACATTGTCCAATGCTACTATAAGGGGAGAGAGCTCACTGGAGAACACTGTCCAATGCTACTATAAGGGGAGAGAGCTCACTGGAGAACATTGTCCAATGCTACTATAAGGGGAGAGAGCTCACTGGAGAACATTGTCCAATACTACTATAAGGGGGGGAAGCTCACTGGAGAACATTGTCCAATGCTACTATAAGGGGGGGAAGCTCACTGGAGAACACTGTCCAATGCTCTCACAATGTGCTAAAAACCTGATACTTTTACCTCGTGGGGTCATTTTTCCAAGCTTCCAACCTGCATTGAAAAAAACTACAATAGCCAAAAGTCTTGTGTTTTGTTTGATTAGTTATACTACTCACTTACTCATTATATTTTAATCTGCCAATAGTGTCCCTTGTGCAAATTTCTGACATATATGATAGTGTTTCCCAAGTTCCTGTTTCCTAAGTTCCTGTTTTTATCAGTTCCTGTTTTTATTGTCATGTCTATTTTTTTTATTTACTTATTAATCTATTTATTTACTTATTTATTCATAATTGTCTTTCATATCTTTCATCACTTTGTTTTACATAGTATGGATGAGGGTGGCAATAGGGGTGGGTTGATTTTGTTTTTTATTGTGTAAAGCACCTTGTGTTGGATTGAGTTTGCAGGACAAGTGCCATATAAACACAGTCTGACTGATTGATAGTTAACATCAGGGCTGGGTAGGGCTTAAGGTTGTCATAGTTGGATTAGGGTTTTGAATGGATGGAGAGTCCCCACAAAGACATAGATACGTAATCTCGGCGCATGTGTGTCTATGTTCCTATGTCGGCTAGGCATCCTGGTTCCTCCCCCAGAAACATGCACTTTGGCTAATTATTGTGTGGTGTGCAGACCGCAAACCCTTCCTGTGACTGTTTTCAGGATACGAAGCTAGACTTCGGATGAATGGATGGAACAGAGGCAACAAAAATATGATTCTATCAAAATCCAAAACAACCAACAGGACTTTACGGCTGGCAGCAATGGATGCATTGACAGACAAGCTTTAATCAGAAGCTGACTAATGGAGCTGTGCGCTTTTGCCGCTGCGCTTACGGTGTGTATGGATTGTAGCTGCCGCACCCCTCTTTTTCTGGCTTGCATTTCAGTGTGCGTGTTTTTTGTGGAAGTCAAATGTGTTTTAACCAAGCAGTATAAGCACTGGATATGACATTACACGCCGTAAAATTACATGACTCTGCAGATCATTAGACGAAATGCTAAATAATGTCTGTGTTAGTGTAAATTATGTGTGTATAATTAAAGTGTGTTGGCTGCACCATTTCAGACCTTCTCCAACATTCACCCCAGCATGGGCAGTAGCCATTCAAAATATCCATGTATTTGTGAATTGGACAACTAGCATACCATGTTTAGCTAATCAATACCTCATTTAAGATAATCAACTAATTGAAATTAGTGAAATTTAACAAACAAAAAATTGCTTGGGTGCCCCTGAGGAAACCATTAAAGTATTGGTCTAGCTATACTTTAGCTAAACTAACGTTATATATTGTTAAACAGTGGTATATTTAATGAATACTTACTGGCCAAGTAGCTATAAACAGGATTTTCTTTGGTGGGCTTTTGCACAGCACTGAATAATTACCTCTTGTTGTTGACCATTTGTAAACTTCTACCTGGGTTTTAGAAAGTTTGTCTGCCATAAGATGCCAAATAACAGAAGTGTCATTAAGCAGAAAACATGCCTACAACCACAGAATTGTTTGCCACTATATATAGTAGCTATTAAACCTCTAACATTCTGTACGCATTGCACAGGCCTTTCCCATCTCGCTCAGGTACTTATTTGCAGATGTGTGACTTCTTACCCACTCCATTATGGACGGTAAATCTGGCACAGAAGAAGGGGTTCCTTTATCAGAGTCTCAGATACAAGGTATCTTTCAGTGTTGCATGCAGAATTTAGCAGGTAAGCGCAGGCAAACATCGTCATGCTCACACCACACTACAAATACTCAAACATCCAAAGTCTGCTGAAAAACAAAACTTCCATTATGGAGACAGAAGTCAAAGCCTTTAATCTATAACCCATGTGCTATGTCTGTTTTCCCAGAAGGAATATATTTAGTCACCTTAGCTGAGCCAGGCAATTTTTGGGTTCACCTCAGCAAAATTAATGCACTTCATAGAAATTGATTAAACGTTTATTTCTTAAACATTGGATTTAGGTTCTATCCACCACAGTCTACAACACATTCTGGGGTATTGGAATATATATTTACACACACTGTGACCTGGTAGTAAATATGTAGTTAAGAATGACAGATACAGGATGTATATTCAAGCAAACACTGCCTGCCCATCTAGGCTAGAACGCCAACTTTGTGAGGGCATCCTGCAAGAACAGCAGAAGAATCTGAGCTCGTGACACTCCCCAGTTTATCCAAATGTCAGAATTCTGAAAGATTGCCATTTCCAAATAGCTCTGATAAATGGCAACTGTGTTAACTGGAATAATGATCATGAAATCTGAAGGAATTTTTGAAATGTTTTGCTAGTATGAGGCGGCTCAGTGGCATCCGGGATTTGAGGTTTCCTCCAAAAACATGCAGCTGTGCAGCCAAAGGGGAAGACCGTGACACCGTACCTAGACTACCATCCATTTTATGCACTGTGCCCGACTCTAAGTGAGAAGCCAAGGCGGTAGTTCAGGGCAATGAGGGATAACAGCATGTGTGAGTTACTGAATTATGATGAATTATGGCCTCACAGTGTGTGTGTGTGTGTGTGTGGGGGGGGTCTCCCCCAGATGTGCTCATTTCTTCTACAGTTGTCTATTACTCAGAGTGCCCCTGCAGCTGTTCCCTGGAGCCGCGGGATCTGCTCTTAGCTCCTCCTTGGTTTGGCTCCTCCTTCTTTGCTGGCTTCACTAGTCAAGCGTAATACCGATGTATATAAATTAAACAATCAGTACATAACGGCGTTCACCTCTAAAAGCATAAGAATAAAATAACACGGGGTAAGTAATACGCAAAAGCCACACCATTCTTTTGGCTGAAGGAATGTGGAACTTGCTAGTGTGACTAAGCAAAAATATGTTCACACATGTGCTATATAAGTTGTGTATTTTTTCTATAGAGTCGTGCGGTTTATATGGTTCAGACACGTTGCATGTACTTTGGCGACTTTGGCGAATTTTTTTTCCTGTGAAAGTAAAAGAAGAACTGCATGCTTAATAGAGACGTTAGCAAGGTCTTTAAGAAGCTAAACCCCTGCAAAGCGGCAGGTCCACGCTCCATCTCCCCATTCACCTTGAAACACCGCGCTGACCAGCATGCTACAAGACCTCCACCATCATCCCAGTGCCCAAAAAACCTAAGATAACAGGACTAAATGACTACAGACCCATTGCTTTGACGCCTGTAGTTATGAAGTCCCTTGAGCGCTTCGTACTCCGCCACCTCAAGGCCACCACTGACCTCCTGCTGGACCCCATGCAGTTTGCCTACAGACCCAACAGATCTGTAGACGATGCTGTCAACATGGCCCTTCACTTCATCCTCCAGCACCTCGACTCCCCAGGAACATACGTAAGAATCCTTTTCATGGATTTTAGCTCCGCCTTCAACACCATCATCCCGGCCCTTCTACACGACAAGATCTCCTACCTGCATGTGCCCGACTCCACCTGCAGATGGATCACAGGCTTCCTGACCAACAGGAAGCAACATGTGAAGATGGGGAAACATATTTCTGCCTCCTAGACCATCAGCACTGGATCTCCGCAAGGTTGCGTCCTTTCTCCTCTCCTTTTCTCCCTCTATACAAACAGCTGCACCTCGTCCCACCCATCTGTCAAGCTCCTGAAATTTGCAGACGACACCACCCTCATCAGACTCATGTCTGATGGGGATGAGTCTGCCTACAGACAGGAGATTGATCACCGGGTGTCCTGGTGCAAAGGGAACAACCTTGAGCTCAACAACCTGAAGACAGTAGAGATGATTGTGGACTTCAGGAAAAGCTCTGCCCCACCTCTACCCATCTCCCTGCTTGGCTCACCAGTCACCGCTGTGGAGTACTTCCTGGGCACTACAATCACCAAGGACCTCAAATGGGAGATGAACATCTCACCAAAAAAGCCCAACAGAGAATGTTCTTCCTGAGGCAGCGGAAGAAGTTCAGTCTGCCAAAGACTATGATGGTGCACTTCTACACTGCCATTATTGAGTCCATCCTCACCACCTCCATCACCGTCTGGTACCCTGCTGCCACTGCCAAGGACAAGAGCAGACTACAGTGCATCATCCACTCTGCCAGGAAGATGATCGGCTGCAACCTTCTGTCTTCACAAGACCTGTATAAGTCCAGGACCTTGAAAAGCGCAGTAAGGATTCCGGCTGATTCCTAATCAGGAATGGACGTCAGTCTGTCATAGCTCATGCACCCAGTTACAAATCTATGCAGTGGCATCGGAAGGAGTTTTACATTTGGAGGGGGGCCGAATGAAATGAAATATATTAAATAACATAAATTTCATCATCTGTAACAAAACTAACATTGCTTAGGGTGCAATTTCACAACTAAATATAACAATAAAAATTACTAATTCACAGGATAAAATTATTTTCTTTAATACTTGATTGGAATCGTCAACAGGGTTATATTTCATCCTCGATCTGCATACGCAGCGAATTCAACTCAGTAGTGCGCTGATTCATACGCTAAGGAACGCGGTCTTAATTCGTTTTATCTGTTTCATCTGTAGTTAGTTGTTCGACTTGGGCTAAACAAATACTGTTGATTGACAATTTGGCCCTTCTAAAACAAGCAGAAGCAACAGTGAAAAGGGAAAATCAGTACAAAAAAGCAACAGGAAAAAGTAACACGCAAAAATTAATAAATAAAAGCATGATAGTGCTGATTGAAGTCCACTATTTAGCATTTAGCAGCAGACACAGCCTACCAGATTTCCTGAAGCGTAACCTTTGGTTTACGAAGTTTAGCTGCCCTAGACCACAACTTTTCTGACTTCTCATCTCTATGCATCTCCACTGCTGCAAAATGCTGTTTTACGAACCTGCTTCATTGCCGCTGTTCTCGCATACGCACTCTCAGAAAAAAAACCTTTGTTAGACACCGGGGCAGTACCTTACATTTGTGTACCTTTGAAGGTACAGAAATGGACTCCCCAAGGTACAAACTACAAAATGTTCCTTAGATTCCATTTCTGTACCTTAAAAGGTATAATTACCTACACCTAAGGGTAAAACTGGCAGACCCTTGAGGGTACAGCAAATGTGTGACAAGCGGACAAACTGGTACCATTTTTTTCAAATGTAAGTGAAGTTGTCTTGCATACATCTGGCTGTGTGGAGGTGATCCATACATAAGCATCGCTGTTCCTAATCCATAATCCGCATATTAAATGCATTCTAGCACATAATCGTATTCTACGTATGTACCACAAGCTCGTGAAAAGGTTTGTTTCTTCTCTGCTGGTTTTTAAGCACACACAGCTGTCAGTTACAGTATTTGCTATATAATCACCCTCCCCCATCTGCACACATACTAAAGCAGTCACTGGACCTAACGGTGAACTCTTGCTCTCAGTTCCATGCAGGCACTAGAAAAAAAATCTGACTTCTAAATTGAATGACTTATTTATAAAAAAAATATGTGAAAACAAGAACAGAATCCAGCAGGCTTTGATTTACCTCACAGTGCGTACTTTTGTATATTATCATTAACAAGACAAAAATTTAGCACTAAAACCACGTCGTTTGAATTTATAGTCCTATCCCCCCACCCCCTTTGGATCTATAATTATTGCAGGGAATGTATGCACTTGTCACAGCAACAGAAGCGAAGAAATCTTAGGTCCTGCAACGTAAGCGTCTTAAATCTAATAAAATGGTACAAAAAGCGGCAGGTGACATTTTGTCAGGGCTCCAAAAATTTAGTTACACCACTGGTTATAGCCCTAATGAAATTAAACAAATCGTTGCAAGCACTGTATGGTTTGAATTGCAGGCCTACATGTCTAAGAGAGGTAAAGGGCCCACTACGGTGTCCCGTTCAAGCAACCAGGATGCCAAACCAACGTAACACGAGAAAGTTGACGTTAGAAATAGTCTACTATACATAACAGATGAGCACAACAGATATGAGTGCATATTTTGTTTCATACCGGCAGGTTATTTCACATCAGGTTACACCAGCACCTGGAGAAACTCAACTCGTTCACTTAACATGCGCTTAATTAAGATGCATGGGTGTTTCACTAAAACTGCAAGCATAAAGGACCTTCAGTTAGGCATTGTAAAGTCACACCGAAAACCTTGTCAAAGACTATGCGGCGTACAATGACTACCCCCACGCTGAAGAGCCCGCCGCGATCTGAATATCAATTCCTCATTGTTATACTGCACAACATTTCTCATTATTTCTGAAACTTCACGAGCCTCCACCGAAGGTCTTCAGTAGCCCAATACATAATAATCGTTACCTTGTTACTGAATAACTATGCTGCACATATAATTAACCCGGCGCTTTCTCCACACTTAATTCCTACTTAAATCCGTAGTATGAGCATTTGATATTGGACGGTTGATACGGACACAAACTAGTGGAAGTATTTGCATTATATATATTTATATATTTATTGTATTGCTTGACAGACTTATGCTTTCAATTAGTAATGTATTTTAATGCAAACTTACAAAAGAAAACTTGCTACCTTTTATCAAACTACAACATGTAATTTCAAGTTAAATAGCACAGACGACACTTGTTAAACTATTTTTTTCCCCAAAAGTTTTGAAAACATGAGAACATGAGACAGACAGTAGAAAAAACACTATACTTGGAAAAGGTCAACTTACATTCTCCGCTCAGTAGGTTTTAATTGCCTATGCATGGCGAGAGAAAATCCGAATAAACTGCTCGGCTCTCCGTTTTTCCTGATTACATTCTCAGTATCAAGGTTAAAGGCTGCAACGTGGGTAAATGCGAAGAAAAAGAAAAGCGTTAGCTTTAAAGATTCCGATCTACTGCCAGATGCCATCGTATAAAAATTGTATTCACAACTGTCCACGTTTTCATTCAGTTTCCCAGGCTCTTTTCAAATCTGTGAAATAAGTAACATCGCTCTCCTGAGGCTCTTCTTAAAATGCAGACTTAGCGATGCGCCCCTCCTCTCGTCCCCACCGCCCTATAGGTACGTCACCATTCACCTCGCTAATGCTGAGCTGTGTCTCACCCTGCTTTCACTTAAGACATACTCAAGAACATTCCCTCTCGGGAACATAGACAATAATAATAATAATAATAATAATAATAATAATAATAATAAATTATAGATTTATTGTTTCTTTTAACCGTATTTGGATCATGCCATTCATATGGATATGGATATGGAAGAACTTCCCGTTTATTTTATGTGCTGAATCGAACTATTTTCTGTTTTCAGAAGCTTTCAGCGAAATCCCTGCTTGCACTACAGTGAACAGATCAATACTTACATGATCAAGAGTAGAAATACAGAGCACTGCCAGTCTAAAAGGCTCTAGTTCACAGCAAATTTATCTGCAGCTTGTTTCTCCATGTACTATATCACTGTGCATCATAAGGGAATAAATGTCTTTAAATCAAAAAGCACAGGACAGCTTGAGGCCATAGACAATAAATGATGCCCATTTCCTAGAACGAATTCTTCTGTCACAATAGCCAACAGAACAGGGGCTTTCTGGCTGTCTGGACAATAATTGTAATGGTTGGAAGTCGGATGGTCAGGAAGTGAACTGTGAACCTAATCATTTGGATAAATGAAGCTCTCAAATCCAGCCTCACAAAAGATGGGTAGGACAGGATCACTGGCTCGCACAGCCTTTAGCCTGTTGCATTGTGTGGTTAATCCGCTGTGCTGGGAACATCTCAGCCTTTATAACCAAAGTAGGGCCACTGATTTTAGGGACCTAACTCGCTTACTGTACAGTATTTTATCAGGCTCCTCCATATGAGATGTTTTGAAGCAAACTATTTTCTGTTTTCAGCAAAATCTAAATTTCCTCTTCAGTGAAAAAACATATATTGCAGTACAATGAACAATGAACAGTCAAAGTAAGTCAAGGTAAAATTTATAGGAAGTTGAATGCTCATATGACATACTCATGACATATTACAAATTGTGTATTTTGTTCCATTGTAGAAAAAGTAAGATCTGAGGAATTAAATCTCTGAACTTAAGTTGCTTCTGAAATCCCAGCACGGAGAGAGTAATGACAATGGTCTGTCATCAGACGCTAATTTAAGTGTAGCTCGCGTGAAGCTCACAGTGGGTAGACATTTCTCCAGCCTTCAACCCAAATATATTTCTTGAAGTGAAAATCAGCTTACTGAAGGTAAATAGGAGAAGTCATTTTTTTATTCAAACGCAAGTTTGGATCAAATTAATGCAGTTTCAGATGTTTCTATTGTCATGTGGATTTTACAAGAATATCAAAACAAAACAATTGCCACTATATGCCAATATTTTATATATTAAATGTACTAAAAGCTTATCAAAAGGGTCACTATGAGAAAGCAAGATTGTAGACTTCAAGACAATGCAGATTACAAACTTATATGATAAATAATATAGAGTCAAATTATATGAATAACAATAATCTTATTCATTATTTAATTGTGTAAGGAAAGGGCGTCTTTCACTGAAAACGCTGAACCTAAATGTACCATAACAACAATTCTTATCTTAAGCAATATGTTTTTTTCCTTCATACACAAAATGGCCCCTGTTGGTTTGCACCAAATTTCTCTGCTGACAATCCACCACACTCCAAGTAATTTGTTTTTTTTTTTAAACGGCACTCTGGAGAAAAGAGGTCGAGTCCTCCTTCAGAAGCATTAACAGATAAAATTGTGCTCTGATTCCGCGAGCTCTTTCTCCCTGTGCAGACACCATATATGGTATGCTTTAATACTGTTAAAAGTTTATTTCCATAGTGTGTTATCCATTTGTTAAAAAGTGATATAATTTTATCTGAACATCAGTGTGCAATATTATACCGTGTATCATAACATCTATTCAGTTGTATGAAATGTATGTACTGTACCAGAAATTTCCTCCAGTTAGTGGAGGAGGGACTGTCCCATAAAATATTTATGTGAATTCATTATAACCACCTGCTGTTCTTATTGTGTGGGGTAAAATAATTAAGCAATTCGAACCTGCAGGCATTTTGACAAGGAGCAATTTATATCGATAATTTTAGAATTAAATATATTTGTCTGTTCTCATTACAAATATGCCAGTCAGACTGCAATAATGAGAGTCCTTGCACTTTACTCTGCAAAGCAAAAAGACACAACATTCCTCTATCTTTGGAAATATTTTTGAAAGATGTTTATTTTACAAACATACTGTGATAAGAGGACTAGGGAGGATTAAATGATTCACACGTCTCTGGAAGAGCAACAGCCCATGTCAGAGTAAAGTGGCGAGGTGAGTAAAGCGGTGGGGTGAGTAACACGGCGGGGTGAGTAAAGTGGCAGGGTGAGTAAATCGGCGGGGTGAGTAAAACGGCAGGGTGAGTAACACGGCAGCGTAAGTAAAGTGGCAGGGTGAGTAACACGGCGGGGTGAGTAAAGTGGCAGGGTGAGCCCTGTCCAGGACAAAAAAACAAAAAACTGCTGGTTTTTAAACGTTAACACTGATATAGCAAAGAGCATAAAAACCAAAATGCTAACATGATTGAATATATGCTGCAGGAAAACTCACATTAAAACAACATGAAAACTTGCTTAACATTTATCCACCTGTTCCTCATGGTCCACCTGTGTCCCGTTAACTCAAAATAAGGGAATAGTAACCTTTTGTATTCCAGTACTCATTGTGAAGTGAAATATTTTTGGTGTGGCCCACTTAGGAGTCAGTGTAAAAGAGTGTGAATAGATGTCTGTGTGGATGATTTCCAGGGGCAAAAAAACCTGCTGTGTTCTGTCGTTTTCTGCAGTCCTCCAGACAAAGACTGAAGGAACATTTTTTTTTACTTTGCGGGTTGTTCCATTAAAATCTGTTTAAAGCTCGTGTTGACCTGGCATTTTTTTCCAGCACATTGCAAAACAATGCAGGCATTGTGAGCCTCCCAAAGCATTGTCTGTCCTCATTTCAGCCTTCCAGGGCACATGGACCCAGCAAAGCCACACAGCTGACACATAACATGATGTCCACCATTGGCCGGAGATTTTCTTGACTCCCGTGCCAAGTTCACGGGACCTCAGTAGCAGCATTATGCTTTGATGACTGTATCCCAAGAATGAGTCAGCTGGCGATACTGAAAACTGCTCTCATGGATAAAAATGGCTGATGCCTGACAGAAAGAACTCAGTATGGCATTTTTTTTCCATTACACTGAAGGATTCATTTGACATGTCTGCATTTTATATCTTTAAACCTTACAGAATTTTATTCTTCAATTCAGTTTTATGTAATTGTAATAAATGGATATGGCAATTTTTTACACCCCCAACCCTTCCTTGGGTCTGCTGCCTGGAGACCCCAAAAAGCAAGATATCCTACCTAACCAGTTGCCTGTAATGCCCCAGCTACCTGTGACACCTGCCCTCCTGCCTCCAACATCCTTCTGGCCTGCCCACCTGCCTCTGATGTCCTTCGGGCCTGCCCTCCTGCCTCCAACATCCTTCTGGCCTGCCCTCCTGCCTCTGATGTCCTTTTGGCCTGCCCTCCTGCCTCTGATGTCCTTCCTGCCTGCCCACCTGCCTCTGATGTCCTTCTGGCCTGCCCACCTGCCTCTGATGTCCTTCCTGCCTGCCCTCCTGCCTCTGATGTCCTTCTGGCCTGCCCACCTGCCTCTGATGTCCTTCTGGCCTGCCCTCCGGCCTCTGATGTGCTTCCTGCCTGCCCTCCTGCCTCTGATGTCCTTCCTGCCTGCCCTCCTGCCTCTGATTTAGTTCTGTCTTGTTCTCCAGCCTCTGATGTCTCTGTTAATCTTACTTCTTCTGCTAGTCTCATGTGCTTGGCCTTCCCTTTGAGTCTGTCACCTCCCAGGCTTTCTTCCTGTAAAGGAGTTTTTCCTTGCCGGTGTTGCTTCTGGCTTGAATGGGTGAATGAACTGATTTGAAAAACATACCATCTCCAAAATTTATCAATCTTTCTCTGTTAAGAAAATAGGCATAAGCAGAAATTTTCTGAATTCACAATATATATGTATCTTTCCACCAGCTATTTCCAAATTTACTTATCACAAAATTCTGAAAGACATGATGGGTCAGTGTCACTGTCAAATGATGTTCCTGAGCACGGATAATTTTTAATGTGTCCTTCAAGGAACAATAACAATAGGCATTGAAGTTAATAGATATGCCTGTAAACAATGAAGCCAAAACTTACGAAATTTTGAAGACAGATTCCTTTTTTTTTAAATAAAATGACAGTCAACACATCACCAACGACGACCTGACTGAAGTTCAAGGAGAGATTTTTTTTCTTTTTTGTTGCTCCAACGTTTTTGTATTAAAAGCCATTCATCACCCCAATTACCAGCAGAGGTGGGGATTTCAGATACAGAGAGTACAAATCCAGACCAAGATTTTCAACCAACCAGTTGAGTACTCTGTGACTGTGACTCTTTATACTCAACTGGTTGGTTGAAACAAAACCTTGGTCCGGTACCTGAAATCTCCACCTCTGATTACCAGCTCTTGGTAGCTCTAGATATCCTCATAGCCCACGCACTAAGACCATCGGGCTCCAGTCTTCTTACTGTACCCAAATTCAGATTATCTTCTATGGGTGGCTGGGCATTCTATGTGACAGCACCTTCCCTCTGAAAAGCACTTCCTCACAGTCTGAGAGAGGTAAAGTCTGTTAACATCTTCAAGCTCCAGCTGAAAACTCAGGAATGCTGTGTGTCTATCAGAATGTACCACTCTTGCTGTTGTTGTTTAGCTGTTGCTGTTGCTGCTGTGTGTCTATCAGAATGTACCACTCTTGCTGTTGTTGTTTAGCTGTTGCTGTTGTTGCTGTGTGTCTATCAGA
>JAODKE010000001.1:31599932-31616837 GCA_026779605.1 Mormyrus hasselquistii | reverse complement strand
GTTGTTGTTTAGCTGTTGCTGTTGTTGCTGTGTGTCTATCAGAATGTACCACTCTTGCTGTTGTTGTTTAGCTGTTGCTGTTGTTGCTGTGTGTCCAGTGCTTCATTGTACTGTATTATTATTGTTAAGCACCCTTGAGTATGGTAAAGGTGCTATATAAATAAAACTTGTTATTATAGCAGATTAGCTTAGACAAAAACTGAATTTAGCATTTAGTAGAGGCTAGGCTAAATAACATCAGTCCAAGGATTCTGAACACACCACTCAAAACTCCACCCCCCACCCCCCAGCTCCGCCCACACCTCTTATGGCCTTCATATGGAGACCTCAGTGTTCACACTCCCACTGCCCATCGGTGACAACACTGATTAAACCGTGTGTCTCTGTAAACAAAGACAGCATCACCATATACAAATACAGGAAGTGTAAGTGTCATTGACCACTTTACATCACAAGACACCCCAAGAATCCCTAGAATGGAATTATAATGTAAAATGTATATTAAATATCCAGCTGTTTATGATCCAGAATATACAGTTAGAACAGACGCCAAATCCATATTGGTAAAATAATATACTGTTTTGAGGATCTCAATATTCTCACCTGACAGAAGACAAAGCTCGCATACAATCGAGGGTGAAATGTTTACTAAACTGCTCAAGGTTGTGCGACTTACTTAAGATACTCGACTAAGAAAGGGACACATTGTCCTTGTCTGTGATGCTTGGAATAGCTGAGGAATGAAAACAGGGAGTGAGAAAGAGCAGGGTCTGAGACAGGCAGCCGCAGCGCTGTAGTGCCCGGCGCTGCAGGACGGCTGATGCTGCACGTGTGGGAGACCCGGGGTGCGCAGCTCCTCGGTAGAGCAGAGTGATTTTTATTAAAGCAATGGTAGCAAATTGGCCTGTATCCATGCATCTCCTCCAGCCAAGACAAGCACAGATATGCGACTCCTAGAGTCTTAAAGAGGAATATTCACATGGTGTTCTCAGGCCTGCCTCTTTTATTATGGAGGACACATTGGCAGCACTACAACACAGCGAAAGTCATATTTTACAGTCAAGAATGCTTGGTCAGTGTGCCTGGAACCTGGCCAAAATTAGATAATCTTCATTTCCACTAATATGGAATAAGTCAAGTAAGGAAGGGTGACACTACTTGTACAATATTTACAAGGAAAGGCAGTTAACTGAAGTGTTCCTTTCTCACAGAACAAAAGATAATGTACACATCCTATCATTGTGAAATATTAGCAGACCATTGAGCTGGGTTTGTTAGATTAACTACTGATCCAATTTCTTCACAATACTTACATGATTAAAACATGATGGTATTATGTTAGTGTTTATCTACCTTAATATAAAAAAAACAAGCAAATCAGGGAACCATATTTATCCTGCCTGGTTAAATTATGATTCATTGTATGAAAGGTCACCTTCAAAATGTTTGTGCTGTAGGGGACTCAGAAATGGCCAGTGGTCCGATTGTGTACCACAAGCGGCTCAGAAAAACATGAATTTTGGTTTGTTTTTATTATTGTTCAATGGTCTGTGTCAGGATGCTGCCCCTTCCTGGCTTAGATTTCCGTAGCTGTGAAACGCAGGTGGCGTTCATAGGACCCAGATACACTGCTCCGGAAAGGAATGCATGTTTCACTCTGACATATTTATGCACACAGAAACCTTTGTTTGAAAATACAGTAATTTAGATATCCGCAATTGGATTGAATCGTTTCGATATATTAGATTTCAAAAGATTTATCGATAAATGAAAACAGTCAGTGTAATATTTAAAAATGGCTTCAAATTAAACATTTATAATCACCCCAACATCCTCATTTGTAAAATATATATCTTGGGGATGGTGCAGTTGTAGCTTTGCTACACCAGCAGGCGCTGACATGCTCGACCATTGATTATCGACAAGTGATTGATGTTTTCTCTCGAGGGGGCATCGCAGGTCCTGAGGGGTGGGTTACCCAGCTCTTTGGCAAACAAAGCCCACACAGATCAAACGAGAACAAACGACAGGAACACACCTACCTTTCATGTCTGTCCTCAGCTGCGAGGACATGTAAACTGAGAAGTTAAGGGGGAGCAACCGGGTCTACCTCAGATGGAGTTCAATGGTATAAAATGGGGGGGCGGGGGTGCATACTGTGTCAGCAGAGGTGAAGCCTCATCCCCCACCATTAAATGTACTAAGTAGCTTTGTGTGGTTGAGATCCACCAACAGTTTTAAGAGCTGAGTTAAGTTCAACAAAGAAACTAAATGTGAAATTGGTTAACTGGCTTTGTATTTACATGTATTCATACTTATTCACTGACGTATTGTATCTGTACCCAGAAATACTGCCTATTAATAATTTTCTCAAACTAATTTTATCATAAAATATTCACATATCATAATCATATTATAAAAGTTCACAGAGTAATCAGTGTTTTAAGAAATCTCCATACAATCGAGGGAGCTCGCAATATCTATGCATCAAAGTGTAATAACTGAAACAGAACCTGATATTGGGTCATTATGCTTTTAATTGGTCAGGAGACTTGGGACAGTATTACGTTTTAAATTTTTGTTCTTGTCATTCTGCATCATTTTCACAGAAACACTGTTTCACCAGTTTTGCTTGCTGCAAGAATTCAAAGAATCTATAGGAGTAGGAAGAACAATGGCTTCCCTTTGCAAAGATTTCTCATTCAGGACGTCCATAATGGCTTAAAGGAAGCTGCTCTAGAGAGGAAGAAAAATTGTGTGACATAATGGCTTCTTCTGCACGTTTCTGAAATAAACCATTCTGTACCAGTCAGAATAGAACAGGAAATGCTTCAAGAGTGCGTGGAATACAGCAATATTAATCTAAGGGCTGCTAACGTGCTGCCACAGCTGAAGCTATGAAATAAATAAATGAAACATTTGTTGAGGCCTCAACATTGCAGTTATACTGTCATTATATTCAGGGAAATTTATTTGAAACTAAACTGAAGGTGAGTAGGTGTTTTCTACAGAGCCTGGTGCTCTTTTTACAAAAACATATATTTTCATGGGTCCTTCACAGCACCCATTAGAATACTCACAAAGCCTCTTGCCATTGTAAACCTCTTACTAAAGCTCCTGTTGATTGTAGACTGCATTGCCTTAAGCTGGAAGACACCTAAGACGACAGTTCTTGAAACCAAACCCTCCGTTTACCATTCAGAATTGAGGGTGCAGCTTGTGGGAGTTCAGCGGGGATATATGGTCCTCGGAAGCCATTGAAAACACCTTAATCTCTACAAGTGATTTGCTCGTGATTGAAGCTAAACAAAGCCAGGCATCTCAAACAACCATAAACATGCAGTTTAATCTATATGCAAGGCTCATTTGACAGTATGCAGACCGTATTTCACAGCAGACCTCGGTGTCTGCTAGGACAAGCAGGGGCCCGCGTGAAAACTGATCAGTGGATAAACAGATTTCATGGGAAGTAAAACCTGGTATGACCTCTGGAGGGGCGACAGCAGGCATAAAAACACAGCTGGGGGCATAGAAGGAAGCTCCACAACACCGTTATTGGGAAAGATGTCTGTATATTCCTCAGTTGCCATGGGAACAACTGTTTGTGTTCAATCACATGAGCTCCCAGTGATCTCTAGTACACTGCAAAAATATTAGGCCTGATTCACCACATTCTGCCTGGAGGAGCTCCTGAATTTGTATCAAGGGAGCATTATTTGGAGCTAGTTGATTTTATTGTCATTTTTTAGCAGGGATAAAGAAATATCAAGAAAAAAACCTAACTTTAGATCTTTACAAAGTGTGCTTTTGTCAGAGGGTGGGGATATTCAGTAGACATGGGCCTCTGTCTTCTTTTGAACAAAAGCAAATGGCACTAAATCGTCAGTGAGAGTGCTGTGCCTCTTTTGTCCACTGGCACTATTGAAATGTTGCTATTGATAGCCAGCTCATTGACAATCTGCTTTTAGTAATCAAAGGGTGCCATCTCGTTTACTGGTATGTTATTACCGCCTGCACTGAGCCTCTGAGTGCACCATAATTAAGCCCCGGTTTTACAAAACAGGCAGCAGCACCAGATTTGAAAACTCCTCATCTTTGTGTTTTGAGACAATGCAGATATTAATTCCACACTGCTGCTTTAGCCATATCACAATATAGCAATTAAAGCTAAAAAGCTAAACCACTTTTCTGTTAGGTAATAATGCCACTTGAAGCCCACAGTTAGAGAAATTTTGTTCTGTAAACTTAGTAACTCCTCAAGAACTAAGTATGAGCTAATATAGTTCCTCCATGAAACACAGGAATCGTTATGATTTATTATTGATGAGCAAACATAGGATCAGTCTGTAACTAACACATACTGGTTAACTGATGCATGAAGTAAGCGTGTACCATTACATTACTTGTGCCCCCTCGAGTAAAGTGTTATCATTCATTTTTTAAAAATTGTCATCAAGATGCAGAGTTAGCCCCTGACTTTTACAGTGATTTACAGTGCGTGTTGCAGAAATCCATCAGCCAGTGCTGCTAACCCAACACAGTTGAGTATGCAGACAGCATATGCCATAAACCATATTTCCCAACAATGTTTTGAAGAAGCGTGGTAGATAAGGAGAATTCCCTCTGGCACACTGCACTGTGAATTATTTTGCCCATGTCAGTAACTTTGTCAGGAGTGGGTGTTAAATCACACTGAGTCAAAGGAAGTAGGTACACATGTGACCCCGTTGTAAAAAAAGCAGGGGCCTTTATTGCCAGCGACGCCCACATAAGCACTCATCCCAGCCCCCTCCATCCTGGCTCCCCCGCATCCCACTAAAGGGAGGGAGGGCTCCTGAATAAACAATGAGGGCATCGCGCCTCACAGGGCTCGACACATTCTTTCCCAGGCAGGTTCAGCATTTGCTGCAAAGGCTTCTGGGAGTTCCTTTTTGTTGCAGCCAACAGCTTGTGAACTGTGTTGGGATTCTGTGTTCTGTGTAGGCAACACGGTTCAAATAAGGGCAGTACTGTGGCACTATGGGTAGCACTATATCAGGTGTTTGAGATTTAAAAATCAAAGCTTAACTGTCTAAAACTAATATTACAGTCAAAACAAAATTTGGTGGGCTGTCTGTTACCTGACTAACACCTAGTGAGCTCTGCTGTCTGTCAAATTCTAATATTTAAAGGTCTCGTAATGCTGACCTAAGCAGTTTCTGTGGGCTTTCGAAGGAGCCCATCAGCAATGGTTACTACGGTCATAGCAAAAGCCCAGTTGTGGTTACATGTAATGTAGAAGACTTTACCATTTTAGCCACACTTTTACATTATTCATGAGGCAGTCTTCATATTCATGCAGTAGTGGTAAAATAGAGTTATGGACCTCTGTAGATAAACCCCAAACTGGTGCAACACTAGTCAGGGCACGGGGGCCTTTCCAGCAGCATGATTAACTATAATTCCCACAGCAGACCTAGCAGCCCAGTCACAGGGCATGACACTCACCCCAGGAATGGGCTTTACACGCCAGAATCAAGCCACTCTGATTTATGTCCCTGCCTCCCATTTACTCCGCCTGTCGTGCCTTCTACCATAGTGAATGTGTGCAACACACTGCAAGAAATACTGGTCTCTCTCTCTCTCCCTATATATGCGTGCGTGTGTGGGTGCGTTTCTGTGTCTGTGTGCAAAATTAGCATACAGTATAATCTGCGTGAGTGCAAATGATAAAATGCACCAAAACAATATGTACAACCTGCAAGTCGGTTGCATGTAAACACAGATCCAGCCATTAAATTGTTACATTACAGCATTTACTATTGCTTGTTTACGTGCATCGATAAGCATTTTGTGCTTTTACCGTTACTCCTTTCCAAGGGATATAAAAACAGTACTCTTAGAATATAAAACAATATTCTTAGGATATTAAAACAATACTTTGTCCCTGAAACTTTGATGACACAAATCCATCATTTTAGAAACATTCAAATAAATTTATAATAGTTAAATAAATGAGTTTAATGAACCGGGACTATCCTGTGACAGTATAGTTACCTGAAATAACCATTGTTATGAAGAGGTAAAACTGAAAATTTAGGTAAAATACTAGATAGGAATAAATAATATGACATACATTGCATACGGGCATCTAATGGGCATCTATAATGCAATCTAAAATTTATTTTAAATCTCTTTGATATATCTCATATTATTTATTTTGCTTGATATACTGTAATCCCTGGACCACTTGTCAGGGTAAGTGGTATGGAAGATTTTTCATTTGAACCAGTTTCTGAGGACAATAAAGACTTGTGTGGTGGGTAGTCACCATTACTCTCCTGGGCTTTTGTTCCAACAATGGACACACAGAGAGGGATTATCTCTCCACATCCTCCTTCAGATTGACGTAGCCTTTCGTTGCCGTGGCCTGCCCTGCGATTGTGTTGGTGCTGACAACCGGAGGGCCCGATTAGCAACACAATGAGAATCCCAGCCTTCACTTTCCCTAAAGAACCAAGAGGAGCTTTTCCTAGAAGACCTTCTGGCCCCTTGTTTCATCTCTTCAGATCACTCTACTGCTCAGGCATTTCAGACAGCAAAGAAGCACAGCTAATAAATTTGACTCCCCTTCCATCAAGCTTCTCCTTATCATATCAGAAATACACTGGGCACACCTGCTCAGGCCTTGACGTTGCTGCTACAAGCGATTATAACTGAGAGTTAACTGCCTTTGAGGAATCCCCCAATTAACAGCCACACCCAGCAGGAGGGTGATCCCCCCCCCCCTTCCCGAGTCATACAAACCCTCCATCTTTCTGCAAGGAATCACTCAGAAGCCATCTTCCATGCGGTGAAGCTAAACGTCTGGCAGCTGGAGCTTCCACAGCTGCTTTTCGGGTATCTGATCGCAGGATTGCTGACATGCCTCCCAATGACATAACATAGAGTCCAGGGTCTTCGGCTTCCTGCGGCGGAAGCAGCCCAGCTTCAGTAACCGGCATGTAACTCTCCTGCAGCTGCTTCCAGCACGAACCCCGCACTGCAAGGCGGACCCCAAAGGCGTTTTGTGGTGGCTTTTCTGCAGCCACCAAGGACCAAGCTGCGCCTAAGCCACACTGCAAGCGGACGGACCCGAGCCGTATCACCACTGACACAGTCGTGCTCACTAGCAGGGCCGAAAGCGTGACGAAACCCAGCCGCTTGTGTCACTACCGTCGGGTCAAAATGCACAGAGACAAGAGAGAAGCGGTGATCTGCATCGATATTAACTACTCAAAAAGTCCTACAGGGCACCTGAATGGAATGGATTTGTAATGCAAATTTAAGATTTCTAATTCCTCTAGAGTTTGGTGATAAGCGATGACACTGATTCTCATAGACATTCTATTGGAAATGAGCAAAATCACGATGTAGGCGCATGTCTTCGGTTTTACGTCACCGTCGCTCTCCGAACCCCGCAATGCCTGTACCGAGGCGACCCTTCCGCGGAAAAAAACCAGAGCGAGCTGGAGCCATGCTGCGAGTACGTCTCGAGTAGGGCTTGGTACCTGTATGCCAGTGGAAAGGCGCCAAAAGTGTATTATTAGCCATTAGCACCATCCACAGATTCATATTTATGTGGGAATAAAATGGCTGGCGGGGGTAGGGTGAAGAGGCTTCCGGGGGCACAGTCAGTCCTGGTGTCTTCTGGGGACGCTGTCAGCTCTGGGCTATAAAAGGTAGAGTCTCACATAACAGAGAGCCAGATCTTACAAAACACCAATTTCACACAGATCCAGGCAAACAGGGACTTAAACGAGTAGGAACATAATAGTCTTTCTCCAGAATGTAACATTATGATTATTTCTACACAAGAAACACCCCCAAAGTTGTTGCCTTTCCTTTTATTGCGTGTTTTTTTTTTCCCCACAAAACCTCAAAGTTTCAGTGTGTCTGGTACCAGCTTCTGGTCACATTCATATTGTATGTTAGTGCAGTTATGAGAAATAACTGAATTATTTAAAAGGAAATTATTCTGTATTGTGGATCTGGAAAATGCCAGGAGTTATTTTAAAATCAGAATGGACAATGTGGCATAAAATAGATCATAATCATAATGCACCGAAGTCAGCCTTTGATGTCCCAGCAACGTAATCCTGACTTTGTGGTACTGACTTGCTTTGGAGAATCTTCATGTTGACTAAATCCATTAAATTACAGCCAGAGTTAGTGTTCATGGCATCATTTGTGATGGATACTGACCTTTTGACCTTCTAAATCCAGACAGGTAATAAATTGCATGGGACATACTTTTTGATTCTCAGGGCACGCATTTAAACATGCAGCAGTGCATGCCTCACGCGGCAGGGGACATTGAGCGATGCAGGCTTGATGGATCCACATGTCTGCTCACAGCACTTCTTGGATTACTCCACCCCGGCCCTTTCTGTCAGCTGTCATGACTGATGCCTATTTGGAGGGCTGCTCCCGTGCTCCTGGACTCATTTCTGGCTCTACAACAATGGGACTAGTCCCCTGGGATGCTGCTGAAGAAGGGACTGCAATATGAGTAGAGATAATGAAAGCAGAGTTTGAACCCCTGCTGGAGAAGCACCGAGACAAGATGGATTGTTCATTGCAATTTCAATTTCCATATAAAAACCATCTACCTTTTAATAACTACCCAAACTATATTGTAAATTTCAAAGTACCTACCAGAAGGGACAGATTTTTTTGTGTTCTTTTATTTTCTGCGTATCAATAAATTAATTTGGTGAAGCCGGCTTCTGGTTTTCATACACACTGTGTTCTTTGAATGTTTTCCTTCTGAAGGAAAATTTAATTGCTTGTTTTGATTCATTTGATTAATTTGGCCCTATTTCCTAAGCTGACAGCCAGGACCTCTAAGCAGCCAAAGGCTCAGATATAAAGAGTCCGTCATCTCGACAGACTGGATCAGAATGGCTGGAGATGATTCTGCTTTAGAGAGGTCATACTCAATACCACAGCAGCACAGTAAAATTCTGAAGAAGTCTAGCATCATTCTCAACATGCACGAGTAGGGATGTTGCCAGGGAAGCACTGCCCACTGTCACTGTGCCCGCTATCACTGTGCCCGCTGTCACTGTGCTTTAAGGAGCTCCACCCGCAGCTCCATTAGGGCACAGGGGAGTGGTTTCTCACCACATGGGTAGGATGCAGATGATGTATCCTTGATATTTGAGGTGGCGCAAGACCAACATCCAGGGTTTTATATCGTCCTCTGTACTTCTATTCTCGACTATTGGACCTGGTCTTCGGCGATGAAAGATGACATAAACAGGTACACGATAACACAAGTATGGTTAAGTACGCTTATTAAGATTCACCCATGGTGCAAGTGATTGTCCATTTTGGCTCCAATCCTCGTTGTAGCTGAGCCTGAGGTGGTTGTATTATATATGGTCATATACTACCAGAGAATATATACCGCCCTATATATCACTTATAACTCAAAAATGCATGACAGTACCATGTGAGCTAGATTACACATGTTGGTATTTATGGTTCTGGGAGTGTGGGGGAGGCACAGAGGAGGGGCCACAGGGGCCGAGTGCCTGTCTCTGTCTTCTGTGGAGTGAACACCGAAGCTTGAGCTGGACCAAGAGATCGATGCAAGCAGCTGAGCTCCAATCGGCACGCTGGACCCACGGGGGTGAGGGTGTCGCTGGAATCAGAGTCACCGTGCAGCCATTGCTTTTACATGCAAATCAGGCAAGACCATGGCAACATTGGAAGGCACATTCCACTGAGGTAGGGGGGTCTGAGGGGGGTGAGGGGTGCTTTAATTAATCTCCTGAGTGACTGCTGCTGCTACGCTTCAGAGATGTCTACCCTGCATTCCCCCATGGTCTGCACTCATTGCCTGGACAAAAGTATCAGTCATCAGGTGTCACACAAAGTAGGTGTCCTATTGACACTCTGGCGTGAATTATACCTACAGCAGGTACTCTATTGCAAAAAATATTCCAGACAGGCAGCAGTTATCTCCCTCTATAAATTACTGAACTTAAATCCCATGCCAAGACAGAGATCTGAACTTCTGCAATCATTTGCAAAGTTACTGTGATCTTTGAGCCTATCCCCAGAAACAGCAGAACGTAAGAGAACTCTTAGGTCAGAATGGAAAGAAAAACTGAGAATTGTGCAAGGAAGTCCTATTCAAAATGAAAACAAAAGTAAAGAATGAGTTGACCTTTAACAACGGTGTTCAAAAGGCCAACGGCTGCTAATCAGACAAGCTCATACTGGGGTTGGAGATTTTTTTTAAACATACCAAGTGGGTGACCTCCTGTCTATCAGAATCACAGTTCACAAAAACAGCGGGGGTTTTTCAAGGTTCCTGCAATTAATCTGAATTCAGCCGCTGGGGAAAGATTAAAGTTAAATCCTCCACCACTTCAAAGGTAATGTTTATATCAGGAGAAACATTCTTCACTGAAGTGTGAGGTGTTGTATTCATTTTTTTGAATTAATATCTATTGTTCTCATGAAAACAGAACCACGACAGTTCATCCTTATTAGTGCAACACCTGCAACTCCAAAATCACCAGAGAAACATTTTCAGAAGAAGCATGAATCCTTACTTGTCCTCTATACTTTAAACGCAGACTTTGGTTCCTCTCAAAACGGGTTGCTTAAGAATACTCTGCCTCCGCTGCCCATCTATCAGGTTGGTGTTGGGACCTGCAGCAGGGTCTGTGAGATGGCAGAGGCTGGAATGAGCGGAGCGGGATTTCAAACGGGCAGCATCTTTGTGCCGTCTGCCCTCATCAGCCTCAACTTGGGGAGCACTGAGCAGGTGTGGAACTCCCGTTGCTCGATGGTGATGCGGCATCAGAGGATGGGGGCCTGAGAGATGCCCACCGAAGGGGGTGTGATCTTACCACAGCAGGGTGTGTTTCATCGGATGAACCAGTGTTAATTTCGATGATAAAAAGTATGGCGAAAATTATTAGTAAACAAACATTATTTCATTGATGTAAATTAGACAATAATAAAATACAAATTAATATATGACGCCAAAATCCGATGATGAAATGTACCAACTCTTATGTCAGCAAATATAAATGAGACAAATATGTCAGGAAGTGACAAATTTGAAGTGGATCCAAATTTGAAAAGGATCCAGATTTGAAATCGATCCAGTTAGCTACTATTGACTGTAGTAGTGCATGACTAGATTATGATGATCTAACCACCTCCTAGCGTGTTGTAAACTATGCAGCCATCTGACAAGTAGAAACCAGCATTGCCTGTTCAGCCAATCTGTAAACTGTTATGTTGTTTTATATGTGCTACAGTCAGCTTTGATAGGACAAAAGTACCAACATATGGATAAATATAAGAAAGAAAACAGACCTTAGAGTAAACCATGTGGAGTGGCAGCAACAGCTAAAAAAAAACACAACCAGCAAAGTGCTTTTCTGAAATGAATAGGAACAGTTATTTTTTCCCTTTAATTTGTATGAAAGATTCACTGGACTGAAGTGTGTGTAGAAATAAGCGCAACCTAGTTAATTTTCACTAGTCTGATACTTGTTTACAGTTTTTAAAGAGAACACTTGAGTTTTCTGTATTCAAGTTCTGTGCACTGTTTTTTTTTATAATGAAGATGTTATATGGAAGGATTTTGTTTGAGTCTAAATTTTGGTTCTACTTCAATGACAAATAAACTTGGGGTGGCATGGTGGTGGAAAGATGATCACTCACCTCGCACCTGTGACCAGGGTTTGAGTCCCTCCCCACCCCTGGATCTATCGTTCTGGAAAAAAATTAAGAGACCACTCAATTCACTCATTTCTCAATTTATGGGTATGTGCCGGTGTATGATACACATTTTTTGCAAACTGCAGTCTGGTTCTTCCCTGCTTCTCATTAATGAAGGGCTTCTTTTTCACACCACTTAATATTTTCCATTGTTTTTGATGGTCAACTCATGTCATCCGCCAATTTATGAGGCACTGCTGGATAACTTGAAGGTCACCTGTGGCATTAGAAGGTCGCTTCCGCCCTCTACCTGGCTGGTTTTCACAGTGTCTCCGGCTTCACCTTGTTCTTATGTACTGCTGTCTTAGAAGTTTTGAGTGTGGAAACAGTTTGCAGCACAGTGTAGCCTCTTCTGCTAGTAGAACCAGGATTAAACTAGGATTTAAGAATGCAGATTTTCTTAAAATGTAGGAGAGGTTTCTTAATTTTTTCCAGTGCTGTATGTGTGTGGAGTTTGCATGACCCCTGTGACACTGGATAGGATACATGAGTACAGATATTTTTTTTTTAGAATTGGTGCAATGTTTTACAGCCTTTACAACAGTTAAATCAGTGTCCTTAAAGACCACCTCTTCAAACTTAATATCATTCCATAATAACAGCTTTACAGATATGAGTGTTGGAGGGGGGAGTTCATGATAATTTTCTTATTTGCAAAATGGGTTGATAGTAGAAAAAGGTTGGGAACTGTCAGTCTAGACAAAGTTTTTCTCATTATGCGTGTCTGAACACTGCGACCAAATAGGCATTTTATGGTCATTAATTAAATATAACCCTATGGTCATCTGCAAGGAGAGTACTTACTTTTTATAAAATAAGTCAACTTAATGGCCAACATTCAGACAACACTATCAGTAAAGGTCCCCTCCCTTTATTATTTCTGACTCAGATTTGTAGCATTCCAGAAAGCAGCATATACCCATTGAATTGTCAAAGCTGTTTTCTGTGACCTGCTCTATGCTACTGGCATGTCTCCAGTATGGAGAAACCGCTGACCCCAGCTGAACCCAGTGACTCAGCACCAGCAGAAAGTAGAGCGACACCTAGGGACAGAGATGTGAGCAGGAGTTGTTTTACAGAGTGAGGGACAGGAGTTAGCAGTGCTCAGTCAGTACTCAGTCAGTACTCAGTTAGTACTCAGTCAGTACTCAGTCAAAGGCCACAAACTGTGAACTGAATATGAATTAAGCCTGGTGTTCTATCCATGTTAGTGTGCATTTCCTGCGGGCATTCTGGTTTCCTCCCCCCAGTCCAAAACATGGTGGATTTGGATCTCCGAGCTGTCCGTTGTGTATGAATGCGAACAGGCGATCCTAAATGGCCCCGTTCGTCTAGTCATTCCTCACAGTTCAAAGAATGCAAAGTGAATAACTCATTGGTTTGCCTGACAAGAGCTATGCCATGTGTCAGTATTTATATCAGCAGAATGTGTAGAAGTAGCGTGCTAACTGTGGCAGGAAACAAAACCAGGTTTGCGAGTTTATTATTAGTACAAGGTCAGATTGTTAGATTGTTCAGAAATCCTGCAAACACCCACCTCTGTTAAGTCGTACATTTAGCTGAGCTTGTTATAATGGTATTATGGAAATAATATTACATGTTGAAGTTCAATCACTATAACTATTACTGAGGCCTTTAATTTATATATGAAATGCTTGCCTAGAATGTAAATAATACACATTGGATGCTGATCAGGCATACTCATGTTGTGCAGTCTGCCCATTCTGTATGCAAATACGTAGTACAATGAAACAGATCTGAATATGCTCATAAGGTTCAAAACCTATTACCCCCTGCCATCCATCCAATAACTGTAAATCAATAATATTTTCCCACTTTGTTTTGTTCCAAGAAGTTAAATTCCAACATAAAATATTGCATATACTGAGCTACATGGTGTATAATTTTAAGCCACATGCCACAGGACAACCCTGGTGACAATATGATTCCTAGTGACAATATGATTCCTAGTGACAAATGAGACTCCCACTTAGCCTGCTCATGTTGGGCTTGACTATGAGATTCCCACAAAAGGGAGACGGATGTACTGGTTTGTCCTATCTAACAAATAACATAAAATGGTTGAACAGCACTTCAGACCTTTGCCTTGCAGAATAGCACCACAGCCTAGGGTTAGGAACCTGGCGAGCTCGCTAAGTCAACGGGACAAAGGAACATGCAAGACACTAATATACCGTGACATGGTTTCATCACTTCGCACCACACCTAACGAGCAATCTAGTTTCAGGAGCTAAACTATAAACATTTAATCGATCTAACAGAGGTCAGCTTCAGCAATAAGCTAGCAGATACTGGCAGTTATTATAAAGGAGGACCCCTTTTCGACACAGAAACTGAACATGCATTTATGATATCCATCCATCCATCCATCCATCCATCCATCCATCCATCCATCAGCACTCATGTGCCATAGGCCTGGAAACTATCCCAGGGTAGATAAACGCTTCTGTACTAGATATCAGTCTACTGTAATGATTCTTTTTTTCTCTTAAAGTCATATGCCTGTTAAATAAGACATTTTGAAGATGAGGCAGAGGCGATAGGACACGTAAAATAATAACTTCAAAAACAACTCGGTGTACCTTCTCCCAATTTTGTTATTTTCACAGCTGTTACTCAATCATACATCATATATGATGACGAGAATAAGATAAACAAAGCTATCAGTTGTCAAAAGTCAGGTTCATAAATAAAGGGTAAAGATTATATGAGAGTATTGAAGATTAAGAAAACGCTTTAACAATTTAAATTATGTGCCATTTTATGAGCTAACAAACAAGCAAATAAAAATAAGGTCAACTAGGAGATCTAGCTGGCTAAATTAAGAATGACACCATACCACCACATATTTTAATTTACTTATAGTGGTGTAGTGCGTACAAGGTGTACAATGCATCTGCAATAAATCTTACTGGTTAATGTTGCAAAAATGAAACCTTGCTTCAGATTTATTTTTAGAGGCGTCTGCTTGATGTTGAAACGGCTAGAGCCCAGGGTTGTCTTCCTGTTTTATCATTATGCTTTTATTGTCTAGCTGATCATATCATAATGGTGTGCTAATTATGACATACTGTCATGCAAGTTCATACCATCTACATTTCTCAGCATGCACATTTCATTTGATTGCGATTCTCCAAAAAATTTGTTTCGTTTGCTTAAATACTTTACTGTTTTGATCAGGTCTAAACAGGTTGTGCAGTCCTGCATCCTAACACAGGGCTCAGCAGGGCTCAGCAAAATAGAGCTGAAATTGCTTACAAGGTTCCTAACATTTTAACACTAACACTGACACAGTGCACCATGCACATGCATGCAAAGCACTGGCTATTCAATACACACTGCAATGACCTGCAGGCATCTCCCTCAAAACACAGGGCAAGCTTGTGGTTGGCCAGTGACCATGCATTTCAGCTGTGCTTTGCCATATGCTGTGTGCAAAGAAGATGTATATACTGCCCCCTATGGGAAGAAAAGAGTACTCCTTATGCCTACATTTCTACAACCAAATTAAATACACAATATCAATACAGCGTAGAAAAAAGGTTGACTTTAATTCACTTGGATGTGCAGCGGTATTACTACATACAAAGGCTTGCATTGGTATCTTTAACAGGAAACAAGAAGCTGAACTGACCGCAATCAGCAAGAATCATACAGAAGAGAAGATAAGACAAAGGAATGCAAGACAAAAGAAGATTAAGGGAAAAAAATTAAGGAAACATAAGCTGCAAAAGACCCTCATTAAGAGAGGCGGTTTACAGATGGATGGATGCAATACAGAGAACAGAAGGCAAAAGCTTATGTGACAAGAAAGAGTGATAACGCACTAAGGGTTTGTTTACAAGTTTAAAAAGTCAGTGAATTCATGGTTTGTTATGGGATTAAAAGACTGTGAAATATGATTAAAAGGATCATACAGAACCTGTAATATCTATCGATCAACTGCCAACCGTTTTATCTCATGTTATCTCTGTGCTCATGGTCACAGATAAACATGGTGCTCTGGCTGAATTCTACTGCATAATCTCTAGATGTGAGAATGCACAATGCACTAGTCATTATTTTGGGGGACTTTAACGAAGCCAGCCTCAGAAATATTTACCCTAAAGAGCAGTAGCACAAATCCTGTCCCTCTAGGGGCGCTAACATCCTCAGTCGTTGTTACACTGCATGCAATAAAACAATAGCACTCACTTCTGCAAATGTACCTCGGCCCCTGTGCTAATGCTTCCTGGAGCCAGTAATGTGAAAGGTGCATTTCTGGACACAAGAGGTGGAGGAAAAATGGCTCTGGGGCCTGGGATTCTCGTCACGATCTGGATCAGCGCAGCGGTCGCAGACTTGATTAGGTACTGCATTAGTGACTGCATACCCACAAAAACACCTTTCAGAAATCTGCTGTAATATCTGAGCCTGCACTCATGTGTTTCAGTCCAGAGACGTGTACAAAAAAATGAAAGCCATCTTCTTAGCAAAATATGAGTTTAACAGTGGAATCGCAGTTTAACTGCAGGTGTGATGCATGTGGAATGTGCCAGGGTATGCAAACCTTAATGCACTATAAACTGCAGTCATATGCATTCGCTGCCGCCCATGTGTCTCTCCCTGACAACCTGAATGCAATTTGTGCCTGTTATTGAGCTTGCAAACAGAGATCCGCCGGTGTGAGGCCCTCTAGCACTGCGTGATGCCAGTTTTCGCTGTGAAGGACGTGGAGTAGATTTTTAAGTGAGTCAATATCTGCAAAGCTGCCAGTCCGGATGGATTTTCAGGATGCGTTGTAAAAACATGCAGTGTTCAATTAGCTGATGTCTTCACAGACATATCTGACATCGCACTAAAAAGTCCAACTATCCCCCCTGCTTCAAAAACACCTCTAATATTCCTGTCCCAAAGAAAAACAAAGTGAATTGCCTTAAGGACTTAACACCCAGTGGCACTTATGTGCTTTTGTAATGAAATGTCTTGAGAGGACGCGATCCCAGGCAGTTTGGATCCTCTATGTGACGTTCGCAGGGCAGGCAAGCGGGCAAGAAGGCAGATGGACGGGAAACGGGGTTTATTCGTGATATACGGCAGACAGGCACGAACATCCAGTAACCAGGAACATCACAA
>JAODKE010000001.1:31577999-31599832 GCA_026779605.1 Mormyrus hasselquistii | reverse complement strand
CGGGACACTGATAGGCGGGGTCCCACCAGGCGTTGGTCCCGGATGGGCTTGGGGCCAGGAGTTCCGAGGGAGGTCCCCGAGGGGTCCCACTCGAGCTCCTCCTCTTCCTCAGCGGAAGGAGCCGTAGTCCCATAGTCCGGGACCTCCTCGGGGACTAAAGTCTGAGGCGTGGGCTGGACGGGCTGGTCCGGGGGACAGGGCTGGACAGGCTGGACCGGCGAGCAGGGCAGGACGGGCTGGGCGGGCGTGAGGCCAGCAGGGGGCGCCTCGAGCGCGTCGGGCGTGCGGCCAGCAGGGGGCGCCTCGGGCGCGGGCGTGCGGCCAGCAGGGGGCGCCTCGGGCGCGGGCGTGCGGCCAGCAGGGGGGCGCCTTGGAGGGCGCGACGGCGGTAGCGTGCGGCCAGCAGGGAGCGCCTCGGAGGGCGCGGTGGCGGCCTCAACTGTGGCCGCGGGCGTGCAGCCAGCGAGAGGTAGGAGGACGGGTATGTCCTCTAGTCCCTCAAGCGCTTCCAGCGCGGTGGACGGAGTCGCGAGCGCGGCGACTTTCTCCTCCACGGGCGGAACCGCGGACGTGACGGCTGCGTCTGCCACGAGCGATGCCAAGGGAGCTGGCGCGACGGTGCTCTCCCAAGCCGGGATCAGCGAGCAAGCTCCCAGGAACACGGTCGGGGCAGCTTCCTGCTTCTCCTAGCGCCGCTTCTTCTTTCGCCGTGTTGTATTGCTCTGTACCAGGTTGGTGGCAGGAGGTGAGTCGGGGGGCGTCTTGGCGACGGCATACCCCAGATGGGGTAGCCAGACCGCCACTCTCTCCCTCAACCGCCTGAGGCTGGCTTCCACCTCGTCCAGCGGCTGCTCATCACCAATGTGGAACCTCCAGTCCAGGAGGTCCCAACACCTGTCCACCAGCTGGCGGGTTACGGGGTCCTCCCTCTGGACTAGCAAATTTGTCCATCGGATCACCTCTGCTTCCATGGGAAGAACCTCCCCAGTAGCCCTGAATGTATGGGTCGGTCATTCTGTGACGTTCGCAGGGCAGGCGAGCGGGCAAGAAGGCAGAGCAAGCCAGATGGACGGGAAACGGGGTTTATTCGTGATATACGGCAGACAGGCACGAACATCCAGTAACCAGGAACATCACAACATCAATGACCGACATAATACTAGGGGAGACGTGGACTCATATACCCTGACAAGCAGGGGTTAACAAGACACAGGTGAACACAATCGGGCAGGAACACAAGGTAATGAGGTGGGCGTGGCACACGGGAGGATCAGACGGAGCGGATCGTGACACTCTACAGTTTGCCTACCGCCAACAGATCCACTGAAGATGCTTCACATTTCACACACGCTTCACAACCCCTTGGCCCACATGTACAATAAACACAGATACGCCAGGCTGATATTTGTGTATTACAGCTCAGCATTTAACACTGTTAATCCATAAATAGCTATATCTGAGGACTCAGTACCACCATGTGCAACTGGATTCTGGATTTCCTTACCAATAGACCCCAGCATGTGCAGACTGGCAGAAAGACCTCCTTGACCCTGATCCTCATCAGAGGTGCTCCACTGGGCAGTGTTCACAGTCTGTTGCTATATTCTCCAATCGCACCTGCAGTGCCTTAAGGGGACCTAATGCCCCTTCCAAGGGGGTCTACCTGCCTGGGGCAACCGACACCCTCCCCTGCCTTGGCCAGATGCTTCTGCCGGTCGCACTCATTCTCCCGGCCCCTCCAGCTCCTGCCTTTCCTGCTCCACACACTCCCACAGCTGTTCCCAACCCTGCTGGTCCTGCTCCCGCTGCTCATCCAGCTGCGTGGTGTTATAAACAGGGATGATGACAGTAGAGAGTATTACTATAAGGAACACAGACATATTAAAATGTAACCCGCAAAACTGCTACGTCCTCCAGGGTCGAAGATTTTCCCCTGAACAGCCGCTGTGCTGTTATTGTTGTATGTACCATTAAGTAATATTGTTACAGATGCACCTTCAGTAGGCATTTATGAGAATTCAATTCTATTTTAATTCCTCAAATTCAAATTGCAATTACATTTACATTTACAGCATTTGGCAGACGCCCTTAGCCAGAGCGACTTACATAAGTGCTTATTATGTAAACTGTTTTTAACCACAATTCACATTCACTTCAAATATATGTATCTAATTTTGGGACTATTCTGAATTCAATTCTGAATGTTGCACATCCCATTATTATTTTATATTGCAACACTGACCAATAATAATAATTATGATTATTATTATTTCTATTTATGTTCAAGAAATGGCGTTTGTGTGTATTTTTGTGATCTATTGCCACAAGGAATATTTGCAGTAATATGAGACTGACAAACGTTGAAATAAAGAACGACGTGGAAACAGCGAGTGGGTCGAATCACTCATTAATTTACAAACGAGATCGCGAAGTAGGCTACGTTAGGTACGAAGGGTTTTGGGGGACACTCGCTAATTAACAAACGATTTTATGTACGAGATAAACTACTCAGTGTTACGAAGCTTTCGGGCAAGTCACTCTTTATTAAAACTGCAATAAATTCAGTCAAACGCTTTATTTATTACATTTTTCAAATGGGAGTATCAGCAAGTTGTTGTGTTGCTGTAATAACGGTTGGCATGATGCTCGTAGTTTTTGCTCACTCAATATGAGCCACTGGAGGGCGCTATGTGCCGTAGGTCATTTTAAAAGTACCCGAATCTGTATTATTTCTGCAGGCAGGTGGCAGTTGAGCATATAGTGCTACAAGAAAACAAGCACATAAACCAGTCGTGCGTCTAAAAATAAAAAAAATGCATATTCTTATGAATATACGCTACGTAAAAAATTAACCGCTGAATTGGCCTATTTTTTGTCTAAATAGACTGACGCCTCTTAGACTTATTCAGAATTTTCAAACAGCATCATCATATTTTTTAAGCATTTTGAGACCGAGTCAAATTTTCCTCCCGTTATAGCTCATTTATAATCTCATTCTCTTTCTAATCACGTACTTTGCAAAAACGGATTTCAAATTATGCATTGTGTAAATATATATGGAGTATTTTTGTTTTGTTTGTCAGATGCTGTGTGACAAACGTCGTATAAGTTCAGGTAGGTATTCAGGCGCTGGCATTTTTGTGGGTTTTAATTGCTGTTTTGCTCACCTATAGGACTGGAAGGCTTGGCGCCTTCGGTGATTAGTCCATGTCTGCCTGGCTATGAGATAAACGCATGTTGACGCCGACAGATGGCGCACACATGCAACTACTTCTGCTTCCATTATTCCATCCCCAAATTATTTCGAAGGTTTATTTTTGTAAACCCTTCTGTATTTTTTATTATTTTTTTGTAAATCGTGCCATTAATGAATGGCGACTAAAAAGATACTTGAATACTAGACTAGCTAAGCAATAAAATATAGGCCTATAATTAAAAAATCAGTTAAATGTTGGTACCTCAGATGCAAAAAAACAGGGCTTGACAGAAGAACGCGTACTATAACGAAAGAATGATTATTGGTAATCTTTATACCTGCACACTGAAATTCCTTCTTGCACGTATAATCAAAATGTTGTCGTGTGGTGTTATAAATAGGGATGATGACAGTAGAGAGTAGAAATATAAGGAACACAGACATATTAAAATATAACCCGCAAAACTGCTACGTAACATTCTTCATTGGCTGCCGCTCGTCGGCAAGGCTCAGCCTCTCACGTGACCTTGGATAAATGCCCGCCTGCCAGCATCTTTGGCAACAGACAATCACGAGTCTTGTTCGAAGACATTGTCTCCTCTATTTCATTAATGGGCATAAGGATGCTATTCAAGCGATTTAACGCCTCTTATCGATAAGCAATTGGTTGATGTAGATGTTTTCCGGGACACTTACCCATTCGTTCGCAGTGTTCAAGTTGACGCGTGTTACACATTATTTGTTTTTTTTTTTAAGAACAGCCTACGATGACTGGGGTTTTTGATAGTCTAGGTACAGATATGCATTCGAACCACATTACCTCAAACAGCTACCATAGCTTGCATAAATCGCAGGAATCACCAACTTTACCAGTGTCTACAGCGACGGACAGCAGCTACTACAACAACCAACAATCCGGACACTGCGGAGCAGCGCCTTATGGACAACTTGGTTCTTATCAATATCACAACAGTGAGATCAACAATGTTATGTACAACACCAAATCGTACGACGCCGGTTTTAGCGCACCTTACGGTACTTACAGTTCCTTTGCTTCCAATTCTTCGCCTCCACCGACGGATTCAGGTAAATTATATTTCAGTGTCAATAATTATGTGCAACTCGGGTTTGCAAATTAATTTGCTATTGCGGCATTGCGTTTTGGATTTTAGTCTAGGCTACATATTTGATCTTTGCAATTTTTTTTTGTTAATCAGTTAAAGAAGAACGCGAGCCCGAAATCCGAATGGTCAACGGGAAGCCAAAGAAAGTGAGGAAGCCCAGAACCATCTATTCCAGCTTTCAACTTGCTGCTCTTCAGCGAAGGTTCCAAAAGACGCAGTACTTGGCTTTACCTGAAAGAGCCGAGCTTGCAGCTTCGCTTGGCCTCACACAGACTCAGGTAGTAACGCAGGAACCATCCGCCTTCTCCTTTGGGAAAGTCATCTCAATACATGGTTTGGGTGGAAAACTCCGCAGAATTGTCATAATTCAACAAACATTTATGTAATCGCAGGGCATCAGTAACGCATAGAGTAACTTTGTTATATACTACTGGCACGCCGACTTATCGGCAATATGCCGCGAATTAAAAACTGATCTGGCGCTGATAATCATTGTAATTGCGTTTAAGCGCAATTAGCTGCTTTGAGGCGCGCTTGGTATTCATATGAATAAATCAAATAATATTTTTTTCCGTGTTTTTTCTGTGTTTGCTTGAGTTTGTTTGCATATAACAATACTTTTGTTTTATTTTTTTGCCTTCTCGTTTAGGTAAAAATTTGGTTTCAGAACCGCCGTTCGAAATTCAAGAAGTTATGGAAAAATGGAGAAATTCCTCCGGATCAACATGTGGCTTCCAGCGAGTCTCCCCCCAGCAACTCCCCGCCGTCGTCGGTCGCCTGGGACTATCCTCAGGATCAAAGAATGAACAGCGTTAGCTCGAGTATGGCTCCGAGCAACCCCAGTACGACACCCCCTTCGTTTTTAGCGAATTATTCCTGGTACTCATCGACGAACTCCACGCAACTGCAGCCGAACTCTGTATTACAGCACCATCATAGCTCCGCAGTCAGCGCGGGGCCGATATTCTAAAACGGGTCAGTGACTGTAACATCGCCAGAGAAATAAAACTTTTTGATGTCGCTAACTACTTCTGCATTTGGATGTCAAATTCGTAAACGAATGTTTAAGGACATAAGTGAAAAAGAAAGAATGAATGAAACGCCAAACGATGTTTTGGCGTATGTGCCAGTTTCTAAAAATATTGCTAAAAAGAGCATGTAACGTATTTTGGAGGAAAGGGGTGAATTAAATTATATTTTTGTGAGTTTATTTATTGTACTTCTTTCGGGAATAGTAAAACAGACGCACATTTATGGTTCACTAATAGCCAAAGTACTTATGACATGCATTTCACGGGTGGAAATATTTCATTCATAACTCAAGTATAATAGTTTTGCACCACAAACAATAAATCTAATGTAGCAGACGTCAGAGTGTATAGGTGCCTTTTGAAAATGACCTCAAATATTTGTCAAACATAAATGTTTTGTATGTTGGCTAACGGAGCTGTTTTCCTTATCTATACGTTATATATTTGTATATAAGGTAAGTGGAGAATATTGGAAAATGTTTGTATGGAATGTGTAGAAATTTGGAGTTTTTTCACTTGATTTTTTTATATCCGGAATTGCTGGTTTTTCTAGAATGTCGCATTTATATGCGTGGAAGTTTTCATTTTGTGCTTAATTAAAGGAGCGATTCTGTTCACAAAGCGTAATTGTTGCATATATTTCTGCATGTGTACGTTTGAGTGTGCGCTCGTGTGTGTGTATATAGGCTAATATGTATTTATAAACATGTTGCGCAACAATCCGGGTATGAAACATGCTCAATCTAACAGTTATACATAATGAAAGTCAGTTTATTGTTCACTCAGTAAAAACTGATCCTACACTTAGAGTAGTGGCTGGTTTACTCGACTCTGTTAAGCATTTACAGTGCACTGGAATGAGGTCAGACGACAGCCAACCATTTCTGGCGTTATAAACGTACCAAGGAAAACGAAGGATTCTGGCAAAATGCCGTTGTGCAGTGGCGCCAGCCGAGTTTCACGGACATTTTTCCATTCCTTATGTGTTTACAATATAGGGTTATATATTTATTACAATATTCCTGCAAAACTGGAATACGAAAAAAAACCTTAAAATATTCTGTTTGCTTTGAAATTCTCATCATGGGTCTTTATGCAAATCAGACGGGAGGACTCAACATTTTTAGATTTGTATAGTGTTTTCTAACATTTAGTAATGTCTACGTATAGTGTATGTGTTTGAACGAAATTCGTAGAATACCGTACAGAAAGGATGATCAACATACCCGAGCCTGAGTACGTCGAGCGCAGTGTGAGAGAGTGTGGTTGAAAGAACGTAACACGCCTTGGCATGTGAGCGAGGAGATGAGGGCGTTTGGCAGGGCTCAGCCCTTCAGACTCTCTGGAGTCACTACGCCTCTCCTCAGAATTTTTATTAACTATCCGCAGCCAAAGACTATGCCTAAAACCGCCCCGAGCACACCAAGATGGAAACATTTCTCACAATTCCCAGCTGACTCGCATACAATAAGACCGGCCTGGTTCACGTCTTAGAACACAGATAAAGCTTACATTTTTAATGCGAAATAAATATAACAAAAGAAAGCAAAACATATAGGCCTACATTTAAAATTTGCTGAAATGCTCAGGAAACCACTTTACATTAGGCCTAAGTAAAATTTATGTGTACATTCCAGACGTTTAATACCAATTAATCTTTTAAAGATAATTTCTTCATCTTGGTGGTATCCTAGCTTTTCTGTCCTTGGATGATCATTGCCGACATAAGAATAGGACAATTGTGCATGGGAGACCTCATTTTCCCGTTCATGTCAATGCAGCCTGTACTCCGAAGTCGTGAATTTCTGAATTTAGCCATGGAAACACAAAACGCTTAACATTCACAGATAATGACAAACAATGCGTTCACAATCTAGCAATCCGTTATAATAACAGTTAGAAATACAAAGCTTTTGAGTAATATAGTATTTTGAGACATGGTACAAGTCAGTTTCAATTAAATTGATTCGGCTTCTTATCGTACTTCGCTTATGCTTCAGCGTCGGTCACTGGGCGGAAAATCTGAGGACGTCTGAAATAAGTAAGTGCCGTTCACAGAGTTTCCGAACACCCCCCCCCCCCTCCCCGAAGGACATGCCCTCGCTGGTTATATATTCACTTGACTTTAAGACATAATTTTATGAGTCAGAATAGCGCAGCTAGGCCTGCTGCTGCTTCTTATTTCGCCAATACATTTTTGCATTTTCCACATATGCCTTTCGAAGTTAAATTAAAGAATGACTCATAATTTAATTCGGATTAAAAGTATAATTTTAAAAACTTTGAAATGCTGATTTTATGATATTATGATTTTATTCTTCTTGGTTCTTCAGCTGCTCCTTCTCTCTGTTCCCCCGCACAGGTTTAGCCTCGATGTGTCTTTGCACTTCCGGAAAATGCCAGGCGCCTTTCCCTAATTTATGGTCTGATCTGTAATTTCATCCACATTTGCTCTAGTTTGAGCATTTTGGCTTTCAGATCTGAAAACCTGCAATTACTATATAATTTTTCGCAATTTTAGATGTCCTAATATGGACTGTAATTTCTACGTAAGACAATTTCCAGCTATTTCAAGCATCAACATTGTCAAAGTTGTATGTACATAATAAATGGGAATATCAATGCATACTTTTTAGCATAACATCTTGACTCCTCGATAATTATATCCGTTTGGAGCCTACGCAGAATTATCCTGAATTGCATAGTAACTGCTGCTTTAAATTTTTTAAAAATTACTCATAATTTTCCCAAAGATTACGAAGATCTCGAGTGCACAATGTCATCAACGTAATGAAGAGTAAACATTTATGCTAATAATCTGCAATTTTTTCCATCAGCTATAAAGAGAGGCAATATAGCTGAAATGTTCAGTCATATTCCACAGAGTGTCGTTCTGACACATAGCAGTGCAAGGGACATAGTTTATGGGAATCTAACCTGTTTTCAAACTATGTTTTAGGCGTATGCGTTTCTTTAATTCGGGCATAATACGCGGTGTGTTTCTGCAAGCTAAGAACCATCCTTCGTGGTTGATTGTAACTGTAACGGAGACTGAGGTAAGGATGCTGTTCAATTTTTTTAATTGCTGAAGATCTTAAGTGACCTGTTTGATATTCAGTTATAGGAAAAGCTATCGTCACTTTTTAAATACAAATTATATATACATAGGCCTAACATACATTGACTAAGTGTGGCAGTTTCTGTGCGTTTAATTATACTTAGTCATATTGTTTGAAATATATCTTAAGTACATTAATAAACTATAGGGTATGTGACCACAAGTATGCTAAAAGAAATGTTCTTATACTCATATACTGACATTTTCATTTTAAGCAAATTCGGACGTTCTGATAAGAAAATATAATTTTATGTCACTACAAACCAATTATCCGGGAGGATATGTAAGGGCTGTCTTTGATTTTAGATTAAAAGCACTGAAAGGTTTTCTGCAGAATGGAAATGGAAAGGGGTAGAAAATAAGGCTTCTCTTGTTCCGCAATTTTCTCTGCGCTGCCTTCATCACTCCAACATTGTGCTTTGCTAATTCTGAACCCTCTTCCTATTGACAATTCCACGGTATACACCTGCAAGCAATTTGCCGGGACTTAAATATAAGAGAACAGCAAAGAGATGGCAGATCACCTATTTCACTTCTTTTTTTTTCAATGCACAGCAAAATTTGCCTTTCAGTGCGCTATCTCTTTTGTTAATGCAAAAAGATTCCCTGTGAGAAGAAAAAATTGCTCATAATTATCCCAGAGATGGGTAACTGCATTAGAATAAATAAAGCCAAAATTACTGTAATTATGTTGCGTTTGATGGGCTCGGCTTGTAATCAAGAGGAGAATACAGTGAAATAACGGTGACCCTCTCGGGTGCGCAGCTGCACGCGCACTTCGGAGCGTGAGCGAGAGAGCCGAGTAATTTGTATTTTTCTCTTTTATTAAGACCCGTGTGGTATTTTTTTTAAGAGAGGGGGAAATAGATTTTTTATTTACAGGTAAATCCAAAAATTAGGCCCAATTTTAAGACCGTTAATGGGTGCCTTTAAACCTTTTGTTTTCTCTTTCAGATAAAACTGCCCGGAACTAAGTGTACGTAACTGCAAGCTAAATAATGAGCTGATTAAATATCAAGCCGAATTAAATATACTGCCTTAATTAATATTATGAATTCCTCAGCAATAGTGAGGAAATGACAAAATGCAAACCCTAAATGTATACGAGTTTATAAGATATTAAACGGATTACGATTAAACGTATATTCTAAAAAGCCCGTATAGTTAAAAACCAAACCGAGATATGATAGTTTTACACCAAAAATTTAAAATTACGCCTTTGTAACAAAATATTTAAATTTGTTTAACTCGTATTACAAGACTACTGTTAGCACTAAGAAAATACACAACATAGCCACAAAATAAACGATCAATTAAATTGTATTTATTTAACATTTTGTCGGCATTATTCTTATATGTTCTAATTACATTAAACGATATACATAATATACAGTTGGTTTTCGAGAGCAATGTATATTCTTTTCACATTCATGGAATTATTTTGCTAACAAAGTTAGTCGATGCGTACACGGTACATTGTTGTTTTGTTTTAATAAGAGAAAAATAATATTTTAAAGAAGTAGAAAACAAAAAAATGTTGCCTGGGGGTAATTTGCGGCCACAGTGATTGCTAACAGTTTTTTTGGAGAACATGATGTTGCGTTTCCGGTTCTGATAGAGAGAGCTCCAGAAAATGAAAATGTTCGCTGACCACACAGGATGTGTCAAAACGGGTCAGAACTACAAAACGCCAGACGTGTATTTATAAACAGCAAAAGATATTCGAGAAACATGCAGACGAGAGATAATCTACCGCCGCTTATGCCTTTTAATGGACAGTTTTAATCGCATAGCCACAACGAATTCGTTATGAGGCCATGCGAAATATATGGATCATTTTGTCTTTTAAAGATATACAACCGACCACGCTGAAGGATGCATTTTTCCCAGAAATTGTGAGCCGCCAACCAGAAGGGCTACAGGGCCATCGTATAATTTGCCTTTGTTCTTTTCGAAAATCACAGGCCAAAATCTCTCTGTATATAACTGAACTTTACACATTACTAATTTTCCTAAGACAAAATGAATAAATATAGGCCTATTCCTTTGCATTGTCATACCCTCACATGTAAACATAAGCGTATTTAAGTGTTCATGAGACGTGGAATCGTCTCAACTAATTGCTTTTATTAAGCACTAATTGAGTTAACGCGTGCCTCATCTGATTCGGTCCCACCGTATGTTTGGAGGGGGGCACAGTTAACAAGAGCGCCTTTGAACTTTTCACTTTTACTGATCTACATTTTAACTCCCCATCGACAAACCGCTGTCTTTCTTTGCAGCACCTGCTTATCGTTCAATTATTCGCTTAATACACACTAGTGCTCTCCGGCATTCAGCGACAAAACAGAGCTTGTCGAAACCACAAGAGAAACGAGTTTATAGCGTCTAAATGAAATTGAAAAGAAACCTCCAATTTGACTATTATAGGAATTACAATGTTATACAATTCGATGTAAGCTTAAGTAAAGGCAGAGCTGGCTGAATGGATTTAGAGGTTGCTCATACCACGACAGCAAATAAGGACCATATTACGAAATAGATACAAATCATAAACTAACATTTACACTATGTTTTAAAATATTGATATGTTTCATTGTGTTAAACAAAACAGGAGGTGCAGGATCAAAATTACCTTTGTAAACAAAATTCCAGAACATTGGGATTTATTCTGCTGTTAATTGTCCTTAATTAAACAACGTATAAATTACATTAGTTGTATTTAAGGTATATGTTTTATTGTGTGAATGTATAATATAATAATCCTATATAACAGAAATAACAGTAATACTGACTAAATAGATATTCAAATCAATTTACGATGTAGACTTCTTATTACGTTTTGGTAGCTTACTTGCAGAATAATTTCACTGTTTTCAAACTTTACACAGTATGTATACAGTAATCAATATTACAAAATAATAAATTAATCTAATCATTATAAAACTAAACTTTGCAGTATTGGACGCAAAACACGCTTGTTGTAGTCAACATATCCAGACCCAAAGGTCAAACTCCATTTTACTAAGCAAGAAATATACAGCCACAGGCATTTTTAAAATGTAATAAAAACATTAATATATGCTATATACACAACTAGCTCAAAATATGCCCCAGGTCGCGATACTATTCCATGTCCGCATTACAAATGTTTATGTAGGAAAGACTCTGCAAGGCGAATAATACGATCGTTATTTAAAACTAAAAAATGATTAATGTAAAACGTTATGGTCAGCGGAATGAAGCCTTACGTGCATCAGTGCCGTATTAAAAAGAGATGGGTGGAGACGCCCGCGACTGTTTGAACTCAGCAACACATTCACGCTTTATTATAAATAATACAAACATACAAAGACTCAGGGCATTTCATTTAAAATAATTTAAAATATCTACAGACAAAAACAAAGACAAATTTTTATCAACAACCAATGGATGTATATTCTTGTTAATGTTCGCCTTTGCGTTCAGGAAGGCTGAGAAATTCGTAAATCATCGAATTTAACAGAATCCGCAATTGTGAGTAATACCGAAGCGTTGGCTTTGTATCATTCCAGATTATATTATTTTGTACTTTTCCACGTCATGACTAATGATACAGACCAGCTGATTAACATATTTAATTAATCTAGGCCTATTGTTTTACTTTAAGCTTTCGTTCCATGTTCCAAAACGATTATTTTCCCTGGTCAAACTCTGCCTTCACTTTTTAGGTAGGCCTAAAATTTAATGTTTATCTAAGGTCAGAAAACAGAAGCTTTAACTTAAGTGCTTCACTATAATTTAATAATGTTTTTCATGGACAGTTCCATTGCCAAGATTTCTTCAGTCCGTTCTCTGACTTTACTGTCTGCGTTATTAGGCTTAAACAATAATCAGTCACCACTGGAAACAAGCTCCGCATTACATCTGTGTTTGGCTTCCGACGGCCCAGGGCGCAGGGCCGCTGTCGGCCCGGGCTCCCCTGATTTGGACAATCCACGGCTCCGCGGGGGGCGGGGCGGTGTTCACGCTTCGTGATCACATCAGCTGCGGCTGCTGTATAGTGTCTTGAGCAGTAGGATACCATGTGTAACCAGAAATGTAAGAACCCGGGGTGGCCGCCGATGTTTTCATAGTAGACGAAGCATTCCATACTGGTGTCATGGATGGAGAACCGGTGGAGAGTCCTCGGCCATTGGCTAGGGTGTTTGTGTCAATGGTACCACCGCCTTGTTTCATTAATTTCTTGAACTTTGATCGTTTGTTTTGAAACCAAATTTTTACCTGCAAAATAAACCGGTGTCAGTATGCAAACAGGAGTAAACACTTTCGAATGCAACATAACATATATGTTGTGTAATTTACACCAAAATTTCAGGAAAAAAAAAAAAATCCGTTGCTAATTGAAAAATGTATTTACTCAACAGAAATTTAACAGCAAACATAGTTTTCAGCTTAGGCTTATTTATTTATAACAGCGATAAAGACTTGCACTGTTGATGTTAAAAAAAATCGCATTTCACATATTACATTTGCACAAAAGAATGACAATTTAATTTATATTTTAATAGAATTGTAGAAAATGCAAAGGCCACAATATCCCGACATACATTGCCATAGCTAAAACAAACATTATAAAAAGCAAAAATATTCGAACCCATTTGAAAAACATTTTTTTAACGAAACCGACTGCTCCTTGACATAAAAGTTAGGCGTAAATAGATAGGCAGTTAATTTTCAGTGGTTAATAAAAATGTATATGGCCCACAAATTAATATTTTATTTTGAATTATGAATATTAATCGAAATTTCACTTACCTGCGTTTGCGTCAGTCCCAACGAAGCTGCAAGTTCCGCTCTCTCTGGTAATGCCAAGTATTGTGTCTGTTGAAATCGTCTGTTGAGAGCTTGTAGTTGTAAACTGGAATATATAGTTCTGGGTTTGCGGATCTTTTTCCCTTTTCCATTGAACCGTACCTCACCTCCTTCCACCACTGTGTTTTTTTCTGCATCTGGTCCTGGTGTTAAAAGGAAAGCAGAAGCATTTCAGGAAACATCTCAGTAGATGTTGCTTTAAAGTGAAAAACATTAGTGTGTAAGTTGTGCACGCTGTATTTTAGGTATAATTACCTCTAATTGCATACATTGTTTGTAGCATTACGCAATAAATAATTACCAGCACTAATACGCCAGCGTCTGGACAATACAACGCGTGTTGGGTGGGTCGAACAAAACTATATATTTCCATCAACCTGAGCTCCGTCAAAAATACTAAAATAATGCTGTTCTTACCTGTGTCGTCTAAACGTGTCTGCGTTAATGCTGTGTTGTGTTGATAGGACTGTACGGTACTGATATATGGGCTTGAAGAATGACTCCCAACTGAATTAACATAAGGATAACCCAGAGATCTAGGGAAAGGTGAGGCTGTGCTGTAGGAGTTTTCGTGTTGAGAATGTCCGGCAGAATGTAAACAGTGCATGGAGTAGTGTCCATGAGATAAGGAGGACGGCGACATTTGCTGACTTGACGGCCCAAATTCCATAAAAACGGTCTTTCCTGAGACAGGGCTATTAAGACCTTCTGGCACTGTGGTCATTGTCATTTCTTCAAGTTGATCCCCTCCTTTTCTTTTTATTTTCCTCTATGATCTCAGTAAAGGATGGGTCCAAATATAAGGTGATCTGATTTTTTCACTATCCATTCATAAGAAAATTCAGTTTGTCTCCGAGAAAAGTCTAAGCATGATGCTGTGAATCTACAGAAACTCGCCTCAAAGGTTTGAACTGGGTACTTATGAATATTCATCAAAAGCTTGCGCTGATTGGCCCACTCACTCCAAGAGTGGCTCCGATTGGCGATACTGGGTTGGGTCCGGAGAACCTGAGAAACTCAAGAAACGCGTCGTAGGTGAGAGCCAAGTCTGATATTTCAATAATGAAATTCACTGGATATGTGTTACAAAGAGATGGCAGCAGGCCAGTAGGATTTATCTTAAATCCTAAGGCATACCTGTGGGAAAACGTTATGCATCTGCATACAGCCGTCATACTCTCTCGGACATACAGAATTTGTTGCGGTTGACATGTAGTGAAATCGACTCCTCAAACTTTTGACACAGACCATTTGATAATCGCAATTATAATTAACTATTTAATCACCAGATATATTAGTTTTTGAAAGCATTGACAAATCCGGTGCTAAAAGTCTTCTGCATTTAATGTGATGGGGTTATTATTACTACTGGACAATAACAAACAACTAAACAAACACAGAACAAGAATAATAGTATAGTAGACGGGATACATTGTTTGCTTAAAGAAATGTAGTCAGATGCACACACACATACACGTAGATCAATAAAATAATACTTGCAAATGGGGAAAATCTATAACCTACATTAATGTGCAATTTTAAAATGCCCGTAGATTAGATAACAACAAATGCTAACCGTTTCGTTATTTGGGAGAGTTAACACGTGCAGATGCAGATATTACTTACCAATTCATATGATTAAATGTAGTCTCAAGTGCGCTGATTCACAGCTGAGGCCAGTGATATTAGCATAACACTGATGTTTAATTTTCATACGCATAATTAGCCACGTATTTAACACTCCCAGCAACATGTGGCCATCGTTTACCTTTCAGCAGCCAGTGGGTGCGTGTCTGGGATTAAGCCTTCAGTTCTGGCACAGTCGATAGGACCAAAAAAAAAAAAAACGAATAGAGCGCCGATTTAATCATTTAAAGCGCAGTTTAAATTACAGACGCGGTGTCTTTCGAAGTCTCAGCCACAGTTGGTTTTCTGCGTTCTAGAAACTGGAAAGGTCTTTGTTTTACGTAGATACAAACATCTCGTATATTGCATTAGCCAACGATTGTGCCGTCTCACCTAACAAATGAAAAAAAGGTCTACGTGAAATACGTTCAGTATGAATAAAGAATTTGTGTATACATGTGGAGTAATATGACACCTTCTGAAAATAACTATTTTGTAATGTATATTATATGTAATAGATAGGTAAGATGTATATCTATCTCATAGGTCTAACAGTTTCTGTTGTTAATTAAATAATCTGCTTAATAACATGTAATTTGCCATTCGTTAATAGCAATTATAATTCTATGATTTAGAGAAAAATATTTTTATTGTGAATGGGATAGACCTATGGATGACTAATCTCGTAGTGTTATCATAATTTCAGTAAATAAATCATGCCATAAAACAGAGCCTGCAGAATCGCATCCATTCGATAATGCTATAGAGAAATTTTACGATCTGGCCAAAAAAAATAACAGGTTATCCATAATGTGTGTAAACAACAAAATAAATGCAGATTGTTGAAGGAGACAATACTACAAGAAGCTTCAGATCAGTAAGTAATATAACTTCATCAATTTTAACGTGGATAGTCCACTTAGCGCAGCAGAGGGTGAAACATTTTAATGTAATGAATCGGTCATAACATAGAAAGTATAAAATACAATTAGCAATAGATAGCAATCAATTATAAACAATTGTACAGCGTACTATGTTGAAAATGTAATTGCATTTCGTTTGGAAAAAGCACAATTAATTAAATAACTAATTCGCTAATAAATATTAATGACAAATATTATTCCTGCTATTGAAAAAAATGAACAATGAACAAACCACTAATTCTTGTCTTAGTCCTTTGCCCAAATGATGGTACCGCCACGCAGGTCCAGGAATTCTCAGCTGATTCCACGCATCGCTTTCGCATTTCGCCTGGATGAAATAAATACTGAACCACTTGTCCTTTCCACCGGTTGTTCAAACTCTCCACATGAATAACAAATTAAAGGCAGTTAAATTCCGTCACTGTGATTACTAGCCTAATTGCATAATTGAACTCAAAGAAGCAGAACAACTTTTGGACGTGTTTAGAAAATTCTAACGTTAACATGACGTATAATACCCATTTTTCCTTCGTACTGTAAACCCGTTAAAGCGGATTGCGTTTCATTCGGTAGTTCACAGATCAAAAGAATAAATAAATATTACTTACCCCGATCTTAAAAATTATCAAATTTCAAGAGATTTTAAAGAAAATGTATAGTTCTATATTAAGTTGTTGTCCAAATGTTGTCAAAAGCAATGAAAGCAATTTTTGTCACCTTCGATGTAACAGACAAACAGTAGGCCTGTATTATTCTTTAAAATATCACTGTGACAACGGCAATTTGTCATCTGGAGATGAGAACTATATATTTCAGTTTATGTAAAAATATTTTTACCAATATCGAAGTTCTCCGAAAAAATGCTTTTACACATCAAAATATTTCTTTCGTTGTTGTTGTTCTTGTAAAGTACAATTTAATTTACAATTTTTCAGTGACGTATTTGGTTTAATAAGCCAGTCAATAAGCATTTTAAATATTTATAGCTTCACTGCGATTGGAGTATAATGCCTTAACGTTGATATTTAAATTCAACAAGAATAAAGTATAGTAATAGGACCGTTGCTAGCCTCTTAAAGACGTCCGGCTTAGCCCGGTTCCCAAACAGAGAGCATGGCTGTTTAAACATGTAACACAGATAAATCATTCGGGGCTTGTTCGGATTCATTCGGGGTTTAAACTCCAGTGCCTCAGACTCAGGACGCCACTGAGTATCTGGGTCCTGCTACCTAGTTTTTAAATTAAATTTCAACGAACAAAACGAGAAAACTGCACAAAAATGGTGTTAAATCAACGCTAGTTTGTTTTTTTTATTTATACAACGGCATTTTTTTTTTTAATGTAAACACCCCCCGCCAAGTTCACCGATGCCCCTCCGGCCCGTTTTCACTCAGCGCTCATGCGGCAGCATCGTCAGAACTTCCACGCCGTCTGCCGTGATCACAACCGTGTGCTCGAACTGGGCCGACCTGAAAAATCAAAACCACAGCAAACTGGGCATCAAAGTCAGGTGCTGGTAGGTCTCAGGATAACACTGATAGTTAGAAGGTGGCGGGGCGGGGGGGGGGGTTACATTGCGCCTCCATTTTAACACCTGCTATGACATTCCCTGTGCAATGGAGGTAGAGGAGGAAGAGAGGGAGAGGACGGTAGCGCAGGGGCAGGCAGCCTGGGTGTCACGCCACTAATGGAAAATGGTCTGTAGCTGCTAAAGGCAAACGGCCATTCACAGGAAACCAAGAACTACTTTGCAGAGATCTTGGCGGAAAAAAAATATATGTCTCAAGAACTAACCTTCCCAGAAGCTAAACTACAGCGGTATTCTGTACTGCCACACACTTGCAGAAGATTCTAGAATGAAATGTCAGGAACTGTCAGTGACTGAGTGATGAAACCGGTGATACACGCTAGTCAGAACTATTTGATCTCAAAAAAGATTTTAGAATATTACAGCACAAATGACTTAGCAAGCAAGTCCACACCAAGATCTTGGGAAATGATTTAGTCCAGACATTTCCAATAAATAATAAATAATAATAATCATAATCATAATCCCTCAAGACTCCTGAGAAGCTTCATGATAACTTACTAAAGAGTCCACCACTTACAAAGCTGACAGCCATTCCTGTTTCTAACAGAAAGCATTCCTTCTGGCTAAAGAGCGAACACCACCCCATGCCCCGGCCTCCTTATTTTGACCCTGCTGGTGGACACAGCATCGCTTATGTCCACTATTCACTGAGACACCCCACGGTTTATGCAGCGGGACTCCAAAACAGCTTTGAACATGGCAGCTGCTTAAACCAGCGTCTGCAAAATCAGAATCTTCAGTTGGGATGAAATGAAACCTTTAATTAGATATCTAAAGAAAAGAAAATGGAGGACTGTCTGCCAGCTCCGTGGCCAAAGGAAGACTTCATTCTTCATCGCATAATCAAAAACCGACAGCGGCTGGAACAATCAACTATTGCTCGGGGAGGTGGATGGATTTTAGCTGCTTTATGGTTGAAGATGCTCTAAAACCACATCTTAGGACAAAGGTTTTTCACAGCAGAAACAAGGAATTGGCTTCCGTCACCATTTTTTCAGTCAGTTTGTTTACTTGAGGTAGGTAAGTAATCCAACGGCTAGAGGACAAACTTTCAAGTTGGGCACTGTTCACTTGCATAGATCAGGCTCTGTCCCAACTTGATTCATTAAGACAAAACCACCAGTTTCCATGATTAAATAAGACGTTTTGACCCAACAGAAGCTTATGGTTTCTTGAGTCACAATGCAGTTTGGCGCAGCTAACCTCATGCCACGTAAATGGGCGTGAAACGTCTGGCAACCGGTGTCGGCTCAGGTACGATAACGGCTCGGACGGTAGGGTGGCAGAAGGAGAAAAGCGTCACAGTTCAGGCTGCGTCAGGACATTTGAAGATTTGCTGACATTGGAGAAAAAAAAATTGCCTACCTTTTGTCGTCGACAGAAATTGCGGTCCATTTATCCTTTAGGATTTTAAACTCAGGAAGTCCTTCCATCAGGATGGGCTCTGGGTTATTCCCCCCCACCCCCCGGAACAGTCCAAGACAGAGAAACACAAAACATCACACGTAAGAGCTGATTGCACAGTAAAGACCCAGGGACACAATAGAAAACGGCAGATAATGCTGCATGGTTGAGAATCACTCTAAATAAATACAGAAAACCACCACAGATTGATTGGTCTTACAGAAGTATTTGGATTGAAGAAATCACCCCTAAGTGTGGCCATTTAAAAACACATTAACTCAGCTCGAGCACCAACAGCCCTAACTGGCTTTTTACAATCTAACTTTTCTGAACCCGGCAAATGTTTATAATGATCTTAAACAGGTAATCACACTTTATTTCAAATACTACCAAATACCCCTGTTGTTTGTAAATGCCCTTTCTACAAATCAGGAAAATGCCCTAACCACTGTGCTAAACTAGAACAGCAAAAAAAAAAAACAGAAAAACTATAAGACTTCTTGTAGGCCAGGCTCAGAATGATCATATAAAGCCTACAGCAGTGCCTAAATCTGACAGTTCGATGTTTCATTATAAATGGAAATGTAGCCATTTCTCTGTTACGATTTTTGTTTTCCCCCGTCATTATGGTGTCGTTTCCAATCGCTTCTGGGATGCTTGTCCAAATGGTACAACTCTAACGCTGAGGAGCCAAGCAGAAGGTGGATGCAGAGAACTACCACACAATCAGCAGGGTAGTTGCACCATGGTGGCGGCCATTTTCCGTCACTGAGCCAGTGACCGTGTCATGCCTACGTCACGACTATATCACGCCAAATTAAATTACAGAAGACGGCAGAGTAACTTTTCATTTACGCAATTGGATAAATCAGAACCCGAAGACCTGTTACTAACCTATTGTGAAAGCCATCCCCTCCTCCATAATCATGTTGGTGTCGTTAGCTGTTGAGAAAAGAAAAGAACTTAATATTTAGGAGATTTTTTTTATGAAAGCATTTACACATTTACACAGGGGGTATCACTGTTGCCTCGCACCTTCAGGTTGGGATTTGAACCCCGTGTGTGTGGCGTTTGCATGTTCTCCCTGTGATGTGGGACTTCGCTCCAGGCACTCAAGCTTCCTACCAGGTATCCAAAACCAAACATTCAGCTAACTTGCATCTCAAAATTGCCTGAAGCAAGTGTGTGTACCCTGCCCGGTGAGCCTCTGCTGCCTGGGGTAGGCTCCACGCCCCCCCACGAACATTTACCAGTATAAGACGTTGGAAGATGGATGGATGAATGGAAAAGTTAAAAAAAAAACAAAAAACATTCTGCATTCAGGACATACATTAGACGTTCTCATGTTGAGAACATTCCTGCACAATTACAGGCTGATCTGGATACTTCCTGGGGTATTTTTTTCCACAGGATAGCCAGTGGGGAAATTTCCAGCATAAACAACACCGTCCTCAGTTGATCAACTCTGTCTAAATGGAGCATTTCCTATTCAGAGTAGAGGGAAATCTTAATATTAACTGTTAGTGTCTAATCTGATGGCTGAAAATTCCTTCCTTACGGAAATTCAGATCTAGCGGCACATTTTTTTCCCCAGCTGAGTGGGACATAAAAAAAAAAAGGGGGATAAAAGGAATTTTGTAGCCAAGATAGGCCAACTCCACCTAAGCAAGAGAAGCCCCGGATCCAGAGGTCAGGTAGGGGTCTTCAGCAGGCAATCTGTTTCATGCACCTCCAGCCAGGGCCCCTGAGTCCCTCACCAATCATACAGGGCTTCCTGTCGTGGGCCCTGAATCCTATGCCAATCACACAGGAAAGCCCTGAACTGAAAGCTGGCCTTTTTAGTTCCAGGTGGGAGCGCAAACTGTAAATACCGCAGTGTTTACCAAGAGGGAAAGCCAGCTTACAACGACAGGACTGGCACAAGGCCTATTTAATCAGACACCACAAACTAGCAGCATAGCAGCAACAAAGGCAGCACTGATGGCATAAATTAACAAAAATGTAATCCGCTACATTCATATAAAAACCCGTCGTCCTGCTAGTACCTTACCGTGGTGCCATATTTCTGGGTGACCGTGGAAATAGGAGCCGATTCCGTGGCCAATGAAGTGCGGACAAACCCGGAAGCCGTGGGATTCTGCTATCCGACTGCAATACAAAGAGAAGCCATGGTCAGCCCGTACGCCATGGGAGACGTGATGCCAAGTGCGTTTCCATATCACAGCTACTCACTCACTCATTTTCTATCTTCATGCTTGAAAATATTACAAGTAATATTTCAATGAATAAGATTCCTCCAAGACATTCTTCTTCCAACAGAAAAACAAAATAGATTTTATGATACAGTTGCAGATCCCAGGTCAGGGTCATTAGGAAATGTCATACAGCTGCTTCCAGGGGTTACCATAACGTGCATGTGCAGGCTAGCCCCCGCACCCCAGTGTTTCATGGTGGATGGGACAGACCACTCTGAGAGCAGCATGGCAATTCCCATCATTACCCACAGGCTTGGGATAACCGGGTATAACTTAACGATTAAATGATCTATCAATCATGCTGTATTAAACGTCTTGTTGGTATGATTCCCAAAGCCCACATTTGACATCGACCTCCAAGAACATGAACATAAGCAAAATTACAGTGAGCTGTCAAAGACGAGAGACGCCTTTTTAGGTGACCGATTCACCGAAGGGAGAAAAAAAATTAGGAACTGAAACACGACTTACAAATCGGAGCTTTGAGTTCCTGTCAGAAAAGACCTTCCCACAGGCATGGAAAGGGCCTGGCTGGAGTAAACAGGGTAAGGCGCAGCTGGTACAATCAAGCACGCCTCCCGCAGGCAGCAGCGGGGGGGGGGGGGGGGGGGGGGGGGGAGGGCGGGCCGCAACCCCCCTCCAAAAATTGATTCCCAAGACCCCCCGTTTCCCGAAAGAAGAGGTGACCAAAAAAAACGTGAACCCAAAACC
>JAODKE010000001.1:31526317-31542636 GCA_026779605.1 Mormyrus hasselquistii | reverse complement strand
ACACCAAGGTCTTTCTCATAATCAGCTACCTTTATTTCAGTGGAACCCATAACATATCTGTATTTTATATTTCTGCTACCTTACATTTGTCTACATTAAATTTCATCTGCCGGGTATCAGCCCAGTCACTAATTAATTCAAGATCCCGCTGTAGCCTCCGTGCTGCTAGTTCAAACTCCAAATTGCATTCTCCGAGCCATTCACAATAATTTTCATCTTTGCTGTTGGACTCACTTGTAGATAGTGTGATGCATTTGTACGAGATTTAACAAAAATGAGGGAAGAGGAACATAGCAAACAAGGACTATAGTCAGTGAAAGACACTCCTCTTCCGCTTTATGGAAATAGGACCTATTTTCTATTCCATATAGACAATAGCAAAAGCAAGTGCTCTGTTGCCACTGCTTTGTGCCTTTGTGTCACAGCTTGTGACAACACCACCAATGTATTTGCCAGACTGTGTCAGTATACAGTATAAGTTCTGTTTGGCTAAGGTTTTTTTTGTTAAATATCTCAACTCTTCTATAGTTTTACAATTATCACAATATTTCTTGCAAAACTTTCAAATATTGTGCTGTGAATATTTTTCAATATCATTCGGCACTATTTTCCATTTGATGCACACAAAACACTAGAAGATCGAAATCGGGATTGCGATACCAACCTTGGTACTGTATCAATTCAGGCAGAAAAGAAAGTCAGTGGTATCGTCCATCCATAGGTACACTTAAATAAAAAAATTCTGGAATATACAGTAAACACCTACCACCCTCAAAACTCAGCGCAATCAGGTGTAAGTCACACACTGGATATTATTAGGTGAAAAAGCGCGTTACACTAGCGCAGCCTTGCTAGGGGGTTCTGGCCGCGGACCAAGACTTCTGCTACGTCAGATGTTCCTCATTGCGATTCTGGTCGGCCAATGCATACATGTAGCTTTCCCAGCTATCTTCAAACCACTAACGATATTGTTACGGAGTGAAAGCTACGTTCACTTCATTATTGAATTAATTAGTTCAATTGAGCACTTAAGTACTTTGGTAGAATAAAATCCTGCCCATATTCTGACCAGGACTGAGGACCCTTTATCCCTAAGAGTATGAACAACTGTGAGATGGGAACCAGCGTAAACAGAAATGCAGATACAGCCTGTGAATGAGCAACAATACGTGTCAAGAATACATGCTTTAAAATAAAGACGTGAATAAAGAAAAACATGCTTTTTTTTATATTCACAAAACCCAGGGAGCGCCGAGCTTGTAAGCTTGCTGCTACTACGCCCCAAGAGAGTGACTACATCTGGTCCCCAGATCTCATTTTCCCGCTTTCCCCGGGAATTCTTGCTTTTTTTGAGTTACGGTTACACTGCTTTCAGGGGATACAGCTCTAATGGCTGGCATCTGGGGGAAAATGCGCTGGTTTGTCAACGGAAGCATTTGCACAAGAGATGCTGGTTTCATTTACTTAAATCCATATTCGCTGCCTACAAACTGATGTGTAGTGGCTTTATTAGTTACAATCAAATAATACCAATAAAATTAACGTAACCATAAATATATGCTATATCTTTTTATATTCAAAGACACAACAAACATAATACGCCAAAATCTGAAAAAATGCCATTGAAATAATATTGAATTATGCTAAACTATTGTGCGTATTATCCAAACGGTAGGTAATGACTAAATTAAAAACTTTGTAGCTGCAGATGTGGTTATATATGGACACATATACCCCAGAGCCAAGCACTCCTGGAAAACATACTAAACATACGCATTAAATTAATTTAAAGGGAAACGTGTCAAGGTAGAATCATAAAAATAAAAGATCATACAAACAATCTTTAACCGAGAGTAAATGACTATGAGTGATTCATTAGCGCAATGGCCTCAGGAAAGAAACTCAGGTAAACTGGAAGTGTGAGGTAAATTATGCATTAATATTCCCCGAGTGTTATCGGCAGGCATTGAAGTGCTAATAGAATTTTTCGGCAGTGATAATGGCTGCTTGGTGGAGGATGTCTTGCACATTAGGGCTCCTGTAAACATAAACACTATGTGTGCTGATCTGTTGCTAATGGATGCTGAATCTGATGCATTTCCAGTGCTTACGGATGTGTTCCCTCTGAAGACCAATGGCAGGTGTGCTACACCTATAAACCAGCTATATTTGAGCAAAATCACAACACATCCTCATGGTGATACTTCCGCTACTGCGCCTCCCTGCTTCCAGACATGAGGGGAAATTGCACTTTCCTGTAACGAAGCTACAGAGTAAAAACATGGGGGTAGGACTGAGGTGAAAGAACTCCTCTCCGAAACAGAAATGGAAGTATGGGATGTAATCAGTGTTGTGCAAGTCACTGAAAATTAGTAATTAGTTATAGTTACTAGTTACTTCAGATCAGAGCAGATCAGGTTGGGGAACACCCACTGGTACACTGCACTACCATACCCACCACTCGATGAAACACCTCAGGATCTCAGTTGGTGCCCCCCCAAGCTGACATGTGGTCCGGTCCCGCCCTCCGGAAATGGTCGTCTATCTGCTGTAGCCAGGTGTTACATGGGTATCGCCTTAACCTGGTCCAGTCACTCCGGTCCTCACCAATGTGGATCCTGCGAGCCGCATCACCCTCAGGGAACCGCGCCACAAGGCCATAGTGCCGAAACTGACACCGCATCATTCTGGACTCCCTGAGCAGCTGCTTGTTCGACACGAAGTTAAACCAGCGGTACCCAAGGATTCTCCAAAGAGAAACAGTTCCGAAGGAGTCCAGTCTTCGTCTCTGGTCACTGGATAGTGTCCATGTCTCGCAGCCATACAGCAAAACAGGGAGCACCAGCACCCTAAAAACTTCACCTCTTACAAAGATATTGGACATGCCATACACCCTATTCCAGCTACCTCATGACCCAGTCTACTGACTTCACAGGAAGAGTCACCAGACATATGAATGTCTCTGCTGAGGTTAAATGAACCTCTCGACGCATTTGACATTCTCTCTGCAGACAGATACACTGCTGATGGCTGTGCCCAAAAGGTCATTAAAGGCCTGGGTTTTGGTTTTTATCCAGGACACTCACAAGCCCAGCCACTCAAACTCCTCACTCAGTCTCTCAAGAGACCCGATCAGGGCTTCCATTGAGTCTGCGAAGATCACAGCACCATCGGCAAAGTCAAGATTAGTGACTCTTTCTTCACCAACTCTCAGTCTATGCAAGCACTGAACAGAGTAGGAGCAAGAACACACCCCTGACAAACCCCAGAATCAACTGGAACGAACAAAGACATTCTGTCTCCACTGTGCACAGGACTCACAGTACCAGTGTACATGCCATTCATGATGTCCAGCAACTTTTAGGAGATCCCATGAAGTCTCAGGATGTCCAACGGGGCAGCTCTATCAACTACGTCAAATGTTTTGAAAATCGACAAAGGCTGCAAAGAAACTCTGCGTTTGAGCTCAATGAGAACACTCAGTGCCTGGATATGGTTGCCGGTAGACTTCTAAGGCAGAGTGTTCTGGTCGATATTGAGGATGACCCTACAGAGGAACTTACCTGGCACTGAGAACAATGCTATCCCCCTGTAGTTGTCGCAATCCATGCGATCACCTTTCCCCTTGAGGACACTTGAGTTTTCTTTATTAAGGTTCAATGCACTGGTGTTTTTTTAAATAATACAAATGAAGATGTGGCATATGCAAGTATTAGCTTTTAGACTAACTTTTGGTTGTATTAATATATTATTTAATAATAAAGGTAATTCATATAAAATCACTTTAGAATTAGTGCAATGTTTGCAACTGTTAAATCCACGTGTGTCTTTAAAGACCACATGTTTAAACCTAATGCTACGCCACAATTAAAGCTTTACAGATTCTTTCTTGTAGGTGTGTGTGTGTGTGTGTGTGTATACCTGTCCTTATGGGGACACAACGTCCCCATAACGCAATAAATATCCTTTTTTTGCCTTAAGAGGACAGGTTTACCTGGTCCCCATAAGGGAAAACTATATGTTATAAAATTGGCTAACGCTATGGAAAAACTAAAAATGCAAAAACTCTTGTATTTTGTTTGGTTACTTGTGGTTATGGTTAGGGCTGGGTGGGTGTTATGGTTGTCATAGTTAGCATTAGCATTTTTCCCATAGAAGTGAATGAGGAATAGATAAGGGCAAATATACCTGACTCTATGTGTGTGTGTGTGTGTGTGTGTGTGTGTGTGTGTGTGTGCGCGCGCGCGTATGTGAAGTTTCCAAAAGGATATGAAAATGATGTTATACTATGACTTAGACCTTTGTTTCATTGACTAAGTGTACTGTTGACAATTTTTGTTGATAAAATAAAAAAAAATGATGTGAAAAAATCTTTTACGATATGTAATTAAAACTAAATTGTATTTTAATCAGAAGACTAAGACTAAAAGTAAATTAAAAATATGCTGTCAAAATGAACACTGCTTATTGCATAACCCAGTTTTATCAAATCGTCAAGGTTGCAAAATAATGTAGATGAGGTAGCATCATTAAATTGCCCATTTTATGTGAATGTGTGCAGGGGTGTGCCCTGTGATGGACTGGCATCCCATCCAGGGTCTTTTCCCAGCCCTGTGCCCTGTGATGGACTGGCATCCCATCCAGGGTCTTTTCCCAGCCCTGTGCCCTGTGATGGACTGGCACCCTTTCCAGCCTGTCTCTATGCAGCCTGGGGTAGGCTTCCTGCCACCCTGTACTGGGTAAGTGGTTGTAAGATGTGTTTTTTGGCTGATTACTACACAATTTGGCACAATTTCCCACAAATCTCTGAATTTATTCTCCAAACCACTCATTGAGGAAACTCCTCCATCATCCCCTGCTTGTTACTTTCACCTTCAGCATGCCTTATTCAACAAATGATGGGTTTGAAAATTAGCTGATTAGTTTCACTGAGTTCTCTGGTGGTTGCGAAAGAACAAATATTTGGAATGATTTATGGTGGTTTGGGAACCACTGTCTGAAGCAAGTCAACTGCAGCATCCAAATGGCCAAATATTCTCATTCGTCATTTCAAAAATTTGACATGGTTTTCTTTTCCAGCTACAGAGCTTCTACTGCAAAGTTTCTAAGGTAAGCCCAGGGTCAGTTCGGTGTTGTGAAATTAGTGTAGTGCTCACCCACAAACGAGAAGTTTTCTACCGATGTTTACCTGCCGTTTTACCTTCTATCCATAGCTAACTGTTTATGTTGAAGTTGCATACTGAATTTCAATTTCCCAAGCAGGATTCTTTAACTACTATTTCTCTGTGGAACTACTATGTTGAACTATCTTGAAACCAAATATTTTTAAACAATTTGTCTTAAACATGTTTGCCCCCTAGTTCAAGTGCAAATGAATGAATGTTCATGGGCTCCCCAAAGTCAGTCACATGCTAATCAGCGCAGTTTCTGAAGCTGCAGAGTGTCAGGTCATTTGCCTTGTTTATTTTTAACTTCTCATTAGCCTCAGGGGCGAGTCCTTCCTGAATCAAGGAGGGGGGGTCGGGGGAGGGGGGGTGTTGGACAAAGCAGAACTTGACCAAGGTGAATACTTTCAGCTTTACATCGATTTCTTGATTCTTGGTATTTAAAAAAAAGTCTTGCATCACAGTTTTTTTTTGAAACCTTGACTGTAATCTCTAACATACATCTGCACTGATTAAAAATTAAATGACATTTTAAGTGATCTGAACCATGACAAAGGAAAAATTTTAAATATATGTAAATGAATAAGATGAATAAGATATAACTGTGAATCCCCCATTCAGACACCATCTAGTGTTTCAGTTTCAATAATAGGTAATCCAAGTTACACTCTACCCTGAGACAGGAGAGCAATTATACCATTGCGGGAATAAGACTGCGGTAGCATGTGGTGAACACATTTCTGCTCATACTGTGAGTAATTTGCATACATCCGGCTTTCATTTAGGTTCTGTCTCTGGGAGCCAGTGTGGTGAGGGATTTTTTTTAAACACCCACACAAAAAAGGGTTTAGTTCCAGGGCACGTAGCCCCCACCCAGGGCCCTGCTGCTACCCCCCCCACCTTCCCAAATACAGCACTGAACCGGTCAAACAATTGCTATACAGGTTTGACCCTTTGGGACCTGGAGGCGACTGTAAGGTATTGATCATGCTTCCACCGGTGGAATTCCTGCTGCATTCTGTCCCAGACTCATGGTAGGTGTGCAAAATAGCTCACAAGCTTGGCATGCTTGAAACTAAAAATGCACACCTGTATCGCCCAAGGGGGATGTGTGGTATATCAGCCCCTAGCAACGGGGCCCCCTGGGGCTGGATCTGCATGGGGGTTTGGGGGGGCAGGGCGGGGCTAACACAGGAAGGCATGAATGGTTTGGTGATAATTAGCCCTTAGATAACCAATAGGCCAAGCTTTATTGTAAGTTCAATTAATGGAGAAATTGATGAGGAAAACTAAACTGACTTAAAAGAATGTATGCCCTATTCGCTTCTCTGTCACCTCTTACATTTAAACTCATTTTTAGAAAGTTTGAGTACTAATCCGATCCATCTGCTTCTGCTACTAAGTAGAGTGTAGTGTTTCAGAACAATATGCTCAATGTCAGCGCTAATTAGAATTATTATCATGTAAGAGGCATTAATATTACTGCAGGAAAACAGAGTGGTGAAAAACGGAATTTGTGCCATTATCGTGTGAAATACTAGTTCACAATCGGTTTAATTATTTTCAGCGCTTTCCTGCCATGCATTCATTTATAAAAGTGTAAAGATGAGATGTGTAATTTTTGCCCCTGTAGAAAATCTGGCATAAATTTACCCTAGCAATTACTTTGCACAAAGCAGGGTTTCGTCTGGGTATACGTAGCAATTATAGAACGTCATGTATCCAGCAGTTACAAGAGAGGGAAGCCCCCTCATGCCCTAATGCTCCCCCCCACCATTGTATTTCCCAGATCCGCTCATAAAAATGCAGATGGGCGGGTCAATTACAGGCACGCTCCTCCGTGAGGTGCGGCTCGGTCTTCCGCTCCACGGGCCGTACTGCCTCCCGTTCACATGCAGTGGGGGGGATGTTCCCTGTCGTTACACCTGCTGCGATCTGAATGTATGAAACACTTAATTGTCACACAGCAACTGGGGAAGGGGGGTGGCGGAGGGGGAGGAGGGGGGCAGATTCAACCTCTTTACATCACTTCAGTCCATTTGCCTATTATTCAGATGAATGGGTGACAAGCTTAAAAAAAAAAACATTGTCAGAGGCTCATTTTACTGTTTTAAGCCTTTATTCAGAATTTCAAAAGACAACAGTATTGAATACAGCTCTTGCCCTGAAATAGAAAGAGAAGAGACTGCATCACAAAGGAAACTCTTGCCAGATCTACAATGTGGTATTATCCAGAGGGGGACAAAATAATTAATGCAGCTCAGTAATTGGTCACAAGTCCCATGAACGGGATGCACATTAGGTGCAGTAAAACAACAAGGCATTTGAGTTCGGCAGAGGGCAGTCAGGCAGGAAGGGCAGGCTGCTCCTACCCCCCCCAAACACGCAGATCGTATCCAAGCCTTGGAACTTCTGGAAAAAGCAAAGTTCCAGGATCCAGCAGGGGGTCGTCGTAGAATAGAAGGATGAACGCGGCTGGTGGAAAAGAGCCAGAGATGTCCTCAAGGGAAAAGTCATCGTGGAAGAACCTTATAATGAAAAAAGATCATAACTGTTTACTAGCATGCACATGCTGGAGAAAACAAGATGAAGTGACAAAATCAGCAGCGAGGAGAATTCGACCTTATATCATGTTATATTAAAGTCCATGTTATATTAAAGTCCATGTTATATTAAAGTCCATGAAGCTGTTAGCTTCAGGCAAATGAGCTATTTGGAAATACCACAGGGTTCCCAGATAGGGCTGCCGACAGATGCATTCTTCTTAGCTTATTTCCAAAACTCAAACTGCGGTCAACAACATCACATGCTTCCAATGACTCATCACTGTGAAGCAGAGACATATGATCTGGTTGTGCTGCAGTGGGGTTAAAGGGTTTTAGTCAGATGCTGCTCATAGGTATGTGCTGCCTGCAGACCTGTGGGGTGACCTCAGGGCGTGAGAAATGTACCTGAGGGCGTGAGAAAGGTGTCTGAGGAGCTACTGCACTTGTTCCAGCAGATTAGTGTGGGGCCTGTAGTGTATATGATGTTCAGGGCCCTGCTTCTGAGGCCTAGTACACACACGCTGCAGACAAGAGAAGTTAATAAAGAAAACTGAGGCTAACACCTGGGTGGGGGGTTGGTGCAGCGGTTAACACTGTTGCCTGTGGTTTGAATCTGTCCTGCCTTCATGAATGTGGGGTTTGTCTGCTCTCTGAGTTGTCGTAGGATTTCCTCCAGGCATTCTGTTTTCCCTCCACAGTCCAAAAACATGCAGAGGTAAACTGGACCAACCTGCGAATAGTGTATGTGCCCTGTGATGGGCTGGTGCCTAATCCTACGTTATTCTTTGCCTTGTGCCAGTAATTTCTATGATAGGCTCTGGACCTCCATGACCCTGAATAGGACAAGTGGATACAGAAGATAGATGGATGAAGACTACCACCCATAAATGAAGATGCAAGCAACTGCATTGTGGATCTAATTGTGTATATTTCCTTTTTTGTCAGTATTTATGTTGTTTCCATTTGTTGCATACAAATAATATCTTCCCACTTCACGAATGACAAAATGCTGGTGATAGCAGGATAATGACCTACAGAATCTCACACCGCCGTCCGACAAAAGGACTAACAAGACGGAGGAGACTGTCATAACCAGGGATATTATATATTCATGAAAACTAATGAAACAACGAAAACTAAATGTGAAAAAAAAAACACCTTTGTTAACTGAAATAAAAATTAAAATTAAGCTTCAAGGAGAAGTCAACTAACTGTAACTGTATTGGATGTTTACAAAACAAACTAAAATACACTAAAATTATACAGAAAATGTCTTCAGTCTTCATTTTTGACAAATTATTTTATGCATAACTCTATGTGGATGATTTCTTTCATTTTTCACACGTGCAAATGACAGGCGCGTGACGTCAAGTCCCCACAACACAAAATAACATTTTATTACTTTCTGGGGGGTCATTTGGTCCCACAATGTATTATAAACATAATCCACACACACACACACACACACACACACACACACACAAATACAGTGACTGACACACATCTTTAATAGTTTTCTTGTGGATGTTCATCTGTCCGAATACATTTTTGAAAATAGTATTTTTTGTTGCGTTTTTATTAAATAATACTTTTATTTAATATTTGAATTGGGCCTCTGGCAAATACTTTATATTACGAATAACAAAATCTAAAACTAACACTAAAACTAAATTAAAGCTAAGCACTTTTGAAAAAAATTAAATTGAACTAAACTAGCAACCTCACTTTAAAAGCTAATAAAACTAAACTGAAAATGAAAATAGAAAATGAAATAGAAATAAACTGCAAAACTATTATATCCATGGTCATGATGTGAGAGATGAAGGACTGTAGGGCAGGTATTTGGCAAACAAAAGGGGTTTTACTGGGGTCGAAACAGGAACGGAGAAATAAACAGGACTGCAAGGGGTCAAAACAAAGAATGGAGGACACAGGGCAGGGCTAAATAAAATCAGTACAGGACAATAGTGCAGGGAGCAAAGGCACAAACGGAGAAAGCGGGAAGCATCTGGGGAGTCTTCCAGACCCCGGGGAGCTGAGCATCAACCCTGAGACCTGGACCTTCCCGGACAGTGAGGTGGGGCCCATCAGGATTGCAGGACCAAAGGGTCTTCAAGGGCCAGTGAGGCCGGAGCAGTAGAGAGCAGGGGAGGCTGCAGGAATGCGCAGAGTGGACAACATCAGATGAATGGGAGTCTAGTTGGTTGGCATGGATAGTGTGCCGCCATTTCCCCCTCCAAGAAATGGAGACAGCAGGACACCAGGAAATGAAGCAAGTGCCAGCGGGACACCATGAGATGACGTGAGGGTGGGTGAGATGGCAGGAGGCAAGCAGGGTGCAGCCGGGGCACCTGGAGGTGAAGAGGGCACAGCTGGGACACCAGGAGGCGAGCAGGGCAGGAACTCACGTGGGACGGATGGACGTTCGTGGAATAGTGTCACTTGGGGTAGGTGGGCTGCTGCGAGGCTGGGCGCAGGCAACCCTTGCTGACCATACTGAGGCATGGACAGGACAGGTCGATCAGTGAGGATGAGCCTAGGGATAGATCAGCACAGAAAAGAAAGAAGTGTCTGGAATGGGAATCTTCTACAAAAAAAATCATCCATCTTATACAGTACCTGGAGTACCAGGAGGAAACCCCCCACCGACACAGGGAGAACATGTAAACTCATGGAGACAGGGTGGAGACTCAAACCTTGCTCCCAGAGGCATGAAGCAACAGTGCGCCACTGTGCCGCCTCACAATACAACCAAAAATGTACAAACCATATAACTATACCACGTATATCTCCAAGCCTTTAGCTAGTCCATTTCTTCCCAGCTAAAACCAGACAAATTATACAGTCAAAAATTTTAAGACTCCTGGCCATTACACCCACAGGAACCTTTATGGCATCCCATTCTAAATCCATAGGCGTCAATATGAAGCTGGTTCCCCCTTTGCAGCTATAACAGCTGCCACTCTTCTGGCTCACAATCTCTGTTCTAGTTCATCCCCAAAGGTGTTCGATGGGGCTGAGGTCAGGGCTAAGTGTGGGCCAGTCAAGATCTTCCACACCAAGCTAACACAATCTTGTCTTTATGGACTTTGTTTTGTACACTGGGGCAGAAAAAGACTTTCCCCAAACTATTTCTATGAAGTTAGAAGCATAGAATTGTCCAAAAGTCTTGGTAATTCCCACAGAATCACTCCAAAATTTCATGGAAAGCCTTGGGATGTCATAAAAGTTCCTGTAGGTGGAATGACCAGGTGTCCCAATACTTTTATCTATATAGTGCATTTCAGATCTGCTGGTATACAGTGAAACATCTTAATCAGGACAACAACTAAAAAAGCATTAGGTACACAGCAAAGAAAGACATTTACTGTTAAAAATCTTTATGCAGTCAATGAATAGACAATCTCAAATGTTCTCGCATCAATAAATACAGTCCAGACATACAGTGAACCCGAGACATTAATGGGAAAGAATGCATGTATTTTCCACAAAAAGGAAACCTATTAGGTAATTAAGACTGTCAGCTGAGTGTAGTTAAAACCCCCCACTTCTACCCCATAATGAACAGGCCCATAAATCACTTAATCGAGTACATTTACTGCTTTTCATAAGCCATGAATATTTGATGAAGTTCCAACAATTATTTATTCCCAGTCCTCGCCAAGCAATAAAATTTAATGAATTGATTCCGACTTAAGGAAACCACCCCCTCCCCGTGCCACAGTACGTCGTCCCGCTCTCTTAATTCTTGCCAACAAATTCAATCAAATTAACTTGCCCTCATGTCTCAAAGAGGCTCAACAGCCAGCCCCCCCCCCCCCCCAGCAGAATTTAACATGACAGAAAGCAAGGACCCTCCCGCTATATACTGTTTGCATTGTATCCATTTCCACGAGGGCTGACACAAGGACACTTTGCATTAACTTGCTAAGCAGCCCTTTGACACCATTTAGATGCACGGCAGCCATCGGTTCTCTGCCGCAAATACGCGCCATTCAAATGAGGGCAATGCAAATGGGCCGAGCAAGGCGGTGCCACAAAAGGCTAATGCGGCATGCCGCCAGCTCGCCGCCATTCACGTGTCACCTAAACGCTCGCCTGCGAGAGATGCACCTGCAGCCGATAACCACTCAACCATTGTGAGCGCTGAGGCCGTGTTTCTGTGAGATGTGGGTAAGGGGGGGAGCGGCGCATTGTTCTGGCGCTTGCCACTTTTAAAGAGCCCCCCCCACTTTAAAACAGGATCCATTGCTCAGTTTGGATGAGTTGGCCGCATATTTTCTGGGCCTGTTGTGTCTCTTTGCAAAGACTGTTTATGAGAACAAAGCATGCTGGTCTACAGTTAACAAGGCGATGAAAACCAAGTAGCCATCAAGTATTATTGACTATTTTATTATTAAAATCTCAGCTTAAAAAGAAGCCGTGTAAGAGTCTGCCTTACATTATTTAAATAATACATCATCTATACGTTCATCTTCAAATTGCAGTTCTTGTTGAGAATTCCAATTATTTTTAATGATAATTAATGCATTGATTTTAATTTCATGTTCTTGCCGTGATATGTGTGTAGGCCCTTGTGTCATCACTGTGAATCCAATCTGAACATTTAAAGGGTTTCTCGCGTATATTTTATGAATATTGCATAATCTGCATTGCAGTTATACTCATGGGACAGCACCAGTTTCATACATTTCCTTTTGCAGGTGTTCATACCTTCTGGTCCATCGGTGTACGTTTCGTCACAATGGTGCACGTAATGAACACCAAGGCATAAAATCACCAAAACACTACACGTATGGGGGATTTGGGGAGCTAAATGAGTTTCATTTGCTTTTTTTTTTTTATTTCACCTGCTGTGGGGGGTGGGGTCGTGGGGTTTTTGAAGCACATTCTGAACTAATGTTTAATCCCCCCCCCATGACATAATGGGAGAGCGAGGTAGAGACAAATGCATAAACAATTGCATATGTCCTTCAAACGAGGGCCCATTATCAAAACATTTGGGTGATCTCGGCCTGGAACCCCCAGAACCTTCCGTTAGGGCAGCAGCTGTTGAATGAACCCTTGATTGGAAGCCCCCCCGTCTTGCCTTCCACCTGCTGGACTGTTCGCACTCATTGTACTGACACTGTGTAGTTTCATTGTAGCGACTGTGTAGCCTCTTTGTAAGCATCATGCATACTCATTTTCATTCCAATTTACTGCTTGGTTAAGCTCAGTTAACAAACTCCTCAACTGGGCCCCTCTAAAAAAAAAAAGAAACATCTCGCCTTTGTGCCATAATTATTTTTAATCGTCCTTTTTTCTTCTATACTATAAAAACAAAGATGATTAAGATGAGCCGACACTTTAACTGGGAGTTTGTGAAAAACTTGTGTTTGTTTCTAACAATGAAAGATTCTTGTAATTGCATTACAATGTAGGACACATTTGTTTGTCGCAGGGAACATTTGATTATGCTGGACCCTGACTGATCATGGGGGCCCCAAGGTGCAGCTTCCCTTCCCGGTCTGACGTACAAATTAGTCCCCTCTTCAAAAGACACCTCAGTAACATCTCACCACCACAAGGACAGAGTCTCCAGTCAGCCATAGAGAATAGAGCCTTTTTTGAAATATCTGAATCCTCGATTCCTACCTCTGTCAAATGAATATCAATAAGCAGATTCTTGCAGAATCATTCAAAGCCTTCCATTGGCTTTGCAGCAGTCAAATTACATTTAACATACTTATCAGACATTTTTCTCCAAAGCCGCATACAAGTGAGGCATACAGCTTGTTGCAAACATGCACGTCGTCATGGACTCAACTAGGCAGAAGTGCTGTTAGGTTGAACTTCCATCGAATGCCCAAGTACAAATTTCCTTGCAATATCTAAAGAAATGCGGTATTGAAATCTGCAAAGTAGACTGATAGTACATTATCCAAAATGTCACCGTTATGGTATGAAATGAATGTGCAAAAATAAAATATGTGAATATTTTATTGGGCAGAGAAAAACAACAGGACATCACAGTGGTTACTGCTTAAGACCAGGCTCAGCCTGACAGAAACTGTTCCTGGATGAACTAGAATGTAGAATTAGGGTGCATGCAAGTGGGCCATTTTTCATGATGAAGTTCACTTATCTAATCAAGAAAAGTAGGATCATGGCATCATTTCTACCAGGATTTTCCTGAAAGAATGGCACTGCTGAAACACTGAGCCCGAAGGCAGAACAACATGCCGTCAGTTTCTGTTCATAACCACAAATATCTCTTGAACTCTGGTGTTGGTGTTTCTGTTACCTTTACGCAGCTCATTGCCACATTCTTCTGTTGGACACAGGAAATGAGCTGTGTAGTTCCCCCATGCGGCTTTCTGCATGCTGCGTGCCGCTTCTGCTTCTAGCGGGACTGATGCTTTATTATATGTAAGCTGTTGCCTTATTTTGAATATCCAGTTGACACTGATTCATTAATTTACTGTTAAATCCTTTTCAAACATTTATAAGCCAAAAAAATTATAACACTACTTGAGGGGGTACAAATATGTAGTAGTGCACTCTTACTTAACGTATTAATTAACCAGAAACTGAGTTAGTTATGTATTGATTCCACATTTGTTCATCATTCATTAATCATAAAGGTTCATACATCTCACGCAGTTACTATATTCGTTCATGATTTGTATCTGAGTAGTCACTGAGTTACTAAGCTACTTGTGCACCCTCAAGTAAAGTGTTGCCCAAAAAGCTTTAATAATGCAGTACTAATATAAACTATAATCCGTGTTACATTTATATGAACGATAACCTTAAATGTGATACTGTGACATGCACACTATAATTTTTAAAAGCTCACCCTTTCTCAAAACACCTGCTTCAATTAGTTGATAAGCTATTTCCATCTTTACTTTATGCCAGTGTAATCAAGCATAATTAACAGCACACACAAGAGTTACCCAAGAATAGGGCAGCCAGCTAAAATGTTGCAGATAAAATTTCAAAGACAGAAAAACGGCTTAATAAATATTCCTCCTCATATTTATTGAAAATTTAATAACCTCGCATAATGTGTGGGTTTGCGCTTCATTTAAATATCATACTTTATTGAACTATATTACACACTTAATACTTGAAGAGTACGTTTATAACTGCTTGCCGTGATGTTTCTCATCGTTTATACACAACAATTAACCCCCTGGAATGCTCCACACGCACCAGATAAATGGCTGACCCTACGCTTGGACCCCAGACGTCATTCTTGATTGTATATGTATTTGTGAATATCTCAAAGGAGAGCAAACGGGACGTGCTGAAAGAACCATTCCAACGTACTTTTTACTTCACAGAGAAGAACCTGCTGAGGTCTTTAAAATAAAATGTATGCTTGTTTCCAAATGGGCAACTCGTATTGTTTCGGGAAGCTGCTCACCAACACTACTGAAGATAAGGTGATAACTCACTGCCTCTTCCCAACGTGAAGTATGATCTTTTTCAAAGCTTCATATAGGTCACAAACCGAAACTGATTAAACTTAGTTATATTGCCCCAAAACTGAAGCAACACTGCTTAGTACAAACAAAGGTAAGGGTGAAAGCAGATTACATTTGGCCTGGCTGAAGTATTCAATGAATCTTATTACAGCTTCAAAAAAAAACATTATACAGATGAAGATCTGCACCTGATTCCATTTTCTGATAAATTGCCCCAAAAATGAAGCATAAGCAATGTATGGCTTCAAAGGAAGGAAATTGCAGCTGTAAAAGACACTTGGTCTTGTTAACACAGTAAGTCAAAGTATTTAACGGACCTTTTTCAAATTTTGCAGGTACATCGAATGCGTAACAAATTGGAACCGGTCAAATTTTGAGACAGGTCGCCTCAAAATTGAAACAGTGCTAGATAGTGATAGCAAAAAAGGGGGCAGTTTCAGACACTTGATCCATTTATTGTAAAAACTCAAAAAGTATTTGACACATCTTTTTCAACTTTTACAGACATGTCCAAAACTGTAGCAGTTCTGCATAGTGAAAACAAAGACAAGGGCAGCCTCAGACACTTGATGTTGTCAGCATGATAACTCAAGAATTATTTTTTGGAATTTTTTCCAAACAACTGTATGGGTGAAGATCTGGACCAGATTAAATTTCGAGACAAATCATACCCAAATGGAAACAACAGCCCTTAGTGACAGCAAAGTTATGGGTGACTTAGATAAGCTGCTTGACCTTCTAAACAGGATAAGACTTATTATTCCATTCACTTGATTCGATCTTTGAAGTATCTTAAAAACATCATATGGATGAAAATCTACACTTGAAAAGTGGCAGAGGACAGAATCAGGGGCAAGAAGGTGGGGGGGCAGAGGACAGAAACAGGAGCGAGGGGGGTGGAGGAAGATGGAAACAGGAGCGAGGGGGGCTGGAAGAGAACGGAAACAGGAGCAAGAAGGCGGGGGGGCAGAGGACAGAAATAGGAGCGAGGAGGCGGGGGGGCAGAGGACAGAAACAGGAGCGAGGAGGCGGGGGGGCAGAGGACAGAAATAGGACTCACTGGATTTTTCCCCCCACATAGCTGTGGACCGGATTTGTTGGTCCAATGCATCCTACACGTGTTCAATACAGTA
>JAODKE010000001.1:31514513-31525242 GCA_026779605.1 Mormyrus hasselquistii | reverse complement strand
GGTGTGGGGGGGGGGGGGCGTGGGGGCGGAGGAAACGGGGGGGGGGGGGGGGGGGGGGGGGCGACAGAGGATGGAAACATTTTTAAACTTCACAGGAACATTGTACAGGTCAGCGGTTGCCATACTGTGGGGCACAGGGGCAGTGAGTGGTTCAGCGGGATCAGACGATCATTGGTTCGAACCTTGACCTCAGCAGAACAGTCACATGTCTGTAGGCCTATGAGCAAGGCCCTTAAGCCCCAGGTCCAGGGGCACTGCATGCTGTTTGACACTGCACTGCAACCCCCAAAGTAAACTATGCACAAGTCATAGTCAGTGTAACAGGGTGTCAGATGCAGGGAGGAGGGCAACATTCAGTGACGGGCATATTTGGCCCACAGGAGGCAGTGGTACCAGTCTGATTGGTCCTGAATGCAGTACAAGTGGGGAAAACGAGTAATGTCCTGGTTAAGCCACTCATACTGACCGTTAACCTGCAGGTGATAATCAGAAGACACACTCAAGGTTATTGCCATTCTGCCACAGAATGTCCTCCAGGAACCCCTCCGTAAATTGTGGTCCCCAATCACTCACAATATCCATTGGGGCACTGGAAAAGAGCTGCAGCAGAAACCCGCTGATCTCGTCATCCGGCTTGCTCCTACCTTACTGTTTCTAACTCCCCGGTCAGTATGTCAGTGGGCTCTTTCACACCACAGGAACTTTTTTTTATTGCCAGAACCTTTTTCCAAAACCAGGAACTTTTGTGGTGTTCACACTGCAAGAACATGACCAGATTGTAGTTACTCGGAGGCAGTTCTGGAACCCTTCTTTAGTCCCTATCCCAGACTAGGTACTTTTTATTTGCACACAATCCACTGGGGAGGTACTTACAGCCGTAGCTTGTTGATTGGTTGACCACAAGCACTGGCACTAACATGGAAGTTATGCGGAAGTGCCAATGCCAATTTAATGGCAATTTATTGTAGGAGATGTACCTTCTGTACCCCAAAACTGGACATATCTACCTGTACTACAAATGGTTGGTGAGAAGATGAATGGGTGTCTGAGTGAAGATGCTACTAGGGCCTCCCTATTGCAAAACTAAACACGTGTGGAACATGATCACTCAGGGATGGAGAGTAAATGTTCAAGGAAGATGGATGGTGAGGGGCCTCTAAGGCTTTCCACAGGCTGATCGCATGATCTCTCAGCCAATCAGAGTGCATCTGCACAGGGTCTGGGAATTCAGAGCCGCAAAAAAGCCACAAGTGCTGGTCGGCAAAAATACTTTAGTTAATTCAGTCATTAAGTATTCCTCGATTCAATTCAAATATTGCTTGCCACAGAGCTGTAAAGTAATTTGTATACAAATCGCTACCCTGCTGTGTTTAGTATATTAAATTATGTAAATTGTATAATATTAATCATGTTAGTTGCAGTAAAGGTTGTTTATGTTATGATGGGTGTGTTATTTACTGGTGATTTGTGATCCTGCTGTTGTATTTATAACCTCCACATTTAAAAGCACTGCATTTTCCTCAATTTACAAGTACTGTAGTATGAATGTTCAGTGTTATCATTTGCCATTATTATTGCTCAGACTACGCTTTACTGAGAAATTCATTTAATGTAAATATTGTTTGTTTTCAGACCACATACCCACCAGTATACAGACAGTTACTGACCTATGCCTCAAGTTGTACTGAAGTTAAAATATCCTCATTAAAGGCTAAACATGGGATGTGCCCTGTGCTGAGAGCATTCTTAGCGACTCCCCATGGTGACGGAGTCTCACCTACAGTAAATGAGTAGGTCATCATTATAAATGATTATGCACCAGTCATGGAAGATAGAATTCATAAACGACCAAAAGACAAATGGAGTGTTAGCAAACCTGAATGACAACACTATACGCTCATAATGACTGCAAGTGGTGACAAAAACGGTCTTCCATTCATCCCCTTTACAGATACGGATTCGATTATACATGCTCTGTAAATCTAATGGTATGAACTTGCTCTAAAGCGGCCATGATCAGGGGCGTAGATAACTGAATTTTGCTGTAACCTCGTTCAAGGCACGACAGTCTGTACATGAAAGTCCCACCGTGTTTCTTTCCCAAAAAAACCCAGAGGCTACAGGAGAGGTGGGCAACCCCATCATGCAACTTGGCAAAGGTACCAGGTTATACCCGGCTTATATGGAAGTGGGACTGGGTAGCAGGTCAATCACGCAGTCCCAGCAATTACGGGGAGGTAACTGAGTTGCTCTGGTTTCCGGAGGTCAGGAAGCCCTAAACCTGTAAACATGAAGTACAACATGAAGCCCGCATTTGGTGATCTTACCCATCTGCTATGAGAAGTGGGGGTCATGCCACCATAATCATTGGTGGCCAAGTGCTATAGGATCTCTGGTGGAATCGGTAACCAAGAGTTTAATCTGTTCCTAATGGACCAGCCCAATCTGGAGCAGGATGGGTTCTGTACATTGAGTGATGAGCCCCTCTCCCATTGGGGACCTGTCCCAGATCTTGAATGGGGGTTTGACTGACTGGAGGGGTTTGTTCAGATGCTGTGAACAAGGGTCAATATTCTGAACGTAATGTCAATAAAATACCCAGGAGGTATAAATAGATCCCGCCTCAGATGTTTGTAGAAGGAAACTGGAAAACTGAAAAATTGTGGGATGAGCTGACTACTGGGTCATAAAGCAGGTTATTGAGGAGGACAGAGAGCTGAATGTAATGGGATTTGGTGATAGAATGCCTCAAAGTACAAGGGGAGAGCTGGTCTGTCCTAATAAAATAAGGCAGCCACCCATTCTCAGGCTCTGCTGAAGCGGAGGGCGATGACGAGGTCTAAGCGGGCCAGTTCAGAAGGCATCAGGGTGGCGCTGTGCCAGATTTATAATACCCACTTCACAAGGACTCATACCACTCTGGCATAGGGTAGAACCAGGCAGGTGCGACAACAGGTGGAGCGGCGGCTGCAGTGGAAGGTGGAGTAGGATGGGTTGCGGGTGATAGCTGGAAGATATGCCCTGCAAGTACCGCTCCAATCGAGCCGGGGTACCAAGTAGGTCCACTGGATCCATGTCGGGGCAGGGTATACTGTAACAGGACCTCATTGGAACCAGGAATTCAAGCTAGAGGCAGACAGAGAACCAGAACGTTAAGCTGAAGTCGCAGTCAGTATCAGAAGCAAGGATCAAACGGCCAAAAGACCAATCCAGAAGGTGCAGGGTAAGGCAGGCACTCGTGTGGACGAGGGGCGGCCGGATACACTATCCAAGATTAGGGAGGGGACTCACACTTATGGGGCTTGTTTTTGGGGAGATCAGGTATGCGAAACCACCCAAGAGGTGATGCAAGCACATGGGAGAACCCAGGATAGTAGAATGTTTGGATCTGGCACACAGTCCACAATACCTCACACTGAGGAAACTGACTAGACTGGTTAAATAAGACCGGCAATGAACACAGATGAGCAACAAGCTAGAATTCGGCCGAGGGAGGCCGTGTGCGGGGGCGTGGCAATGGGGCGGTGACAGACACCCGCCTCATATTCACTACATCATGCGTACAAAATTAAAAAAACAAACTCTCCGTGGCCCCTACTGGGCTCCATATATAACACTTACGTATCTATTACAGCTCTTACTGTTATGTCAGGGAAAAATTTAATCCATACAATAATTTTAGAGATTGTAGAGGAAGAGTAAGGATTAGATGGGGGACAACAGCATCTTTTCTAGTTAGCTCATGCAAAACCTATTAAATATCTGATTAATTCTCTTCTAAGCTACAATGGGTTACTGCATCCTAAAATAGCATTTAAATAGCTTATCTTATTTGGGAATATCCCCGTTCTTATCTTGGAATGGTGCTAACAGTGCCACTATGACAATATAATACTCATAGGGGGAATCTCTCTTGAGATAATCAAATACATGAATGACCCCATTGCTTGTTCATAGTAGTACAAGAAAGACAAAGCTAAATGAAACAAACGATTATATGGGATACTGTGGCTGATCCAGAAGGGCCATGTCTGTATACACATTAATTCTAAACTTTGGACCAACTACCCTCTACCATGGAAACAGGATGTGGTTCCTCTTTATCTGAGGGTGCTGGCTTCTGGCTTTTCATAGTGTAAGCTAGAATGTTGACAGTATGCTATTTCCAAAATAAATACACTTATGATTGTAATTGTATTTGATAATTGACACTTTCTACAGTGCATTTTTGCCGTTTTCGTCTTGATTATAAAACATAACAAAGATACAAAACAATCTGTCGGAGATCCAAGCTGCATGTTTGCTAAGAAAAACATTTAATTGTCACATTAAACATTTAATTTAATTTAAGTGACACAGCAAAGTCACAATGTCAAAATATCACAGCTGTTTGCTGTAAATCTGTGCGTCAGCGTCCGCCAGCGCTACACTTATCTATGTTTAATTTGGAAGCAAATTTCGGTCGGTATGACCCGACCTGATTCTTGTGTTCAGAATCAGTATAACCCATTCTGTTAGGATGGAGAAATCATTGAAAAGTTCTCGACATATTCAGAAAACTGAACTTTTTTGTAACTGGAGCTGGGGACTTACTCCAGAAGCAAATGACATGCGGCGCAACCTGCGCCGCCACGGATTCCTTGGCAGTTACTTGGTATCCATAGTACTGTTCCCCATTGCTAATAAAGTCCAATTAAAGCAGAGAGCAGGGTAACAAATTACATAGACATCTCAAAGAAACTGCCAAAAAACACCGATCAACTATGTTAAAACTTTCTAAACCGTGTTAAATGCGATTACAAGCTACCTTTAATCGAGAGCACCCGTCGCTTATGCTCGTTATTAGTTATATAAGAATTTAAATGGTTTGTCAACTAATTCAGTTTTTACTAATTGAATTCGCCTGTATTAGAAACCGGATCAGGTTTTCAGGCATGGGAAACACATTAATCTAACACGGAAATACAATATTATATGCATCAATGCTATGCTTTAAAATAATATTTATATTAATTAAAATAATAGCAGGCATCCCTGGTTGCAGGGTTAATGACTGCATTCAAAGCTTCAGTGGGTTTGCACCATTCATTTGCATCAGCGCATCGCTGGCCGGGACACCGTGCACACACCCTGGTATGCCGCACGGCTACATTTTTCTATTTTTCGGTCATTGGCAGAGAAAAAACAATTCTATGCGATTTCTCTTAACAGCCAGCCCTGCATGCACAGGATGGTAGTTAATAAACCGTGTTTCATATAGTTTTAAGCATCCTCATTCCACACACCCCCGCATGGCTTCCCCTCAACACCCCACTAGCGAGCGCGTGCGCTAGCCACTCCGCGTGACGTCACATCCAGCATGGCGGTCAAGGTGACTCTGGCTATAATACATTGATCAAAAGCTACTGTTGCTTTATTTTTTCTGATTATATTTTCAGCACTCTTATGTACGCGCAGTCAGTATGTTGGGGTTTACGTGTTCAGCTAGTATGGTGTTTGTTCCAGTTTAATGCACGTATTGTTCTTAGCATCTCCCAATAGCCCGGCCTCTTGTTTGGCATCCCGCTGGACACTTATGTGCATTTTCTTGTGCAATGTTGTGTCGGTGTGTCCTCGATCAACTTAACTGATCAGCGTGTAAGGCGTTTTCTGCACATCTGTTGTCTAAATGAGCGTCAGCGTGTTGTAAAGCTGCGGGATTTGTTTAGTATAACGGTTAAAGGAAGCTGATGCTGCCCTGCTACAGCTAGTTGCTGTGTGAGCGGTTCTGCTTAGGTGCTCTTGGTATTTAAGTGATTAAATATAATACTGCGTTCTATATAAAAGCTGTCAGTTTCTCAGAAAAGAAGCCGATCGATTCAGATATCATCGCTGTCTGTGGATGTGATCATTCATCCACTACTAGTTCGCGGTGTTTCTAGATGCATTACACTCTTTATTCACGTTGTTATTATTATTGTTACTGATACGTACGTTACTCTTGCTGGAAATCGTATTGTGGTGTTGCCTTATAGGTGCAATCAACAAAGAGAGCCGATCCGAATGAGCTGAAGACTATCTTCTTGAAGGTGAGTGTAGTACCCTGTTATACGTTTTAGTGGTAGTTGCTATTCGTTACATTTGGTTCGTGGCACATTCTTCAGTAGCCTAGTGTATATTTGACCACTTACAAGGTTTGCAATTTTGCAGGTCTCCCCCCTCCCCCCTCCCCCTTCACCTTCACCTGATCCATGACAGTGTAACCATGTTCCCTAAATCTCCACCCATGTGTTTATTTGATATTCAGTGCAATCCAGATTTGTAATGAAGTACTGCGTAATTCTCAGAAAATAATTTCAAGCTGTTACTGCTTGTGTATATTAAAATAGGTGGATGATCGTATGTATATACTTAAGAACATAAGAACATACAGTCATTCTGACACATGATATACATTCAGTGTCCTGCTTAGGTTCCCTGAACTGGCCCGGCCTACCCCAGGCCACCTGCCTGGAATATGCATAAGGATACTGCCCACAGCCTCTCAGCGAAGGTTACCGGTGTCACGGGATGCATTCATGGCCCTGTTCATCTTCACTTGATTATTTTATTTTATTTGTACATTTATGTGAATCCTATGCTGTCTGAGTGTGGCGGCGCTCGCCGTGTTTGCTGCACGGGCGTTTGACAGGAAAGTGATATTGCTTAAAGCCAATTGTGGGGCCATTGTGGACAAAGACAATAATAATAATAATTAGCGTATGCCATTGGCTGCTTTTGTTCTTGCGGTTATGAATCGCCATGTTCACGGTGTGTAGAGCACCATGATTGGCTTGTGGTCCAGCACTGCAGGGGATAACACTGATAAAAAGAGTAACTACTGGTAGACTGTGTCTTATTTGACTTGGTTCTATTTATGGACCCTCTCCTGACTCTACATGCCATTAACTATACAATTACCCCGAATCCTATAATTTTTTATATGCTTTTAGCAAAATAAATAATTGAAGAGGTCTTGTTGTTCTAGAATGGAATTAGTAGGTAAATAAGTGAACTGTGGCTGCCAGTTTAATCTGATTTTAAAAATGCTATTTATTATTGGCAAGCTTTGAAGTTGCCTGAGGTTAACCGAGTGTTTGTGGCAGATTGGCCTCTGTGTTTGGCCGGACATCTGGTTGCTTACGATTTTGCTTTCTTTGTCTTATCTTTCAGGCAGGGTGTGTTTTCTTGGCTGCAGCTCTTGTCCCATCCCTGTTAGAGCACGAAATGTGTTGTCCTGTGTTACTTAAGGACGTTGTGTTTAAAGGGTTTTTACCATAGGCAGCATGTCAAATCTCTATTGAGAGAGGTTGACAGAAATTACTGTACAAATTAGCTGTTACCCCACCTTAATCAAACCAGTGAAAACATGAAGAGAGCCGGAACACTGGTAAAACTTATTTCATGAAACTGCTGCTTTACCGTTCAAAAGGAGATTTTTTTTATTTTTATTTTTTGCATTTCCCTCCTTAAAAAGGGTTGTAGTATTGAAAATAAGTGCCAAACACCAGTGGTGGGAGCAGTAGTTCTATGTGAGGTTTTTTTTTTTTTTTTTTTTTCCCCTCTCTGATGAAATTTGGTGTTTTACGGTTCTGGGGGCCTCTGTAGAGCCCTGTTTCTCAAACCAGTCTTTCTGGACCCCTAGATAGGCCATGTGTTTACTGGAGCTGGGAAAAATGTGACTGTCTGGGGTCCCCGAGGACCGGGTTCAGAGACGTTGCCGTTGAGCTCCATCACTGGAGGCGCACCGAGCTATCGTGTCTCAGTTCACATTCCAGCACAGGGCTGCACCAGCGTGTCCCTCTGTTCCATGCACACCTGTCACCTTTCGGTCTGGCCAACATTTATTTACAGTCCTCGCACTTTCGCCTGGCTTTGTGCTCGCATGAAAGAGATGACAGGCATGATGGGAAACGTGGCGGCCCGGGAACAGGCCTGGAGATGCGTAAAATGAGAGGCGAAATCGCAGCGGAATGGAAACAGATTAAGTAGAGTGTACTGTTTAACGTGGGGGAGGATGAATTATGCGGGACCTTTTCATTGATGCCACCTAGTTTGGCAATTAAAAACAATGGAAGGAAAATATGGACAATTATTCAATATGGCTTCCAGTTCGGCATCATGACAGAATGAAATGAATGTTTTTAGCCGTAGAATAAAAACTCAGTTGTCCTGCACAGTTTGACAGTGTCCCTCCTGTCCTTGTATTCAGAGTTCGTAAAGGTCCCTGTTCAGACAGCGACAGAAATTGAATGGCATGTCATTTGGTTGATGTCAGATTGAGAAGGATCCCTGTGTGTAAGGCTTACGCAGGGCAGCCATTTCCACGCCTGACTGGGATTTGGCTTCTAGTGGGACATGTCTAAGCGGGCATGGGTCTCTCCTCTTTGCAGCATGCCAGCGTCGTGGACAAGGACGGCGAGCATTACATGACCCCGATTGACTTTGTACAGAGATTCCTGGGCCTACATACACAGCCCCACCACAACCCCAAGACGGTCCAGCTCATCGCCGGGGTGGCCGACACCACTAAAGACGGGTGGGTGTGTGCGCCTGGGACTCAGGATTGGTGCCGTCTGCCTCACACCTGCACTGGGGGGGGGAGGAGGCCTGACTCCGGACAGGCGTGCCACATAATGCATCTGCCTCTTTAACTATTCTCCGCATTCTTCTGTGACGGGCCGTCAAGACTGTTCTTAGTTCAGACCTGTCAGTTTGAAAAGCTGTAGTTGATGGTTGATAAAGATATGAATGGACAATGGCATGTCATAAATTTCACTACCAGTTGTATTTTCTGAAAACGCTCGGTCCATACCAGTTAGCGTAAATGTTAGTAACCGTCATCATCTGTCATAAACACGCAGTGATCGCTCTTCTCGCCTGATAATATAACATAACATTTTCTGCCCGTAAATGTTAGAATTGCTGATGAACTGCAGTTATGTTGAGGATCCAGTCCTGCTCAGTCTAGACAGTGTGACACTGCTATTCGTTGAATATATAATTCCTGCAAAACTGTGAGACGGATATTGTCTTTGTGTTGGTTTATGTTCGATTGTTTCTTTCAGGAGACAGAAGCTAACGCCTGTTGCATTCAGAGCTTCTGTTTGAAAGTAATGGCTTCCCAAGCTATTTTGATGACACTAAGCTTTGTATTTACTATTCAATTTCAGTCTTCGATTTTTTTTTTTTTTTTTTTTTTTTTTTTTTTTTTTTTTTTTTTTTGTCTTTTTGAATATGAATTCAAAAATTCCTGTGGACGCATGATATGGATAATTCAGGAAAAAAAAGTTGCATGAATGTTTTTTTTAATAAAAAAAAAGTGATTTTCTTTTTTTGCTTTACTTACTTGCAAAATGACCTCTGTGATCAGCCTTGCCGATGTAACGTTACGCATTAGCTGATTAGCCTCTGTTGTTGAGTCTCTCTTGTTGAAATTCTCTTTAGTCTGTCGGTGCTAATGATGCTCTCTGTCTCCCTCAGGCTCATTTCTTTCCAGGAGTTTCTTGCCTTTGAGTCAGTACTGTGTGTTCCGGATGCCCTTTTTATAGTAGCCTTTCAGTTATTTGACAAGACTGGCACAGGGAACATCTCTTTTGGTGAGTATATACGCTCCTCCCCCTGCCCCCCCCTTCCAGTGATGTCTTTTATGTGGACAAAACTAAAATCTTCATGTGAGTAAAATCTTTCTTGGATGTTGTCTCACCTGTCATCTCTGAGATGTTCATTGCTAAAGGAATCTAGAATAAGAAAATCTGCAGTATGGAACTTAAACGGAGTCATCCCCACTGTATATTCAGTTCAGGGCCATCATGAGTATCTGTTCACTTTGTAACCTACTGGTCCCTGGCAGGGTTGTACTGCAAGTAGCACAGGGCTGGGCTGGAATGCCAGTCCATCGCAGGTCGAGTGCGGTAGTAGCTGGACTGTATGTCTTTTGGACTGTGTGAGAAGCCATAGTACCCACAGTGAAAGCATCGGGAAAGCATGCAGACTCCTGCCTGTCTTTTGATTCTGAGATGATAACCAATATGTTTCTTGTGCCAAGCTTGTAAGACCATCTGTTTTTTTTTTTTAAGCTTATTGCTGTAATTGCAAGACTCGGGTCAGATCTTGACTGTGCATGTTGGCGTGTGTTGGGGTGAGAGCATGATGACACGTCAGGCCATAAAAAGCGATTTGGTCGTGCTGCTTTCCGTAGCCCAGAGGGGCAGTGTTGATATATGGCTTCTGCTTTGCATGGTAAAGCCTTGACTCGCATCTGTGGATGTAGCAGCGAATAGTGATAGGTGAGGTATTCCCAAGCCCATGTCATGATATCGATTACAGAAGCATGATGGTTTGTAAGAAGGTGATGTCTGAGGCGTCGAATATCATGTGCATTCAGAATTGGTTTTCAACCTCGCCCTTTACTCACTGAGATTTGACTGGATCCGTTGAATCTTTTAATTCAGTTGTGCAATGAAGAGGGTGAGATGTTCAAAATTCTATAATTCCTCTTTGTAGAATTAGTGCTGTATTATGTATCATAGTGCTGAATTATTCACTGACGCGTCTGTTACCAAATTGCCAAGCCATCCTTGCTCTCTCCCTATTTTGGAGACTCCTCATACCGTAATTTCCGAACTATAAGGCGCACCAGCTAAATTTGGGGGAAAATACAGATTGTTCCATATATAAGCCGCACCCGACTATAAGCCGCAGGTGTTTT
>JAODKE010000001.1:31493501-31507111 GCA_026779605.1 Mormyrus hasselquistii | reverse complement strand
ATACCTAAATCTATTGTTAATATTCAAAATCCTTGATTATTATGACCAACTGCTGAAATATCCTTTTAAACATTTTCATATGTATGTATGTATATATGTGTGTCTATATATATGTGTGTATATATATATAAACCAACTCACAAATCAAATAACAAACACAAATGTATTTGATTGAATACATCTTCCCAGAATATGAAGAACAGTTTCTGAAAATTTCAACTTTTGAAATTATTTTAAAATGTCAAATACCTTAAAAATAATAATTTTCCTATTATCATACAAATAATAAAGTTTCTTTAATGTATTATAATGGTTGCCAGGCAAAATATCCCTTCCGCTTCATTTACATGTACAGCAAACCACCTGCCTCCGAGAATATGCTAACACAGGTGTTTGTACGTCCTTAAGGGTCCATTTCAAAGACTACCACTAGATAATTCCCCATTCGCACCTCAAAGTTTAGGGACAGAGTGCCAGTTTACATTTTTGGCAAATGAATGGCCATATAAATTAAATTTTAAGCAGTTGTGCCTTAAATTTGATAGTAAATTATTGCGGATGAAAAGTATGTGACATGTACTGGGAACAGCGCCCACACTGTATCATATGACCCCGGGAGAGCAGTAAAAATGACGTCTGGGTTGCTAATGACTCATTATTTGGGTTAAATATGCAAATATACCTAAACACAAAATACTTAAATAGACATAACGTCTGTGTGTTGGGGTCCTTTTGAGTGAAATGCAGCCACAATTTTTGACTTTAGATTTAGGCATATTAACCGTAATTGAGGTAGCTATTAGCTTACAGTGGTCATCTGCAGACATCAGAGCTAATGTAATGTTAGCTAGCCATGGTGCAGTGATGCTTCTGTTGTCTGGGGCGCAGATATTCTAATCGACAGCTCAGGCATTTAAGTGGCACTGAAATGAGGCACCAGAATCTGTGCTGCAGTATGGTCCAGTACAAACCGATCGGATAGGAATCGGTGTCGTATTGGCACCAGATTTCGGGACTCATCCCTCTCTATCATGCTTGGTTAAGGCCGGAGGGTTAACTAGCAATGCCTCTGTACACACTGTCTTTTTTTGCATTGTGTCTGAGTGTTCAAAGAAATCATGCTGATTGGCTCCCCTTGTTCCCGTCAGCCACGGGGGCGACGGCGGTATACCCCATTGACCTGGTGAAGACCCGCATGCAGAACCAGCGGTCCACGGGCTCCTTCGTGGGGGAGCTGATGTACAAGAACAGCTTCGACTGCGCCAAGAAGGTTCTGAGATATGAGGGCTTCTTCGGCTTCTACAGAGGTACGGGCGGCGCTGCGGGGGAACCGGTCATGTGACTCTGCCCTGGGCTTCAACAAAGGGAACCCCCATTCTGTAATACAACGACGAGGGGGAAAAATGAGCAAAAAACCCTCTACACCAGAAGAAAGCGCTCCAGATCTTCAGGATCTGGAGATGATCAAAGTGGTGGTTCTTGGTCCTCGCATAATGCGTAATGATAAGTGCATAGGGGGAGTTCATAACTGTGCACGTAAGCAGACCTTGGATTAGCTTTAATTTCACTTGGATGTGTGCGGAGGAACATCGAGGGTGTAACGAAAGGCTAAGGGCAGCTCCACAGGCATCTGCTCACACATGAGATGATGACATGGCCTGGCCTGGTAGCCGGAGGAGGCCAAGAGCAAAGCCAAGACTGCCCCCTGCTGCCCTGGCTACCGGCAGCTCTGGCTGCATCTCTCTGGTGTTTGTTTCTCTCTTCTTTCCCTTCATCCGCCTCTTCCCCCATATCAGTCACTATTCTACAGTTTCTTGCCTCTTATTGTTTATGAACAGCAGAACTGTTGAAATGTTAATGAATTTTATGTTCGTTACTTATCTAAGTACCTTTATTATAAACCTACATTAAGGCTTTAAATAATAATAAAAAAACTTTCTGAATGATTTTTTTTTTTTTGCTCCCTTCAAATAAAAATCTTACTGGTAAAAAAAAGTTTTCCTTAATTTTTTTTGACACGTTGATAATTATATTGTTGATTATCCCGAAATCTGTCTTTCAGGTCTACTACCGCAGCTTTTAGGTGTTGCTCCTGAGAAGGCCATCAAACTCACAGTAAGTCATCGCCCAGAATTGTGTTACTGAATAATGATGAAGCTGAATTAGCCGTAGGCTGCCTGCGGGCTCTCAGGCCGGGGGGGTTCCCAGGGTGCCTTGCATCGCCTGTCTCTTTAGTCTCTCTTACTGCGTTTGATCCCCACAGGTGAACGACTTTGTCAGGGACAAGTTTACCACGAAGGACGACACCATACCCCTGTTCGCCGAGGTGCTCGCTGGAGGCTGTGTGAGTATGGGGGGGGGGGGTCAACCTCCTTTTTCACCTTCTCCGTCTATATCTCCTTTCTGTCCTCCCTTTTCTCCTCCATCTGTCTCCCCTCCATCCACTCCCCCCTTCCATCCTCTATTTCCATATGACTTTTATTCTATATTCATCTGGAACCGAAGAACCTCTGGTGTTTTAAAAAAAAAAAAATTGCCCCCATTGGTTAACTAGTTGGTTATTTTCACATTGGCAGTTTTAAATTCCAGTTTATTCCCGGAGCTTTAGCATCCCACACGTCCATATGGGTTACTGGAATCATGGGAGGTCTTTATGCAGTTTTGGGGTCTTTGAGCCCTGTAATCATCAACAATAAAAAATAAATGCCATTTGTGGACAGTCCATTTTTAGCCCAGCTAATTTAGTAACTGGGCTTCTGGCAGTATGGGCGAACTGGGCCGCTGTGATGCCAGCACACTGTTGGTGGGGATCCCCAGAACCAAGGCGCCCTGTGGATGAGAACTGACCTCTGCCTACACTTAACCAAAGACCGGGACCCTGAAGGCCACAGAAGTGGTTTGCTCCACTGTGCCCTCCTGCTCGCTGCTTTGTGGCTGTGACAGGAGTCCGTCGAGCTGCGCTTGCTGTTGTAGTGGGAGGTTATGGCAACTGCGTGCTCCGCTTGGTACTGTGGTGTATCTGCTTAGCAAGAACTCATCCTTTGTGGAGGGTGGGGGCTTTAATGGGTCCTTAGGCCCCGTAGAGCTGCACTTGAGCTGTTTTTAGCTGTTTCCCGGATGTTTACTAAGGATCCCTGCCCTGTGTGTTACTGCGGTCATTTTTGGGGGTTGGGTGACGAATGGGGTTGGAGTCAGGGGGGACGTAGGCCCTCGGGGTGGGGAGTGGGGGCTCTGTCCAACTTCATCACAGACAACAGACGTGGGGCAAGGGATGATGAAGAGGTGCTCCTCTCTTTGGGAGTGCAAGGAGGAAGAGGGTCCAGGGGCGGGGTGAGGAAGGGGCAGAGGCCGGGCACAGGGGTCAGGGGGCGTGACTCAAGGGGCAGCCCTTCTGGCTATGAAGGTCACAGCTTCCCCTCTTCAGTCCTGTCAGTCAAGGCAGTGTCCCTGTCACACTAGTAACTACTGTTGGTTTTTATGGGTTTTTATGTCTGCTGTTCCGGACCCTAGTTGTCCTTGACAGGCCAGTCTGGCCGTTTATATGAAGGAGGGCTGTTGGGTGGCTCCTCTTTGCCACTGTAGGAGGTTCACTGCCTGGCATGAGGAACGCAAGGTGGCGAGGGCGCGTTTTATTTCCAGTAGTGCTCAGCGCATTCTGGCTGACCCTGTCAGTCACCTGATTAGGGTGTGCTGTGATAGTTCTGTTCTCCTTCACAAGATCCCTCTAACATTCAGTCCTCATCATTTCCATAAGTCTCTGCGGACCCTCTCGGGTCTAATGGCGTCTGTTCTTGGTTCTGTGTGCTAGGCCGGGGGCTCCCAGGTCATCTTCACCAACCCTCTGGAAATCGTGAAGATCCGTCTTCAGGTGGCCGGGGAGATCACCACGGGGCCGCGGGTGAGCGCACTCAGTGTGGTCAAGGACCTCGGCTTCTTCGGCCTCTACAAGGTACAGTCCCGGCGCATTTCCCGGGTTGCTCATCCCTAAACACCTTCGATAGAACAGAAGGTTCTTCACTCTGCCACTTCCTGGCTGAAGCCTACAGTCTTGAGTTGACGTTTAGCCTTGAAGTAGGTCTTTACTTAGCCATAAATCTCCTGTGGCACTTTAATGATATGATATATCCTAAAACGGGGGGGCAGGGGGGGAGATCTCTGGAGCGTAACAGTCCTTGGCAGAGGAGATCTCCTCTTCTGATGTTTGAGGCATGCCAGTCCAGCGACGTGCTTTTGTGGGCAGGGGATTAAGCGGCTCATCCGTCGTGGCAACTGCCTGGCCCTTTCCAGAATGGCTGGGGGGGGATTATTCTTCATGACTGGCTACTGCTCCTGTCCAAGTTCTTGCGGCTTTGCTTAAGTCTTGTGTAATGTGTCCTTGGCCCATATTTTAATGGGAAGCAGACAGTGAGGGGCTTGTTAAAAATTCACCCCCCCCCCCCCCCGGCTGAGGGAAAACAATAGACAAGGGGCTTGTGGGATTGCGTATGTGTGTGTGACCGACGTGGCGGGGGGGGTCTCCAGCACTAGATCCAGTTCTCTGAGCCCCTCAGGGGCAGATCTTTGCAGTAGTTTGCTCAGATGTAGTGAACTGAATGAACGAGCATTATTTATATGCGGAGACAGCTGTGGGAGTCTGCTAGCACTTAGTGCTGCCCTGCCGAGACGCAGTTGTTGTTACAGGGGCTGTCGGTTTTTAAATGTGGCGGAACCGCTCCAGCAGGCCAGGTCACCGGGAGAATCTGATCGGCGGCGTCTCAGTGGGTGAATCTCATTCCCAGGGAGCCAAGGCCTGCTTCCTGCGAGACATCCCCTTCTCGGCCATCTACTTTCCGGTGTACGCCCACACCAAGGCGGAGTTGGCGGACGAGCAGGGCCGGCTTGGCGCCTTGCAGCTGCTGACCGCCGGAGCAATTGCAGGTGACTTCACCCAAAGCAGTAAAACCATTGGCTGGATTCATAAGGTCCTGTTCCAGGCGGCTCCCAGAAGTCATTTTGAGCTTCACCTGTTAAATTGTACTGATTTAAATTTCACAAAAATGAATTCATCGGCACCCGGCATGCGCCTTTGGGGTCAATTTGACCCCAGGGTATGTGCGAGAGCTAAAGCCTGTCAACACACATCCTGTCAGGTGTCCCCGCCGCCTCCCTGGTGACCCCTGCTGATGTCATCAAGACGAGACTGCAGGTGGCAGCACGTGCGGGGCAGACCACATACAACGGTGTCGTCGACTGCTTCCGGAAGATCCTGCGTGAGGAGGGCTTCAGGGCCCTGTGGAAGGGTGCTGGCGGTAGGTGTCGTGCATGGTAAGGCAGGAAGTGAGTCCTACCCCAGATGGTCGAATTTGGGCTGATTTACCCCTCTGTTCCCTCAGCTCGTGTCTGCAGGTCCTCCCCACAGTTCGCCGTCACCCTGCTGACCTATGAGCTCCTGCAGCGATGGTTCTACATCGATTTCGGAGGACAGTAAGTGTCGCGACCTGGGTACGGATATGACATCCCAAGTCACATGCAGCACTTTCACTGCCTGCAAGCCAGTGTTGTTGTTGAGCTGCCCCTCATGTATTTTTGGTGTGGGGGCAGGTTTACAGAGTCCAGGCCTGTTTGAATTGAATGGCTCAATACTTATGGGATCATTAAGACATGCAGGTTACATTAAAGTTCAAAGACTGACCTTTTTACACATGCTGACACACGGGTAGCTGTCTCTGTTTTGCCTATCAATGCATTTAGCCACTGTGTTTTTAAAAAGTAAAAAAAAAAAAAAGTACATACACTTATGAAATGACCATGTGATTTGCAAATTTATTTTTGTTTTAAATTGTGTGAATGGGACTTTTTATCCTAGTAATGAATTCACATGCTTGCTGGCCAAACCTGCACATCTATACATTATGAGGCACAGAGTATTTCAACATAGCAGCATCACACTTCTCACTCGCCTTGTTTCACTTAATAGAAGGACAGAAAACTACAAGTACTTCAGACATCCAGTTCACGAGTGATTATATTGCCTGAATGGTAAACACGCCCAAAAGAATAAATAACACCCCCCATTTCCTGGATTTCCTGCAGCCGCCCCGCTGGGTCAGAGCCAACCCCCAAGTCGCGGATCTCAGAGCTTCCCCCCGTGAGCCCGGACCACGTGGGGGGCTACAGGTTGGCTTCTGCCACCTTCGCCGGTGTGGAGAACAAGTTCGGCCTGCACTTGCCTAAATTCAAGTCGTCAGGCGTGGTGTCAATCCAAGCAGCACCACGCAGGGAGGCGCGGGACTCTTAGAGACTTTGATTCCCGCCCCCCAGCCCCAAAGTCTTCCGCCGGTTTGCATGATCTCTGAGCCAGATGTGTCACAAAAAATTTCTATGAATCCTTTGTACAAGCAGATCGGCGAGCTCATCCTTGTGGCTTCAGTCTGAACTGTACTAGTCTCTTTTAAATTTAAACTTTGCATGAACACAGCTTTCCTGGTTTTGCTTTGCATAGGTTGCACATGTTGTCCTGTACATATTGTACATTCCTCTCCCCTGCTTTGGTGTTTGAACAATCTCTGTGATCCTGGATAATAGCTCATGTACAGGTGTTTGAGGTTTTATTCAGGGGAAAAACTTGGACTATTAGTAAATAATTTAATGCATTTTATTGAAATAATCATGAGTACAGTTTAACTTGCTGGAAGAAGCAGGTTTTGATGTTCATTACCCAGTGGGATGTGCAAAAGAGTCTTACAGGGAGGAAAACCATTGTTTACATCATTAGCAGTTTAAGTGTATAATGTCTTATTTTATTCTATCCACCTCAAATAAAAAAAGGTCCTATGGTCTAACGTGTCTGTACAACATCCTTTTCTTGTTTATTAAGGCCCTTTGGTCCTGGATGAATTTACACTACTTGGAATATCTATGGCAGGGGAATAACTTAATGAGAACACCACTTCAGTCTCACGCAAAATGAAGGAATTATTACACCTTTTCACGCTTATGGTACAGTGAATGAATGCAGTTACAGGTGTGGGATGTCAGTAGGGGGCGACTGGCAAGCAGGGGGCGCGCCTCAGAGCATGGGGTGATGTGCTGAACATGGAGGGTGATGACAAGCAACCTTACCCTGAATATAACAGACACGCAGTTTTAAGGCGTAGGGTCTGTTCTTTTGTTCTTAAAGTTGAGTAAAAAAAGATATTTGAGGTAAACGGCTGTATTCCAGATCGGATTGACCCGCAAACAAGATGCATAAGTCTGCATACCACTTTTTTTTTGCCATTTGATTTCTGAAGACATTCTTCCCTGAAGCCCCACTGATGTCAGCCCCCTCCAGCGGATCAGGCCACCAGCCTCTGGGCCGCCAGCTCCTCTGCATCCTCACGGTTGTCGTTGATCTCTGCCAGCGTGTGGGCGAAACGGCTCCATTCGTCGTTGCGAGGAACGGCGATTTGCTGGGTGGAGAGATACGGACCGGTAAACACACCAAGGCGATTTTCCCTCCCCAGAACTGACAGGAGCGGAGGTTGTCGTCCTGCCCACAGCAAGGGGTTTATGGCCTAATGGTCACAGGAGCGTAGGCAGTCCTACCTCAGGTCCTCATTAGTATCCCTCCTCCCCAGGCCCTCAGCTCACCTCCCCAACATCATAGATGAGGATCTGCCCCTCCGAGTCGCCCACAGCGATCTCCCGCCCAGACTGGGTCCACCGGACTCGGTTCAGAGCTGGGCTTCCCTCCACAGAGATACTTGCAGCTGGAACCTGCAACACATGTATATCAATTAGAATGTCTCTCTCTACTCCTAACCAGTTTCACCCAGCGGGTAAACACACAGCAGCTGCTTCAGGTAGTAATGAGATGATCTTCACGGTGCATCAGAAGATTCCGAGATGGACATGTGCCATTCACCAGTAGAGGCCCTCAATGGCTTTTTACCTCGGTGTCATTGTTGAGGTTCCACAGGTCGAGGTGGCCCACCCCATCAACGCAGGCGAACAGCGCGGGATTGGTGGGGGACCACATCACGTCATACACATAGTCTGAGCTGTCCTCGAAGGAGTACAGTGGCTTGTTGTTCTGACGGGGTGACAGGGGGTGGAGTCATAAACAAGAGTTGCACAAGGGTTACATCATCCGCACCACTCCCCCACCCCACCAATAAACAAACATGCCAATGCTATACCGGATGGCTTATCAATGACTTCAAATTATGATTTTGGGGGGTATTAAATAAAGCAGTTACACCAGAACACCATTTACTGATGGGAGGTGGACTGCGGTGGACGTTGAGATGTATGCTGACAGTGGCCCAAGTCCATCCTGCCTGTGAGTACTCGGCATAAACTGCAGTGCTGAATAAAGCAGCTTCATCTCTGCCCCATCAGCTACCTAACTGAATGTAACCCCCTACCTTGGTGCTCCACAACTTCACGGTCCAGTCGAAGGATGAGGTAACGAAGAGGTGCGAGTAGTCGATGGGCCCGGCTGCCGTGTGGCAGTGGATCCCTGTGATGGGCCCGTGGTGGCCCTCAAACATCTCACTGATGCCCGCTTTGCTGTGGGACAGAGGGGCGACACTGAGAACTGGCAGTACCTCATGCCTCCCCCACCCGGGGAAGCAGCAGTAATGCTTAACATTAGTCAGGAGGAGAATATTACATTCATCTGTTTTCCTGATTGCTTATCCTGTATGGGGCAGTGGGCCTGCAGCCTGTCCCATGATGCACAGAGCATAACATGGGACACCCAGGACAGGAAGCCAGTCCAAAACAGGAGACAGGCAAAATGACACTATATGGCTAATCTAGTTACAGAAAATCATCTAACAGCAGGTTTTGAAGCCACTGCACCAGACCTTTACCATCAATAAGTTGTCCCTCCATGCTGCTCTAGGGCAATGATGCCTCTTCGACTGGGGGCCACATACCTGCCATGACGGCAAGCCATGTAGACGGACCCGTCCTCGCTCCCCACCACAAAGTTATTGACGTCTCCAAGGGGGAAGGACATGCCGGTGACAGCCACTGCTTTGGACTGCTTGAACACCAGCTCCAGGCTGTCCTGCAGTGGCACACAAAAAACTAACAAGAACTGAAGGAGCAGGTCAAAAAATATCAACAACAGGTATGGGACGTGCCTAAAATCATCAGCGGGGTGGCGAGAGAGCCGTTTTAATGAAACCGTGCGCCTCCCTGGCTCAGGAAGACGAAAATCTCGCTGGCAGGATCAAAAGCACTCCACACCCTCCGCACACGGACTTCACCTGCGGCACCAAGTGTCCATGCAGCCACTCACCTTGCTAGTCCTCACCCATGTCTCCATTTTGGAATACTGTCCTTAAACTGATACATTCTGCACAACCGTCACTCCTCACCCGTTTAAAAACAAGCAATACGCTCGCATGCAGAGGTAAAAGTGTTTTTTTTTCCCTTGCAGAATGAAGATGTAGAGTATGAGCTGGCGATGATTTGATAGAGATGGATCTTTTATTTAAAAAAATGGCTCCCATCTTAAAAGTAAAAAAAGGATAAATCAAGTAACTAAAAGAGAATTTAACAAAAAAACCTACACAGTAACTTCAAAAGTACCAACCATATATTGTAAAAAAATAAATAATTGTCATAACAAAAGGATTCATAAATAACTGTCATTCCCAAATCATTGTTTGAGTGACTTCAGAGCAGCATTCAGGGTGGTGATAGCCTTTATTTAAAGGGCAGGTAAGTGCATGTTACTTGTTTTTTCTGCAGTACTGAGGGGGGGGGGGGGGGGCAAAGCCAAGCCCACAAACCAATCCTCACACACACACACCCCTTTTCCACCAATGAGGTGCTGGTGCTGAGCCAGTTCTACGCTTTTCCACTGCCAATCATCTGGTGCCGTGCCCAAAAAACTGGCTTCGGCCTGGCTCCAGAGAATTGGTCTGAAACTGCCAACCCATGAAATTTGTGTGTGGGAGGGGCTGCAATGTGCTTTAAACTTCAGCAAAGCCACATTTTTTTTTTAATTTCCAGTATTTGATGTTTTGTCTGATTTTAGTGTTTGCTGAAATCATAAGAACCAGAATTTTATTTGGTAATTTTTATGGTACATGGCCATAGTTACGTGTATACTCACCGTCAGTTATAAATGTTATTAGCCAGCAGAAATGCAGGCTGGTTCTCAGGACCTGCCACTTGAGCACCACCTGAGAACCAGCTCCCCGTCAGCACCGGCGCAGCGCTAGTGCAAAACAGGTATCAGGTGAGTGGCACCCCTGAAGGTCCTGGCTCTCACCTGAGGCTGGGAGAGCATGTCCAGGCTCCAGGAGCACATCTTTCCATCCGTGGAGATGCTGATCAGGTTGTGGGCGTTCTGCGTGCCCACCACATTGACGCAGTAGACGGGATGCTGGCCCACACACGGAAGAGAGAGCTAGGCTTTACCACATGTTAGGCTCACAGTCTATTCTACTGGTTTCCCTTTCATTAGACACATTTCAGAAACTTCTCCTCATTGGCATCTACATTATAAATATACATATAAATATATAAGAAAAATACAGGATACAACACAGTAAAACTGAAGTAAACCTCTCATCTCAGGCAGCATGGATTCGTATTTTATACATCCACCTACCATCACCACATATTCAGTAAAGGGCTGCAGTGAGTAGCTTATCCAAAGAGGTACAGGATACAAGAGAGGAAACTCCCAGGAAAGGATGCGTGCACATTAGTGATACGTGGGTCGACTCGTGACCCGTGGGTAACCATGGGTGCGGGCGGTTTTAGGGCAGACATTTTAAAAATATCGTGGGCGGGTCAAAGTTACAAAACGCATTTCATTATCGATCAAAACGTGTTGTAAACGGGGTTCGAATTACCACGAGGATCTCCTAGTTCCACTCGTAATCACAATTCAGGGAAATAAAATGAAATAAAGCTATCCGTAGATAATCTGAAATAGTTCTCAGATCTGATGTTACATCAGATGTTACAGTTTTGACAGCGAGTGTGTTCTGCATACATGCGCACTTGTGTGTGTGTGCGCGAGAGAAATCTTTCGTGCAATTTCCCGCAACCTTTCAATAAATAACGACGTAAAAATCGATCTTTCTGTTTCTTTGTTGTTGTTTGGTACACAGTTAATCTTGATTTTTTATTTTTTTTGAGTCTGGTCGGGTTTTGGGTTATTATCCACGAGTATTTTTGTGGGTTGACCATTGCGGTTTGGATCTTCCTGACGGGTTTAGAGTGTGTGTTAAAAAAAGCAGACCCGCGCAACACTAGTGCACGTGTATACACACACACACACACACACACACACACACACACACAGAGCATAACACATCCCCCCCCACACCCAGAGTGTACCCTCGGACCCTGACCATGTGACCATTACCGTGTGCGCCGCAGCTGACAGAGGGGTCCTCTGCACGGGTGTCCTCTTGTTGCTACGGTTGTCCCACAGGACAATCTGGCCTGAGTAGGTGCCCCCCACCACCAGGTTGGGGTGAAACTTGGCGAAGGTGGTCGACATCACGGCAGACTGCTCGGAGGGGATGAGAGAGAGAGACAGATTGTGAAGAGCTCACAGCGCCACACACTGGCTGTTAGAGATGCAACTCCTGTCGCTGGACTTCACCATGCATCACATGCAGATGCCACTGTGAAACGATGAGGCCGTTTACCGGGTTCCTGGGGGGCCTGGATCAGATTTTAAAGATATAAAAACCATTGTCATTTCAATTTACTCCACCCACCCACCCACAAATTGGTCTTCCTATCTAAATGGGAACCGTCCATTCATTTCTATGGGAAAAACCATAATCCCAATCATGACACCCTTAACCTCTACCCATCTCTAACCTTAACCATAACCAACCCAAATACATGAGTTTTGGCATTTTAACTTTTTTTTTTGATTGCATTCACAGTTTTTTTTTTATATATATATAAAACTGAGGTTATCCAAAAGAGGACCTCAAAAGATGTCCCGAAAAGTAGGGAAATCTCAGGTTTTACTACACTTTGGGGACAATTTGGTCCTCAAATGTGATCTATGCAACTTAATTCAAACAAATTCATATCCATTGTGTAGGTGCAGCATTTAATGATACAGACTATTTCAACATGATCAGAAAGGATGCTGTCAGAATGACAGCTACGTATTCTCCAGACAGCTGTCCCCCCCCATCTATGGATGGATCAACAGGAAATGCGAAAGCCAATACATTTGTTTTTACCTGAACGTTGACTTCTAAGTCATAACTGATTCATCTACTCATTTATTGCACAATTGGATATACATACACTTTCTCCAACAGTTAGGCGGTTAACTATTTCTATGTCTAAATGTTGTATTCCTCATTTGCACCAACATTGTCTGTAACAACAATAATAACTGTAACAGACACACCACTGGTATACAGAGTCCCGGAGCATCTGTGGAATGTGTTGGGCCAACAAGTCCGATTGATGGCTACGCAGCACCACATGCAGCAGGGCTCAATTCCCTGGGTGTTGTGACCCATTACTCACCTGAGAATCATCAAAATTATATGCCATTTGTGCCAAAGTAGTCATTCTGTTGGTTTGTATCAGGCATGAAACTGTTGTTCACATCCTACATCGACAAGCCCTGGCTGCCCAGCACCGGGTCTCTGGTTCATGGTTTTTCCCTCCTCGGACCACTCTCAGTAGACACACACCATGGCTGAGCATGAACACCCCCAAACCTTGCTGATCTGGAGATGCTGACCCAGGCTTCTGACCATAACGATTTGGCTTTTGTCACTCGGATCTTTATTCCTGTCCATTTCTTCTGCATTAAACACGTTGACTACAAGTACTGAACATTAGATTACCATCTAATGTATCCCAGACCTTGACACACACCAGTTCTGCTATATACAGCCAACGCTTTTGTTCTGTCATATTTGTTGGGGGAAGTCTGCTATACCCCTGGGCCGGCCCCACACGTGTCTCCACTTAGCTGATGCTGTCCTGGGAAACCTGTGCTAAACACTAAGCTGGCTGGAGGGGGGGAGCGGGATGGGGTGCAGGTTGCCATAGCAATGGCGGCGTACAGCCCACGTTGAGTACACTCACTGCGAATGATTAATTACTTGCTCGTTCACCCAATCATTCACATTGGCGGCTGTTAGCAGCCACCGAAAAAAAAAAAAAGTGTCTGTGGACAGATGTGATGGAGGCAGAAAGCCAGGCGGGTGAAATCAGAGTGCAGGAGGATGGGGGGTGATCCGGAACGACACGCACCTGGCAGTGGAACACGTACTCGGGCGTGGTCTTCCTGTACTTCATGTTCCACACGAGGGCGACGCCGTCAGGCTCGTGGGGGGCGTCCTCGTTGTTGTTGTAGGAGGCGACCAGTAGCTCTGGGTACTTCAGAGACACGAAGACCCCACCTCAGTCAGCAGGAAGTCGCTACTGCCCCAGGGCACCCCTGCTGCTCCCCACTCTGTATTCTTAGCAACGTTCTTAGGAGCCTGCATCAAGCCCCCAGGCCTTCCTCAAGATTTATTACAGGGAAGTCACTACCCCCCCCCCCCCCCCCCCCCCACCCCCCCAACCCCCACGGCGCAAAACAAAAACACCACAAACAACACACAAACGCTGAATATGGAGGCGGC
>JAODKE010000001.1:31444858-31459885 GCA_026779605.1 Mormyrus hasselquistii | reverse complement strand
ACACTCTGTTGACTGCAGAGTTCCAAACTTCCTCTGGCATTAATTCCAGCACAAAAAACTGTTGGCTGGGAGCTTCATGGAATGGGCTTCCATGGCCGGGCAGCTGCATGCAGGCCTCACATCACCAAGCGCAATGCCAAGCGTCAGAAGGAGTGGTGTAAAGCACACTACCACTGGACTCTGGAGCAAAGCAAACGTGTTCTGTGAAGTGACGAATCACACTTCTCTGTCTGGCAGTCAGATGGAGGAGTCGGATTGGCAGATGCAAGAAGAACTTTACCTGTCTGACTGCATTATGCCAACTGCAAAGTTTGGTGGAGGAGGGATAATGGTATAAGGTTGTTTTTCAAGGGCTGGACTTGGCCCCTTAGTTCCAATGAAGGGAACTCTTAATGCTTCAGCATAGAACTGGGAAGACCTTTTTCTGTTCCAGCATGACTGTACCCCAGTGCACAAAAAAGGTCCATAAAAACAGTTGGGTGCATTTGGCATGGAAGAGTTTGGTGTCCAAGGTCAGTGCCTGACCTCACAAACTTAGATGAATGAGTAAAAAAAAAAATCCCACAGACACACTCCAAAATCTTGAGGAAAGCCTTCCCAGAAGAGTGGCAGCTGAACAGCTGCAAAGGAGGGACCAACTCCATATTGATGCCTATAGATTTAGATAGTTCCTATAGGTGTAATGGCCAGGTGTCTCAATGCTTTTGTCCATTTTGTAAACTTAAAAGAGAAGACAGCAAGGGTCTTGGCAATTTGGCAATATTTCAGACTGTAAGTTAATTACCTGAACTTATAGCGTGGAGAGAGATAAACTTTCTGCAGCTGTTCTCCTGTCTTTGTTGAGTAGCGATACAGCCAGTTATTTGCTGTCAGTGCCAGGAGACAGGGCTTTTGGTCTGATGATTGTGGCAGTACCCTCTCCTATATATGCAAAAATACATAATGACAAAGAGTGAAAAAAAAGGCTTAAATACAACGGTTGAGGCTCCACTAAACACAGTGCACCAGAAAGGAGACATCTTGAATGGGATGTCACTCCATCACAAAGCACGCACTCATACAACAATTACACAATACAGACAATTTACAGACACCAATTAATTTAACTACAGGTTTCTAAACTACTCAGCAGTATGGTGGAGTAGTTATCGAACAGAATGTTTATAGTTATAGACAGAGGGAGACATTTCAGGTCCAAACCAGGATTTTGTTTCAACCACCCAGTTGAATATAAAGAGTCACAGAGTACTCAAATGGTTTGGATTTTTACTTTCTGGATCTGAAAGGTTCGCCTCTGGTTATAAATTTTTTTTTTGTAAAATTCTAGAAAAATCAGAGTATCATGATAGACAGTCAGCCTCAATCAGTGATGGAGGCACAATCCTCTTACAGGGAAAAATCTGTATATGCTAAAAGACACCCGAAACATTAAATGTAGTCAATTACAATTTTTGTAATATCTCAAGTTACTAAATAAAAAGTTCACTTACAAGAGGACACTGGCACAATAGAGCATCTTCAATCTTCTCTGCATTAGATACTTTGGGTAATTCGTACAAGAACTGCGGATTTGGAGGAATGCTACAAAAAAAACAACATTGCCACTGCCTTAATGTAGTGGTCCAGATGCATCTAAATCATGAACTGAAAAATTATCAAATCAACATCTACACGTTTAAGTTGTACATGCTAATTTAAGATATATCATTAGCTCAGTAAAAAAGCAGCATACATCGCGTCCATTTAGCATTACCTACTGAAGCAGCACCGGTAATTTTCAAAATAAATCCTTCCACTTTCATATGCAATTGGGGATTTTGAATGTCTTGTCCAAACTTTTTTAAACTCAGTTGTGTCCTAGGGAAAACATACATAAAATGTAATGCAATAAATGTAATATATACTGATTCTAGATACAACAAAAAGGACTGTAATTACCTTAAGAATAAGTTGCCGAAGCAACCTCATATTTTTCCTAAGTAGCATCCCAGCATCAGTGGAAAAGGCACCTATAGACCTCAACGATATGTGCACGCTGGCGTTTGCGCTCCTCAACACCTGGGGTCGCGCGAGATTCAAACATATGGGCGTTGTTGAGTATTTCGAGCACCGTGTGGAAAGTGTGGCCATGTTGGACTGGCGTTCAACTTCAGTAGATCGCAAATACGGTGAGTAACTAGCTAATACGATTAATGTACGTGAGCCCCGTACTACACAGCTACAGTAATTAATCGCACTGGTCCCTGCATAAGTTTGGTACGCCTATATATATATATATATATATATACACACACACTTACACTTAGCTGTAACTAAGAAGCTTGCTAACTAATTCTTTGCGTCGGTCTACAACGAGCAATATGCTGTATAATCCAAAAGCATGTAGCGTTCAGAAGGTAGCTAATCACTAATGATACACTTAGTTTCAGAAGCTCTGAGATACTTTTGAATCATTCTGGAAAATGCTTTTAGATGCAGCCCGCAAACCTCATTCCATTTTCCTTTCTGGCTATATGTCCGATATGCATCATGGTATGACAATTACGTTGATATATGTCTTTTTTAAAAAAAATATATATATATAAAAAAATATTTCAAAAATCAAAACCGATATATAACTCGAAGCTTCTTGCATTACATGCACATCTTCAGTCTCTTCTTTTAGAGTATCGCCGCGCGGTTGTTATGACATCACGTCGTTTGGGGCATTCTGGGAATTGTCGTTTTGCAGTGACTTGGCCACAGTGGCTGCAACCAGACCCTTCTCACTCTTTTCCGTATGAGTGCAATGGATCGTAAAAGAGACATTCACTAAGTATCTTAACCAGGTCACCGGGCCCTGGGTCAAGGGGGAGCCAAAAGTGCCCTCTAAATTTTAAGCAAACTGCTAAAATAATTTGCCAAAAATACACATTTGTGGAAACTTTATACAGCACTTGTAAATCACGTACAGGCTTGTTATTTTTTATCTTACTCATTTTCGTTGACGTGGTACTACTGTAAATAATTTTACTTTCTCTCCATATAATGCAAACACTGGTTTGATCTGCTTTTATAGTGATGGTCAAACAAACTCGCAGTTGTTCCAAAAACAACGCCTTACAATGCAGAAATATTGAGGGTGTTTTGTGATAATATCAAATGAATAAATATGTAATTTAAATGGTTATTTAAATTGTAATTTAAATTGTCATTTAAATGATTATTGACAAATATGACAATTAAATGATCATTTGAATTAATATTTAAGCTGTTTAAATTACACTTTAAATGAACCCATCAACTATTAAAATTATCTGTCGAAGGGGCGGACTCTAAACAAAACCTAAGATGTGATTGCTTATATTGCAAACTAAGTCACACCGAATCAATCTCGACTGGTCGATTGAAGTCTTATTTATGACCATTTTGTCTGTTTCGTTTTGGTGCTGTATTACGTCATTTTTATATCCGTCAAAGAATGAAGAAACTATGAAAGAACAAACTGTTACACATTTAGCATTTCTTCGAACGGAAATAATCAATACAACATTATTAACCACAGTCAAACGACAGAATGAGGACAACGCAGTCACACAACAAAGATTATGATACATCATGTGCTAAGGCGGCAAAAAAAAGTTTAAAGTTTAACTGGCAGACAACTGTTTTGTCAGGTGTGCAATCAACATAGATATCTCATTCTCAAAATAGTGTCGTCATGGCTTAAGTTCAGTTCCAAGTCGAATAGACACACAGAGGTCTGTCCACCAGAGGCAGCCAGCAACAGTTGCCTAGCTGCGTTGGAAAAGCATCATCGGCAGAGAATGCAGTATGTGACCCAGTGTTAGAAGCAAAAAGATGGGATGGACTGGACAAGTGCACCCTGTCTCCAAGAGGTGAGGCAGGGGCAATTGACTCCGCCACCGCAGGCACCTTCTTGAACAGCGAAATTGAGGCCGCCTCCGGCGGTCAGGAGGAATGAAATAGAAATCTAGCTTTCCTATATCATAATGTCGAATCACTTCTTACTGGGATACATCATCATGGTAACTCATGCCACACGCCTAACTTATCATCAAGCTGGATTTCTTGCTTAGTCAGATAACTTTGAGGCTACAGATGTGGACACATTTGTTGGTATCCTTTCATGAAAAAAAGATCAGACAATTATCTCAGAAATAACTTGAAACTGACTAAAGTTAATGGCATCCATTGTTGTTGATTCCATGTTTAACACAGATAAGACGTTGCTTTTGATTTTTGATTTAACTGAATATTCTACATAATAAAACAAATGAAAATGGCATGGACAAAAAAAGTTGATACCCTAATCTTTCTCTGTAGTTCACAATGAGACTTCTGCATCTGCCAGAAGCTCCAGCTGACTCAGGTTTAAAGAGTATTTGATTCTCACTGCATTTTCAGACCTCTCCTCAGTCCAAACTGGCTGATAAAAAAGGTTGACGACCCCTGGAATACTAATTAAAATTAAACGATTAGTTTGAAACATGACTATGACCTTTTTTAGGTACCAACAAATCTGTCCAGGCTATCTTAGCATATCTTTGTAAAACAAACAATAATTAATTTCTTTTCGCAATTTTATTGGTTTACTCTGTCACATAAGCTACTAAAGGCATGCAAGTATACATGACATAACTTTTAATTTAATCACTGTTCCGGAGGAATGAAGCATTGTATCAATGACCTTTAAGGCTACCAACAAATTTGTCCTTGTCTGTAAATAGAGGTAACTCTGGATTTCTGATGATATGACATGGGTTTACTTCTTAGTAGGTTATGTCAGCATGGTAACTTATGCTATATGCCTAACCTGTTCTGGAGCACATTATAGTTCAGGATCAACAGTGCTTGGACCAATCAGAGAAGAATTTGGCACATTACCCGACGTAAAAAATTGGCTTTCCCAAGCTCATGAAATGACATGAGAGTCCAGTGACTGCAGCAAAGTTAGTATACTCGATATTCATTATCCCTGCTGTAATATCTTTCAACAAACAAGCCATGCAGTTCTTAGTCAGAGACCTTTGATGTCCACAGACAGAGATACTCTTTCCCTATGTGTGCTAAATCTTGTTAATATCTATGAAAGAGACAATCTCTTCTGTAATGAAATATTGGTTCAGCATTTGGAGTTGACAGCAATTCTTGCACACCCCTTGGTTTTCTGGACTACTTTACAGACAAATTTTAATTAATATTTGAATGTTGACTTGTGTACCTCACGTTCAACAGCTGTCACCCTCTTACAGCCAATGGTGGTGAATGGAAACTGGGCAATGATTAATAAAGATGTGTAGAAGTACATCATCTGAAAATCAAGTTGTGTGGATTGTACCCTATAGTCCAGGGGTCACCAGCCTTTTTGTAACAGAGCTTCTTCATGGGTAGTGAGCCATAGGAAGGGCTACCAGTTTGAAAAGCCCTCCTAAACTCATCTAAACTTCATGTATGATAAACATGTTTTAAATGCTTTTTTTTTTTAGATATTGTCATTTTCAAATCTATATTAATGCAAATGTGATTAAAGAAGAGTAGCTACAGGAAAATTAAAATTTAGACGCTGCTTATTGGTGAGTTGTACTATTTTTAGAACAGGTACGCGGACGACTCATGCGGTCCTTGGGGGCACCGTGTTGGTGACCCCTGCTATAGTCTATTGCTTAGAGCACATGATACTGAACATGTCAGTCTCATTTAGCTTTATATCCATTAGCCCATTTACTCTACCATTGCACTTAGAAAGGTGTAATTATAAAGGAACATGGATGTCATTCGCATTCAGCACCTTTGTTGTCTTTCCCAGCTACACGTCTATGCTGTGTGTGTGTGTGTGTGTGTGTGTGTGTGTGTGTGTGTGTGTGTGTGTGGGTGGATTATGTCTATATTACATTGTAGGGACCAAAAGTTCTCATTTTTTCAATTTGTGGGGACAGTTTTTCTGGTCCTCACAAAGATCTGTGAATGCAGTCAAAAAACTAAAAAATTGTATTTTGTTTGGTTACTTATAGTTAAGGTCGTTATGTTGGGATTAGAGTTTCCTCAAAGAAATGAATGGAGAGTCCCCGCAAAGATATAATTACAAAACTGTGTGTGTGTGTGTGATTGATTACGAGGTACTGAATGGGTTTTGAAGGGTGACAAGTTTTATACTAAATTATAAAAAAGGGATTTTAAATATGAATAAAAAGGACTAAGAATAATTAGGAAATTAAGACAATTATTGCATTTGTACTGTCGGCGATCTGCAGCCAGCATGCCTTTCTAGTTTTAGCAGGTGTGGACATTATGATTGGACTCCAATGTCCATACTCACAGACTCTTCCCAGTTTCCCACTATGTCCTGGAGTACTTAGGGCTGTGCCATTGTCAGATTGTCAAGTGCATGGGGGCTCTCTTGCAGACATTGAGCCCCTTATGCACACTTCCCATATTTCTACAGACTTTATGTGAGGGAATTACCCACAGTCCATAGCGCTGTGACATGAAACACAGGGTTACCAAGGGAAGACTGGAAGCGTAAACTAGGCTAGGGCAGTATTACAGTATTATGGAATACCCCAGTATTTAGATATCCCAAAGGTATTATTTTTAATATTGTCAAAATACAGAAGCTCATCATTCTATTAAACTGATATGGAGATGCTGTATTGAGGCAATATATTGTAGTGCAAAGCGTTAGCTGTGACTGGAGCCTCACTGAAGTAAACTGTCAGAGCTTGTGCAGCATGCATGCATGAAACCTAGTTTACATGTGGCTGCAGATTGGACAGCTGCGGCAGAACAGACAGTGACGGTGGTGTCAATAGACGAAGAGTGATTTTTTAAAATTCTTCAGCAAGAAATTGTCTCCTCATTTCCTTGGCATTCAATTTCCCGTTGATGAAACCATTTAGGCAGGAGTTTACATGATTTACATTTATTTTTAAATAAAGTAGGTATGAAAAAATAGATACCAGCCAAGCCTAGCATAAACAGCAAACAAACCATTTCTTTTAGTTATTGCTTAATGGTGCTGCTTTGACAAAAAGAGTACATTGATTATTTGACAATTACACGTTCAAATTAGGTCGTCAGTCCATTATGTACCTTGGCCGTGAAGAAAGTACAAATTTTAAAATGAAAAGTCCCAAACCCACAATAGTCAGGAACATATTTTGGTGTTGTCAAGGTAGCGTGATGTGCCACAACATGCTTTCCCACTTCTGTTTACTGTATATAATTTTTATTCTTGCAGCCTTTCACGCTCAATCACTTACCATGTAATGTCAATTAAGTCTGTGAGGGATCACGGCTTAGGTCTTAGGGGGCACATGGGATCGGGCCTTAGCTTCAGTAAGAACCTGGCTCGACATAAATTGTTGGTAATTAGAATCATGAAATTATTTTTCTCAAATTGCATTTATTTCATATTATTAAGATTTAAAATTTGTCTTGTAATCCTGACTTTGTTAAACCAGGTTCATGATACAGGTCCTGGATATTCCTTATTCTAATGCATCATTTATGTTTTATTTATTTGTTTTTACTGTGTAAGAAGTATAATGCGAGCACTGTGGCGTTTCCCTCTGGCCCCGGCAATCGAGGTTGCAGGATGGTTCAACTGCAAACGAGCAAAGAGTGAAGGCCGGCCTCCAGCTCCACTGGGTGCGAGGATACTTACCAATCCAGAGCACATATTTCAACACAACATGTGGTACGTTTGGCACATGTGGGCCATCCTGTATTTACCTACTACAAGAACTATTAAAAAGAAGCCTTCGTTTTCATCATTTTATGCAAGCAGATCAGTTATGGGGCAACATTTCTAGCTGTATACAGCTACAGGCATAATTGTTAAAGAATATATGAAATAGTAATTGAAGAGCTGTACTGAGGACTTAATTATAGCTTTAAAGTGTGGGGATTTGTGTTTTTAGGGACCATGTTCAGTGGTCGGAGGAAGAGAAAGAATTTGCAAGGCAAAAAGTAACAGAAAATTCCCGTGAAAAAATTCCAGTTGTGGAGCAGGGTAAGATGATCTTAAGCATGTGATCATTTTGAATAATTACATTTATCAACCAGTTTTTTTGTTTTTTTTTTGAACGAACCAAAAAAATGGTTTAAAATGTGTCACTAAATTTTACATAATTAAATGCACTGACATCACTCTTTTTTGCCCTCAGCTAAATTTGACATAGATGCCAGTAAATACTGGGACGGGTTTTATGAGATGCACCAGAACAAATTCTTCAAGGACCGCAGCTGGCTGTTCCACGAATTCCCAGAGTTGCTTACCACAGAGACGCCGGGCTGTATTTTGGTTCCTGAACCGGGGGAGGGGCGGCGGAATGGGACACCCACCCATCAGGAGGGGTCGGGGGGCGACGGAGAGACTGCTGATTCCCCTGGGAAGCAGGCATCTTTCAGGATCTTTGAGGTACAGAGAATGAAGTAATTCAATCTGGGTATGACTTACGCTGCTGTGGGCGACAGGAGTTATTTGAATAAAAAGTATTGTGACTATTAGCCCAGCATTACAACAGTGCATGACGGTCTCCCCTCCACTTCCCAGCACCCATTACTGTATCGATATCAATACAACTGTGATCAAGTTATTCAATAGAGCATTTTAGTAGAAACAGGTTATGGACATAATGCTGTAATTTGTCAATGATGAATTTCCAGAGGTGTTAATGCAGATATAACAAAGATGTAATTTTGTGTGCATGTGTATATGAGAATATTGTTTTTGCCGTCTTTTGTGACAGTATTATCTTTTCCAGATTGGGTGTGGAGCCGGTAACAGTGTGTTTCCCATCATCAGCTCAATCAGGTGAGCCTGACAAAGAAATATCACGCACTCTTATTCTGACATCGTTTGATACTGTCTGGTTTCTCTGCCCGAATTCGTTCGTTGGCCACAGAGGAATGGAAAATGGACTCCAGTCAGGGAATTCTAGTTTTTCCTGTTTTACTTTTTAAAGATTGAGTTATAATATTAGGTTCAATAGATGTTTGGTTTTGAATGAATGGAATAAACATTTAATTTGGTGTGATTAATATAACAGTTTAAAGTTACTACCCATCCATTTATCCATCCAATTTCTAACCACTTGTCGATTACCCTGTCATGGGGGAGAAGGGGAGGCTGGAGTCAAATGTTATATGCACTGCCCAGACAAAAAATAAAGTCGCCATTTCAATTTATATCAGCAAATACTTAAGAGCCACTGACTGGATCATTATTACAGCTTAGCAACATTATGCAGCAATAAAGTGAAGTCGGCTAAGTACCTGAATCTACCGAACGGCCAGGTTACACCTCCATCCATCATCAGTGGGTTTTCTTCCCTGTTGGCATGGGCATATTCCAGGACAAGAATGCCAACATTCATTGGGTTTGAACTGTCAAATAGTGGCTCAGGGAGCATGAGGAATCATTCTCTCGCATGACTTGGTCACCACAGAGTTGTAACCTTAACCTCATTGAAGGTCTTTGGGATGTGCTGAAGGAGGCTTTATGGAGTGTTTCGATTCACTTGTCAGTTTGAATGCAAATCTGGATAAAAATAAAGGGTGAGATGTTGCATAAGCTTGTGGAAACAATGTCATGACAAATGTGCGCCATAATCAAAGCTTAAGGTGGTCCAACGAAACATTCAAATGGTGACGTTTTGGCCAGGCAGAGTATTTCTCCTTAATTCTCTGTATGAAAGTGTCAGATTCTGTAGTGTATTTGCGGATCCTTATTTACTTGCTCTTACAGGATGATACAGTAAGGTTAACAGAGATAATGTGCCCTAATGTGATTCTATGTCATTTCATTGATTATATTCATGCCCTGGTATTCCTACATTTTTATATGGGCTGTAAAGTGCCAAGCTGATAATTTCGTAATGAAAATGAGGGATGTACGTAAAGCCGTGGCCTTTATCCCGGGCCTCTGTTTTGTTACAATGCGAATATTTTGGCGTGCGACATAAGGGGAGGAGAAACGCCTGCTGGTGAGCAAAGCCACGGCGGTTGAGCAATGGTGGATGGATCACGGGAATGGCCAGGGTGCGGTTTGAGCAAAGCAGGAACAGACAAATCAAAGCCAAACAGACGCTGAAGCTAACAGCCTGGCATTGGGAGGATGAGTGTGACGTGGATGTCGTGAAGATTCACCCGCCCCCCACATCGAAATCCAGCCGCAAGCAATATAACCTTTATATTACAGCGAGCTTGTGTGGATTCCATGAGTCACAGTTGCCTAAATGTCACACAGATCTAAATCACTCAGCTTTTCATCCTGCTTAATGGTCCATGTGATTCTTCATAGCAGCTTTTGATGGAGTCTTCTGTGTTATTCTCGATCTGCATTACAGAACATGGGATAATAAACTCTGCCAGTCAAATATTAATTTGTGTTAAAGTCCCCATATAATTGAAACGGTGGTCTGGCAGAGGGCCAGTAATCTCCCCCAAAGGCTGTTAGTTTTATTGCACTGGGCTTTCGAAAGAAGGATTCTTTTTCTTCCTGTCTTCTGTCTGCGATTATCCGGAAAATGAAAATTGAAAATGTAAGGAAATTCGAAGTGCGACATTTGATTCACCTGTTGAATGTTGCAGGTGCATCAGTTGGGTGGTGGATGCGATGCTCTTTGAATAACTCTAAATAAACCGGTTGTGTGTTTGAATTCCCGGAGAGACACGAGTGATCCTGGCAGTTGAGGTTTAGTAGCTGCTTGATTGCTCAACTGCGGGACTGTTCAGAGATTTGAGCACGGTTCGCAGGTTTATTCTGGATCCTCATATAGGATCACAAGGGCACAAGACAGGCAGCACCTCGGGTGAGAGGGTTGGCCGTTGCAAGAAACACACAGTCACACATTCTTTGGGGCAGGACAGAGGTTCACCTAACCACAAATGATCTGCAGGACGAAAACCTCTGAGAGGACATGCAGACTCCATAGAGACAGAGCTGGGGATAGGACTCAAACCCACAACCACGAGGGTATGAGGCTACAGTGCATCCCACTGAGCCACCATCACATGATTTCCACTGAAATCCACAGCAATATAAATAATAATAATAATTAAATGCTAATGACATTAGGTTTGGCCCTCCATTATCTGTTAATGTCTTGGTTGATTTATTGCATATATTGACTCTCTCATTTGAATGTTGTCCAGCTTAGATACTGATGTAATCATGTGTGCTGTAGTACCTATTAAACAGTGTTATTTAGATTAAGGTCCTAATTTAAATATTTATAGTTTTAAGATGTGCTTCCCTGTGTTGATTAATTTGGCAAAATTAATTGCCTGGCGTTACCTCGTCTTTGAGTGGCTCATTGGCTAGTTCTTCTGCTTCGCACAGCTGGCATTGAGAGTTCAAATCCCACCTCATGCTTCTTGGGTTTAAATGTTCTGCCCATGTGGGTTTTCTCTAGATACTCCAGTCTTTCTCTCCAGAGACAGGTATTTAAGTCAAGTGGGCTTTTTTGCCTTACCATTCATATACAGGTATACAGGACCGTGGTGCACCATACAAACCGCTGACAAGCAGAGGGTTTTCACAATACTTTAGTGCAAAACACAGGGTAGTCTGAAATAGGGGGACTGGGAACAGTTTCTTGACCGAGTATCTCTAAAATTACCCATGGTGTTTGGTGGACTGGCGTCCTGTTCAGGATGTGCTCTTATGCTGCCCTAAGCTTTCAGGCTCGCTGTGTTTCTCAATCCAGTCCTTGGGGACCCACAGTCGGTCCATGTTTTTGCTCCCTTCGAACTCCCTGTCAGTCAGTCCACATTTTTGCTCCCCGTCAGCTTCTGCAAAAACAGGAACTGTCTGTGGGTCCCTGAGGACTGGATTGGGAAACACTGCTGTAAAGGACAAGCAGCTGGAAAATGGGTGGTTAACGCATTTCTGTTTCATAGTATTTTTCATTTTGCAGTATTCCCTTGTCGATGGCTCTTAGCCGCTCTCTTTTTTTGGTAACACATCACCCTAAGCAGGCAGTGAAAAAGACAAAAACAGATCCCCATGTCAATGATCTGCATGGCTATGTGTGTTACAGGGGCACGGGATCCTTTCTGTACTGCTGTGACTTCTCTCCACACGCGGTCCAGCTGGTGAAGGTAACCGCCTGAGTCACGGCCATCCCAGCATTTGCACTTCCCGATAGATGAACTGACTCATCCATTAAGTACTGATGTCCGTGGTTAATGTTTTGCACTGTTCATTTTCAAAGGGAGACTGTTTTGCATGTTTAGTAGTACAGATTCTATTTTGCATGTATTGAAGGTATCATATATGTGAATACAACCACTCCTTTTTTTTTAGCGACTACCTTGGTGCCTTTCCGACGAATATGTGCATTTACGAGCAAATATGCCTGACGACAAAGAACACCGGACTTCGAAAAGATCTTCGAAGTAGAAAGTAGAACTAGAAGTAGAGTTGTTAAAAATGTCCACTTCAGGAAGGATAAGAGAAATTGAGTATGGAAGGCTGAAGTAAAGTCATAAGCACAGTTACATGGGGTTGCCAACTTCGGCGAGATGGCTGGAGTGAGATTTTCTATTCGAGACAAGTCTGCACACACATTTAAATGTATGTAAGAGTTTCATTACCTTGCAAAAATGTAGGGTTTGCAAACTACCCCAACGTTTTTGATGTAGCTGATTTTAGGTTTATAATGGAATAATATAGATTTGCCGTTAGATTTCTTGTGTGAGCGTGAGAGTCCGTAAGCGTGAGTGTCACGCCGGTTTAGTGAGAGTTGGTATCCCTGGTCACGGTCTCGCCTTACTTTGCTTAACAACCTGGTTGTTAAAATGGAATTTAAATAGCTTTTAGTTTTGGGGACACATTTGTCTCTTGGAAAACGTGACATTTTTTGGTAGAAAGTGCACATTCAGCATGATAACAGCAACAGAGCTCAGTTCTGCAGTGCATCCTGTGAGTCTTCTCAGCAAGGTCTAGGTCCCATGCTGCTCTTCTTTGTTAGGTAAGCAGAGCAGCCAGTTTGCAGTGCCAGGCATCTGCACTGCCTGATGGCTTTAGCCTGGGCTGGAGTGTCAGTGATAATGGTCGCCCGCTCTGCAGCCCGGCACACATTTAGTGCTCTCTGAATGCTCTGGTTTTCAGAAAATGGCAGTGGCTGCTGACCAGAGCGTCTTCGTTGTGTAGACCGCCGTCGCCACGCCCAGCGACTGCTTTTTAGGGCCCTGCAATCCGAGGCCACAGAGAATCCTGCGGCAGCCGCTGGGCGTCTTCCGGATAATTCTTTCAGGACTCTGGAAGCTGTACACGTGTTTCTCAGAGCTTCAGGATTATTTCATCCATATAGATTACTTGGAAAAAATTTTTTGGGAATTTTACCTGCCAAAGGCAAACCTTCATACTAATGCGTATGTGGGGTTGTGTAGTGATTTATCACAGGTCGGAAATAAATAAAACAATGTTAGTGCGTGTGTGTTTCACATATTGGCCACACCACATCCCGCTCCGTGGGTTTCAGTTCTAGCCGTTAACGTAATGCTTAACATTTTCCTTTAAGGTTTCGCTCGATCACTGCCTTTCTGGACAGATAACCAGGTTTCCATAGAAACCCACCCTGTACTTAAAAAGCAGGTTATCTGTTTACAGGTGTTGGAGTGCACTGGCTGTTTTTGCTTTGCCTTTAGCCAATCAGAATCAGCCACCGGATCTCAGCCACCCCTCCCCTCTCGCTCAGGACCACCCTGGCTACGACAGCTCTGTCTGTCACGCCTTTGTCCATGACATCCGCCAAGGGGGCGCTGCGCTGCCGTTCCCCCCCCGGAGCCTAGACGTGGTGCTGCTGGTGTTCGTGCTGTCGTCTGTTCACCCCGCGCGGTAAGTGAAGGTCGGCGACGAGACTACAGGGGCCTCCTCTCATTTATCAAGCTTCCACCTCTTTGTCTGCACCTCATTATACCCCCCCCCCCGCCCCCCCCAGCAGCAGCACCAGCCTCTCTCCAGTCTGGGCATGACAGACTCATCCAAAAGGAGGGGGGGGGGGTTGTACTTTAAACCTGCAGCGTGCACACAAGGTCCCCCAGGAGGCGAATGTAAAGCTGCATAACACTTTATGCTTTGAAGTCATTTAAGGAGCAGGTAGTGCTGCAGTTAATAGGCAGGTAGGAGTCTGCAGAAAGTGAAGGAGCCACGCTGACGAGATGAGAAGATGACATGCTAGCTGAGGTAAAGGATGCCTTCCTCAGAGGGGTGTATGCGATGCCCACAGCTGCCGCCGCCGCGCTCTCCACGGCGTCTGCGGCCATATGGAGGAGCGCCATGAGCATCGCTCAGCCGCTGTGGCTGCGCAGGCGACTGCTGGCTCAGGTGCTTCCGGGCTTGAAGTCAATAAATCATGATGGCACTGCGGTCAGGAGTCGGCTGCAGCCCCTGAGGTTTTGGGGTCCGGTCTGCCCCTGGCTGCATGTTTTGCATACCCCCCCGGGGCGGTTTGTTTGGTTTTTGTGAGGGCTCGTTCATGATTGTCCTCCCTTAATCTACAGCTGGGCAGTTCAATGGAATTGGTCATTCTGAATTGCTGTTGCTCTGTGTGTGTGTCTGTGTGTGCGTATGTTTAAAATGGTGCTGTCTATCCCTTCCACGGTGTACATTGTCCTGTGTTTTCAGGGAAAGGTTTGTATTGGATTTGAATGAATGAGGCTTGTACTCATCCCTCCATAAAAACACAAGATGATTGGTTGACTGTGCAGGTTTCAGGCTTTTCTGCGTCCCCACCTTCCCAAACCCTGTTAAGTGCTTTTCCTGTTCCTACTCCAGTTCAACTGCCTTTAACAAACATGTTGCAGTTTTTGAATTTTGGAAATGAAGAAAGTATCAAAAAAGCATCATATAAAACCTAAAGGCCTTTATGATTAACTATTAAATATGGGTCTTTAAATTCTGGATTGAGAGGCTTGGCTCAGTAATTGATGGGATTGTACTAACAAAATCTGAATATATCAAATACCCATTTAATTTTGCATGGCTTCCTAACCACAAGTAAATTTGCAAAAAGT
>JAODKE010000001.1:31418560-31444758 GCA_026779605.1 Mormyrus hasselquistii | reverse complement strand
ACTAACAAAATCTGAATATATCAAATACCCATTTAATTTTGCATGGCTTCCTAACCACAAGTAAATTTGCAAAAAGTTGATGGCGATCATCATGACGCTGTACTGGATAAGAGGGATGGGGACATATAAATTTCCATTCTTGTTAGATTTTAAGTTTCTTTTTGCAGCCTCAGAACCTTATTCATCTGCAGCTGATATTATTAGACAAAACAATTTATGGTAGAGGGAGGGGTTACGATTTATTTGCGTTCTTTGGGATTCAGACCCACTGCCTTAGCATTAACATAATCCTCAACTTGTTGAGCCACAGGAGCAGATTAATTTTGAAACGGTTAGATGTACCTTTGTGTAAGTGGCACACATTTGTTATGCTCAGTGCTGTGAGATAAATACTTGTTTTCTGATTCTTCCAACAGAGTACAGGACGTTGTGTCCCGCCTGGCCCATTTCCTGAAACCCGGTGGGGTGCTTCTATTCCGAGATTATGGCCGATACGACTTGTCTCAGCTTCGATTTAAGAAAGGTGCCTTTCCTGTTTTTGATGCATAGCACCCTCAAGTTAATGACGTGCCCCCTGAGGTGGGGGCCAGTTAAGGCCATGATGATGTGGCTGCAGGGATCGTGATCCTTCACTAATTTCAAATGCACCCTTAGTGGGTTTCATCAGCGTCCGGCACAGGCTGCAATCCATTCGATAGACACTTATTTCATCACTGTAGTTCTGGTGGCATTAAATCCCATACCAATGCTAATGTCTGTATTGGTTTCACCCTGGGTTTTTTACCCAAATGGTGCTGTCCTAATAGAAGGCAAAGCCATGGATGAATGAAAGAAGAAAAAATGTACAGCTCACACAAAATGTACAGCTCTTTTGTGCGAAAGAAGATTAGCATGCATGCCTAAATGTACGTCTCATCTTGTTATACAGGCATATTGTTTTATAGGCATATGTATAGGTGTATGTGTGACAATATATATATAAAATTCCCTGGTGACATGTTATGTACTGAAATGAGATCATTTTAGAAGCTTTTATAAGTCGCGGCTCTGAAACAACGACCATCTTCTTCTTTTAACAGGTCGCTGCTTGTCAGAGAATTTTTACACTCGAGGAGACGGGACATGTGTGTATTTCTTTACAAAAGGTACCTTGGGGCTGGATTTTGATATTTAGATGTTTGTTGTACTTAAATATGTTTATTTTTAATAATAATAATAATAATAAAAGATACTTTATTGATCTCCATGGGGAAACTCTCCTTCCACCCACCTATTGGGACTCCCAGGGAGCTGGGGGTTAAGGGCCTTGCTCAAGGACCCACAGATGTGCTGAGGCTGGGCATGAACTGGGGACCTTCTGATCAGAGGCACTTAGGCTTATCCAGAGGTGGCGACTTCAGGTCCAGAGAGTACAAATCCAGACCAAGATTTTGTTTCAACCAACCATTTGGTGACTGTGACTCATTTTATACTTGACTGGTTGGTTGAAACAAAATCTTGGTCTGGATTTGTGCTCTCTGGACCTGAAATCTCCACCTCCGGGCTTAGACTACTTAACCACCCACATATACTTTTGAAAAAATGAAATTACAATGTACTCATGGTATTGGACTGGGATTTAAACCTATAACCTGTGGTTTCACCAGCAGCATCTTAGAATGTGAAAGGCTTCTCATGCTAGAGGCTGACACTGAGTGACAATGTCTTGACAGATGAAGTTCATGAGCTGTTCAAGAGCGCTGGTTTGGAGGAGATTCAGAACCTGGAGGACAGGAGGCTGCAGGTGAACAGGCGGAAGAAGGTGGTCATGCGACGAGTGTGGATGCAGGGGAAGTTCCGGAAGTCCTTCCCATCGCCTTGAGTGGCTCCAAATTCCAGGAGTATGGAGGTGGTCCGCTGCCGGTCTCTGCATGGGTCTGACAGCATAGGGAGAGTGTGCCACCATTTATTTAACTCTGTGAAGACATTTCAAAGAATGAAAGAAAAAGACTGTGAATATAACACATTAATGGATTTTATTATTTTATATATTATTGTAAAAACAATAAAATGTACTTTAATTTCACTTTTCAACACCGGAAATAAGTACTGGAAATAAAAGGTTTTTGAATTATTAATGTGAGGCAAACTTCCTAATGAGCTCTAAACTGTAACTATTTCTGTGGTGCCTTGTGCTGGGACATCTCATACACTGTACATTAGTATTATTATTATCTTTAATAATGATAATAATAGTTTTCAGTATGTTTCAGTAGATTGGGGTACTGATTAGTATCTATACCCCTTTATTAAATTATTTTGGTTCAATTTGATGTTAAACGCAGTCAGGCAGTCTTGTTTTGAACCCCTTATCAGTCCTTTGTATATACCTCTTTTTCAAATAAAGTATGTCATCAATATATGTTCCTGGTAATATATTTTTTTTAATTAATAGAAGTAGTGATGATCAGCTGTAATTCACATAATGGACGCCGCTCGCATGCATGACTAAGCCGTGTAATTATATACATTCTTCATACAGCTCACCATATTTAGCGGCAGGGTGTCACGACACGAGCAACTTGTGATTTGTTTCAGTAAAATCAAGTTGTACACAGCGAATATATGATGCACCCTTTGTGATGTGGACTTATGTACCATAAATGTATGTTATAACCATAACTTTATATGGTGTCATATATCCCCCAGTCACTGACAGATCTTCGCATTCATATACTTCGTTACTCCAATATAATGCTGCCATCTGCGGTTTAGTGGACAATTTAATTTACTAAAAATGCCATCAATGGATTCATGATTAACGTCACTTCCGTTGTATATTTTCAACCTTGTACACCCCCCAAGCGACACGTACGCTTCCTGAATCCAAGAATCCCAAGACCGCTTCTTCTCCTGATAACAGCAACTACCTTTCTCAAGTCAAGTGGTCGCCGTCATCTTGGGGTCTCTCACAAGTTCTTAAACTACAGAAACTGTTTTTTTTTTTTTAAATTGTGTTTCAAATGTGTTGTGCTTATTTCTCGAATATTTATACTGAACTGTAACGTCTACATTGATCACCGGGATAATGGTGGGTGGTGAAAAAGACATCAAACAGAACAGAATAAAAGTGCGGCTCTGAGAAACAAAAGGTCACACCTGGACAGACACGTGACAGCCAGACCCCTCGTCCGCTTTACAGAAAGCCCTCAATACCAAATCAATGAAATCTCATCGGCTATTGCTACACAGTATTTTTCCGGCCTGGAAAACCAGGCCTGCGCTGACGCTGCAGCTTTACAGATGTCTTAATGTCTTTTAACGAAAATCTAATTTGTGATATCTTATCCATTGGGTTCCAGTGGAATTTTTATATTACCTGAACCATAATACTAATATAGGGGTAAAGCCCTTTACAAAGAAAGGCTGTCAGGAAGCTATGCCAAGAATCTCAGAGCCCAAGGCAGGAGAGACCCCTGAGAGGACGCCAGTCTGTCACAGGGCACACAGACAGAGGGTATGTTAGAGACACAGATCCAGATGATTCTACAATGCAGGAGGAAATTTGCAATAAGCAGGAGAGCACATCCAACTAACTTTTGTGGCTACTTTTCCTATTCAGGATCATGGGGGCAGGCAGAGCTTATGAGTACAAGAAGGTGCGACAAACCAGAATGGGGCACGAACCCATCACAAGCCACACTCACGATTATCCAATCTCACACAATTTGGTAACTCCAGTTAACCTAAAGTTCTTGGACTGTGGGGGAAAGGGGGCGGCCAGTAGCAGAGTAACCAGAGGAAACCTCATGACGACACAGGGAGGACATGCAAACCCCACACTACAGCAAGACACAAACCCTGGTCCCAGATGTGAGGTGCCGCCCCTGGGGAGAATATGGAAACTACAAATACACACAGAGCAGGGATGGGATTCGAACCCACAGCTCTGCAACAGAAAGGCCACTGGTGCGCCCACTGTGCCACCCAAGAAAAAGACTTACTTATTTCTTTCAAATAGCAGTTTTTTATTTCTAAAGACTTAATCACAGTATATGTTTAATGTTGTCTCCCATATCCACTTTGTGTGTAGAGTTCACACATTGTGTTATACGGGTTTCTTCTGTGTATCCTGGTTTGCTGCCAGTAGAAAGACATGTAGTTAGACTAGCTGGCCCTTCTAAATTGCCTGCATGTGTCCTGCAACGGACTGGCTTCCCTGTCCGGGTGTAAGCCAACCTTGTGTTCCTTGTGCTCCAATGCATAGGTTCCAGGTCCCCCACCCCCACAATGACAAGTGAAAGCATTTAGATGATGGCTTGCTGGATGTGGATTGTACATTTTGTGCTAGAGTTTTGTGCAACTGCATCGAAATATAGACATATTCAATAAATATGTCAAAAGATTTTTAAGTGACAAATATGCATATCTGTCACGAAACAAACTTGACAATGAAACTAAAAGACTTTCTGCTGACATAAGGATTTGACATGCAAGAGCTTACTTTAGAAATCATGCGTGCGCAAGATGTAACTTTTCTTAAAGCAACAAAACTTGCAATTTCGATTCTAGATAAACATCTGTAGCATTTCGGTTTCCCCCCACGGTCCAAAAACATGCTATGTCTAAATTGTGCATACGTATGTTTGTGTGTGGGAATGGTGTGTATATGTGTGTGAGTGTGCCCCGCAAATGGGTTACCCGTCCTGGGTTACCCCGCTCCCTGCCTTGCGTCCATAGCTTCCGGGACAGACTACGGACCCCCCGACCCTGCATAGGACCAGCGGGCATAAAAGATGAATGGAAATTATAACGAAGATGTATCCCTTTTATGCGTTTCTCCTTCGCTAGAAAAGAAAAGGTTGTCTCGACTAAAGACTTTTTGTATGATATATTCATTATCGCATGCATAATGCGTAACAAAACATAAACAAAACACGTATATACTTAAAATATTTTCATGCACTCATGTGAAACATTTAAAAACCACTTGTAGTTTATCTATTCGTCGTGTTAAGAATTACAAAATAGACAGAATTTCCTCCCAAGCTATAACTAATTTTACGTGACTTTGTCAAAAAATATGCAGCCGTGCGTATGTTATATTAAATTACTTTTTACAAGTTTGGGGAAAAAATGCTTTTATATAAATCGACGAACTGTAAGTGATGCAGCGTGCGATCTGGTAGGGCTTAATGTAAGGACTTAAAGGTAGCGTTTCGCAGTCGTGCATCTTCGGGAGTCTCCGGAACAGCTCCGCCGTGACCGCCGCTAGGATGCGCCTGAGGTGCGGGAGCCTCGCGATAGTGTTTGTGCTTAGGCGATGCGTGACGCCCGATGCTAAGGTTACACTCCCAGGCTACTTCAAGACGCACTGCAGAGGTGCACGGAGGCTCCTGTCCAAACTGCGCTCTCGGGCAATTTCCTAAAAACACCGTTTACGCGCCGCTTAATGCCGACGGATCGCATGTTTCGCTGACCGCCCCATCCTCGGGGCTTCGGTGTCACTAACTCTCCGGCGGCTTGCTTGATTTTTTTCCCCCAGTCTTGAAAAGTAGCTTGATGAGTGTCCAAAGTAACAGTGGAAGTGGTGGAAGTTTGGAGGGGACGCCATCTTGGTCCCAGCTCTCCACGTCCCCAACACTGGGCTTGCTTTCTCAGCAACATATCACGGTACCGGTGAAGGCAAAAGAAGGTAACGTCAATCCATTGCTCTTCCGTGCTAATTCTTTGGGGATAGCGAAAATGTTTTTTTGTCATGCATGCAAACGAGCCGTCGGGAAATGAGGAGCCCTAGCAATGCCAAGGCCGTGGCTTAGGTATCGTGCTGTGCATCCAGTCAAATAGGTGTCTGCTTGATATGGAGTATCAAGGCAAAAAAAAAATCTCAAGAGGCCATTCGGAAAAGCAACTAGCTATATAATTTATTTCTCCATCGGTTGCATCGATAAGCGTGGATCGGCCGACCGATTTGTGGCAGTTTGAGTCGATCGGATCGGTAATCAGCAGTTGATCATTTAACTGGATTCCCGTTTTTATTTGTTAAGATGTCTTGATAACAAAAAAGGGTCGGGTTTTTTGACATCATGGAGGACCTTTGGATTTTCTATTTCGAGAGGATGAATTCAGATAGCCTTGGCAGCTTTTTTTTTTTTAATTTTAAAGAAATATGTATGCAAACACTAGGTACGCTTGGCTGTCGAGTTCAATAACGACGTTATTCTGGTAAAGGCTAACAGCTCCCTTTTGCCTTTTTTGGCATCAAGTCGGCGATGACACATTTTTGTTGCAGTAAGTAAACTGTGCCATGCACACAATGCATAGTTGTTTTTTTTTCTTGCGGATCCGACGCTACGTCTTTTCAAAGCATGCAAATATTGCGATGCACTGGGATGACCCTCTTAATCACAGTTATAGGAGCATGTTTTTGATTGATGTTAACATCGGCAGCCCCATAGTAATATTACCGTGTAATTTCCATAAACTGCAGGTTGGCTAATATTACCAAGCATTGGTTTTGATTATAAATAACGAATACTTGTGTTGCGATATCGAAACTACCCTGCTTTCTGGCTGAACAATTGCAACAGTTTGATTGCTAAAATGGTGGATCAGCATTATCCTGGCTAAAAGTGTGTATCAAGTTATTGCTGGGAGTTGTAGCAATCTATTGTTTAGTGTTTTGCTGTTATTAGGCTTTGCCATTCTTCGAAATCAGTTTTTATATATGTTTTAAGTATATAAGAGTGCAGAGATGACTCCAGACTTCTTGGAAGTGCCATGGAGATCTAGACCTTGGACTTAGAGGATGAACTGATGATGATTTAATGAACCTGCTGCTTTGGCTGTACATGTCACGTTATCTGTATTATCCTTTTGTTTCACAGACACATTTATCCAAAGTCACACACATATATTATTAAAGGCATTCTAAGCTATCTGTTTGTTCAGCTAGATAATTTACTGAAGGGATTCAGGTTAAGTGCTTTTCTCATGGGTACAACAGAATGGCCCCTTCTGGGACCAGCATTAACCACGCTGTTAACCTCTAAACTCCTTGCCGGCTGCATACAAAAGACAAGATATTTCCATTGTGGGTGAGTCGCCTAAGATCGAAGCTGCTTAGATCAAAGTAGTTTGTAGATCCCCCCCCCCCCTTTGCTTGCAATATGGCTCCACAGTTCACCTTGGCTCACAGTTAGCCGTGTTTGAAAGTGGGACATCTCTGATGCACTCCAGTGAAGTACAAGCAAGAGTAGGATCCATCCCATAAATGTATGTTAAAGGTATAAATGATTGCAGGAACCGAAAGGTTTGTTTTGCTAGCTGCTAAAATTTGTGGTAGAACTTTGTATTTTGAATGAAAGAAAAAGGTTAAGGTTTTATTGAAGATGAATAGCAGAATTTCATTTTTTTGGTTCATTGATACATTTTACCATTGTCTCACCTGGCATAAATAGGGATTTTAATGTGTATGCTAGCGTGTATATTGTAAAAAGTCATACTCGTGGTTATATAGTTAAATTGTATAGCTGTAAATTTTGTGGTATTATAAACCATTAGACATTGGTGCAGAGTTGAATAAATGCATATTAATATTTGAGTTACAAATTAATCATGGATTCCTTTTATTGTACAGAAAATATTGTAATATTGCGAGTCTTATGAATATACACAGGGATTTGGTTGTAAATGACTAGGTTCTGTAGTCACTTCCCAGTTTCATTCATTTGTTCGGTATTCAAACAAATGTTTTTAGGGACCACAGAGCTTCCATTTCAGTATGTCGAGATGCAAAGCCGCTGCTCTGTATGAATTCCGGAAAACTTTGATCCTTAAATTGTCCTCAGAGTGCGATGGGTTTTATTTTATAATTTGTCATAATTGCTTTAGCCAGTCCTTCATTTGGGTAATCGCCTCACTTGGTGTTCTGTAAAGGTAACCAAAAGATTTTTCAGCTCTTGACAGACTATAGTTGTCTACCACTGGCCTATATTATCAATGAGTCAAGTATTGAGTAAATAGACAAATGTTTCAAAGATCACTTTTTTTAACCTTGTGGCTTAATTGTGGCCTTTAGCAAACTTCACCTTATCTGCCCTTGTGTAACTTTTGTGTAAGACGCGACCCGAGTTTCCATACTGGATGCTTTCTGTCGTTTCCGGCACTGATGACGTTCTTGCAAAGCTGTGGTGCCAGGAGACGCCAAGAAGCTTCTGATTGACACAGAGCGATGAAATGGTCTTCCAGTGAGTACGAGGCCAAATACTGTAGGTTCAGGAATGAGCTTTGTCAAGGTTGTAGACTGTCTAAGCTCATCGAGTACCCATACAGCAGTCAACCCCGAGGCTCAGACTGGACGTTTGCATGCGTTATCGCATACTTTCTGTTTCTCGACACATGTTAACAAAGGTCTGTGTGACGTGGTAGTCTTCGTTCTACATGACTTTAATAATGAACAGTTTACACTTTGGGAAAAATGATGCAATGGCTGATATTTTGCGAGAGATGTGAGAATATCTTTGGAAACACCCTGGTAGCTTGTATTGCCTGGAATTGCATGATGCAGCTGACTCATTATAAGCAGACTGGGAGGAATGGTGGAATATTAATTGAATCTTTGGCTGTCGATTTTGTATTATACTTTAAAAGGCCAGGTGAAATCTGTGACCGCCTGTCATCCTGGGGCGACTCATCTGGGGATAATAAATTGTAGTCTTGTCCCCCCACCCCCCACCACAAACATGACTGAAGGTCATAGCTACTGACAGAATCAGTGAACTAGACAGTTTTAATTGTCTCACCCTGTTGCTCCAGTATCTCTGCACACACACCTTTGTTGAAGCAAGCAGGATTTTGACAATTCTTACCTTTTTTTATAATTTTTAATGAAAAATTAAGTGTGCGAGATTGTGTGAGCAAATAGTGACGTTTATGATTATGAGCCGGGCTCGCTTGTGGAGAGAGCTCAGCCCATCCTGTGATGTCGATCTTAGTAAGGCAAAGTACAACTGCATTGTTTCACCAGGAAATACAATTCTTACAATCACTAGTTGCCGATTGCTGTGATTTTTTTCCTTTTAAAAATATGAGCCGGTATCAGATGTGTATAATTCATGCTTCATATCTGAAGCACACCTATTGTTCCATTTTGCTGTCTTGCAGTAAAATGTAAATTATCTGGGCAAAGGAAAGACCATACTTATCTATTTTACTACTCATGCCCTCCCAATTATTTAGAATAACGGCAATAATTTGTTTCTTCAGATTTTTGTGGGAAATACCAGTCCGCAAATTTACTTCAGCGATTTATTCTGATTACAGTGCATATAATATGCTGCAATCACAATTATCAGTGAGTCAAGTATTCAAGTATAATCATTGAATTGTGTGTGTGTCTGTCTGTCTCTTTCTGTGTGTGTATATATAATTTGTTTAGTGTTCGATGCTGTGCACACAAACCTGTAGCTATCTAGCTGATATTATGATATACTCCCTTCCCGGTGCTAGTGTAGCTTTTGGGTTTTTATGTGAATCCTATTAGTTTCGTCCTCATTTGTCCTCATTGGGCTGTGAACGGTTAAGGGAAGGGATCTGGACATATTGAATCCAGAGATTTAAACATGCAAATCAATAGTCACTGGAAATTATCAGTAATTAAAAAAAGGAATTTGTAAATGGTGTGTGCGTGTAAATACCTCGCTGCGGGGTTATTGCCTGGGGTGCCTCTTGTGCGCCTTCACTGAGCAGCGTTAACCACGCAGTCTGCCGCTCTTCCCAACTGTATTTGCCGAAATGGGAAACAAATCCCTCATTAATAAGCCAGCTACCCGTCTGCCGCAACCCATAAGCCAAAAAAGGCAGCCCTTGACTAGTTCGGAACAACTCTGAAGTGACTTTAATTAACTGGGTGGCCTGCTATGCAGTGCTGATGCCCAGCTTGCAGTTCACCGGTGCGGGAGACGCGCAAGAGAAATTCTGTGACAAATACTAGGGATAAATAAATGAGGGGAATCCGGAATGTGAGGTGGGGAATCCGGAATGTGAGGTGGGGAATCCGGAATGTGAGGTGTTGCGCACAGAATATAACTCGTCATATAATGAACGAAGTTGGGAAGTGTGTCTCAGTTCTTGGAGAACGTTTAAAAAAAGACATGCATTTAATTTTACAGTTCAAGACAGATTGAACTTTTTTTTACATGCAATATTTTAATATAAAACCATGATGGGCATGACCCCCCCCCCCCCCCCCTCAATCCCCATAAATTAATCTGACACACATTTTGGTTCTATGGAATTCCACTGCCACATTGCGGATGTACACCCTTTTCCATAGAGTTCTAAAAACAAGTAACCTGTCTGTGTGCGCGCGCCATGGCGTTGTTCTTGGTGGCGTATCAGCCTCTCCTCAGCCGCCGCTGGCTCCTGAGCTATGAGGAGGGCCAGCTTGTTTCTGCAGATGCAGTAGTTAGGATGCTCCATATGTGGACGCCACACTCGCGGCGAGGCCACCCCCTCTGGATGCTGTGCCCCAGAGCTACAGATGAAAGCCGGCCTCCTAATGCATCATCAATGGACATAACAAGGTTAAGTATTAGTCATTCAGATGGAAAACAAAAGGGCAAAATTGATGGTTTTTTTTTCCATGAACATTACAGTCATTTTTACCTTAACTCTTTGCTGCCTGAGTTATATAGGAGGAATATGCCTCCCAGCTGTGTTTTTGTTGGTTTTACTGGATTTTTTAACCATTTGTGCATTTTAAGCATCGTCACCTGTGAAGTCTGGGTTAAATCTGCATTTTGGCGACCCCTCCTATGTATAGGTGACCTTCAGGACTGGCTGAAGCACAGTGTACTACTCGGTACTTTTTCATAGTGGAGAAAATAATAATTACCTGCTTTTTATGAATTTGTGGGTTAAGTGCTTATGTGAAGGTTTTCATGGGGGGAGGAGCAAAACATTTTATGTATGTGATTATGTATTGAAATGGATGTATTCCCGTAATTTTACGTGGGTTTGTTGCTAGACAGGTGTGATTTTAAACGATCTCTTCAAAAATCAAAAATGCAGAAATTATTTTTTACCGGGTTGGTTATAGCTAAGGACAGACGTCTGTTTTGTGCAGGAGGCCTTTTTGAGCGCTTTTCCACTGCAATAGGTGCTGAACTTTAGTGCTTCAAAACAGCACTGAAGTGAATTCTGCATCTGTCGGTTTTCCACAAGTGTGAAAAACTGGTACCAGTGCGGGATTGTTTTGTACTGAACTCCAAATGTTAATATAGACATTGCATGTTACGTACATAAAATTCTCAAGGTGCAAGGACTGCGATAGCTGGTTTGAGATCAGCTTTCTTTAAACCTTTATACTGTCCAGGTGTTTTAGCATAGGGGGTTTAAGTTTCACCAAAACATTTTTTACTCTGTCATCGAACACCAGAACTTGGCATGCTTTGCAATTTTAATGATTTTTTTCCTCCTCAAGGTTATCTAGTATATGTTTAAAAATCAGTTTAAAGTTTACCGCTGCTGATTTTGTGTCAGATCTGCATGGCCTGTCCATGCCAATCATAATTATTTTCATCCTTGCACACACTGAGAAATTTGTGAGAAATTTACTTTGAACTCCTTTTTTGCTTAATAAAAATAAATATTGCAATATTTATTGCAACAAAATCGCTTTGTGGCATTGGAACATTTTCCAATATTGAGCAGTCCTAGTACATTATAGCAATAGTATATTTTATTTCTTATTTCATCCAGATCTTGTTGATTTTTTTTTTTTTTCCTCCCCTTATAACCAGATCGGAATTAAACCTTTGATCTCTTCATTTGTCCATGCATCCATTGTCATTATTTTTTAAAACACTAAAAGTTTGGTACAGTGCAAAAGCACCATCTTGTGTATTGGAGTGGGTTTGGGCTGGTGGGGTGGATATTGTAACTATGCGAAAATGTAGTGGCAGTTCCTTAAACCAGTGTTTCCCAACCCAGCGCACCTGTGCCAGGTATTTGTTCCTGATTGGCTGGGAGCTGAGAGGAAGCAAAAACATGGATTGTCTGAGGTTCCCCGAGGACTGGGTTGGGAAACACTGCCTTAAACAGCGCCGTGTAACTCTTCTGGCCTGAGGGACACCGTGAAAAGGCAGAATGATGTCCGCAGTACCTGATGCTAACATGGCTGTGGTTTCTGTGGGTCGGCTCTGTGGCACACGGTCCAGATGGCTCTCTTTCCGGTACAGACTGGAATTGCCATGGCAACACCGCCCCCAACAAAACACTGTTTTTACCCAATGTTATGAGTCTGCCACTTAGCTAATGTACGGACTGGCTTATTACTTAAGCAGGTATCATTTTTGTGGTGTTTAAAGCACAAACTGTGTTGCACAGCTAAGTCTGGCAAAATCTGTGGCGTTGGTGAGCACTAAGTCCCAGGGTGTTGCTTTCGTCACTCTTCTGCACCCTGCTGTTATGTTTTGTGTATCACAAACATTCTCATTGTACACTGCATCCGTGTCTTAAATTGATAAAGTCCTTAGACTGTGTGGGATATCTGCTTATTTTTTTTTTTTTTGTATTTTATATTAAACAAGAGACCTCCTTGCTTCCAAGTATGGGATAAGAGGGCGTAAATCATTTATATTTGACTTGTTTTGGAGATTCTGAATTCTGTCTTGTGGGTTACTTGAGCATCTTATTGAGCTCATTGTTTTCTGTTTACACTGACTGGCTAATCAGGCCTTCATACAGGCAGTCATGTCCCCCCCAGGGTGTGTGGTTCTTGTTTCGCCTCATTTTCTCATTTAGGTTAACAATGAGTTGTTATTGAGCTGCCATAGTTTATAGGTCTAACGTTTAACTTGGGCCAAAATGATGGGGTTTTTTTGTCAGGATGGTGCGGGATTCCTCCTTTTTGGTTCGTTTTTGTGAATCGATCTAGCTCTCAGAATTTCCACCCCCCCCCCCCCCCCGAAAACTTGGTCTTTGCCCTGATATTAATCTTCCAAAAAAATCAAAAAAGCAAGCGTGTCTGTTTTCAGTGGTTTTCGTTGTCTGAACATTAAAAAATGTAAGGATCGAATACTGTCCACTTGACAGACAAGTTTTAAATATCCACCTTGCATAAAATCCATCTTCTGTAACTACTTAGGCAGCCAGGAAACAAAGGACATATGGCAGGAGACAGCTTGGATGTGAAGTCGAGTAAATATTTAAAAGTGAAAGAAACTCAGTTTTGTATGAATCATTTTGAATCTCAGGTATGCCTGTTGTTTTTGAGCACTAGGCCTAAGCTAATCAGTGGTCTTTAATGGAGATCTTGTTGGCTCGCATTTCAGGCCTGGCTTTCTGCCGTGCCTATAAATGGCCAAGGGGAAACCCTGGTGTAGCCTTAAGGTGCTCAATAATTCAGAGACAATAAGAAATCGAAAGGACAGCAGCACGACGCCGTCCTTCATCCTGCACTCGGGTATATTTAATTCATGCCGGGGCGACAATGAAGATGCACCTGAGCCGACGCCTCGCAGCTTCACAGCTTCATGAGTCTTAGGAAGCAGCACCTCTGTTGTGTAGCGGGTTCCTGCTATAGCGCTACGTCTGTCAGCTTCGGAAGGTGCTTGGCTAGTGTGGAAGTCTGACAGCCTCCTGTTAAAACGAAGCTAAATATTGCAGCAAGCAGGGGTCCCAAATACGGCATGTCGGTTCATAATATAATAATGCCATCTTTTGTATTCTGTACTCTGAGGAATGATCACACGGTTAGTCTTTTACTTTGAAATGTCCTGTGTGATTCAGTAAAGATCGCTGAGAGGCCGTGCTTCTGTCTGAGAGATTCCCCTCGCCAGGAAGCGTTTGTTCCATTTTGTGTTGGATGATTAAAACACTCGCATCCTGTAAATCTTCCGCGTGTTCCTCGTCTTGGTGCTGACGTTGGTCGTGTGTCATCTGCCTTTTTAGTGATATTTACAAGGGAACAGTCTGGCTTGAGTTGCCGCTCTGGTTTCCGTAAAACCTTGCAGAAAGTTCTAGATGATGGCGAAGGGCGCAATGGAAATGGTGCAAACCTGCCAGATCCTGGCATCAGTCGATATTTCAGGAAATCAAGCCATATTTGTTTTTTGAAAAATCGTGACAATGGAAGATGCAGTGGTTTTGGATTCCTGTACAATATCGTGGGATTTCAGAAGTAATTCTTTTTGTTCTTAGTGTTTTGATTGGCCTTGGGAAATACATGTGGCAAAGGAAAACATAAGTTAATAAATTGCCCGTAGGTGTGAATGGTAACGGTGTGCGAGTGAATGGTAACGGTGTGTGAGTGTGCCCTGCGATGGGCTGTCCCCCTGTCCAGGGTTGTTCCCTGCCTCGTGCCCATTGCTTCCAGGATAGGATCCAGACCCCCCCGCGACCCAATAGGATAAAGCAGGTTGGAAAATGAATGAATGAATCTTTTTATTGAGTCCACAATATTCACGTTTAAGTGCCCACCGCTTCTTTGAGCGAATAGTCTGATGTTTGGTTCCAGTTGCCTCTCAAATTAGATGCTCAGGCTTCAGTTTGCTTGACTGACACCTTGGAAAATACTGTGTTAAGGTGACTAACCCTTCCAGGCTTGATTTCTGTTCATTTGAATTGCTGATTGAATAACAGATTCTGCGCTTACCATTTTGCCTGTTAAATGTCTTCTGTGGCTGCTATTAATGTCACGCTGCGTACTGATTTTCAGTTCGTACGGAGATGTTGAAGGCTTAACAGGCCTCAATGTTTTTCTTTATTGTTTAATCTGACAACCATAATTAGGTCACGGTAAAGGTGTATGTTCCACCACCCTGTGAGTTTTGAGGGAGGTGGACTGCAATGAATCGTAACAAAATTAGTTTAGGGCAGATTTGCGTAATTTCAGGAAAGGTTTACTGCCTTTGCTTGTGCAGTGTGAGAAGACGGGGTCACCTATTGTCAGTTTTTTGTTTTGTGGGGTTGCAGTATTTAATTACCAAGTTTAAGAATCCTGAGTTTTCTACAGTGTGAGCTATTTTGGTGAACTGCTCTGTGGCAATCTCACCTTCCATTAAAAATATTTTGTGTGTTGTCATCATCTGTTTTGCAAACTGTGCGTTTTCCCTTTTTTTGGGGCAGTTTTTTTCTTGCATGACTTTGTGCCCATGCCGCCTGGTACCCTGTCACCTCCGTGTCAGTGTGCAGTGACAACGCAGCAGTGGCTGGAGCGCGCGCTGCCATTTTGTCCCTGGTTGTGGATGTTCGGCAAGCTAATGGCCAAGCACGTTAATGATATGACGTCGGTTCGGGTGCCAGACGGTTAGAGGATGACAGTGCCTCCGTAAACAACTAATTAAAGGTCCTAGTGACCAAGAAATGTTTTAGGAATCCCATGTGATTATATTTAGATTCCCAGTACCCTGATGCCTCTGTTGTGCTGTCATTACCTTTCATTCGTTGTTCCGTTGCTGTGGACGCCTGCGCTATTTCTGGCATCGAGGTAAACGCCAGTGAAGGGCTTGGGGAGACTCGCGTTTCTGTGCAAGGGCTTCCTGTGTCTGAGGGAGACGAGCTGGGGGGGGGAGGTCGTGATATGCAAGATCTGCATTGAGTTGAAGGTGGAAAAGGGCAGCGAGCGAGTGAGTGAGCTGCCTGCCTCCCCGAGGGCTTTGCTATCAGTAAACAGCCGTACTCTGTCTTGTCTGTCTGACTGCTTTTTTGGGAGGTGGCTGCTAATGATCAGTTTGTCCGTTTGCAGCCAGAAGATGGCCAGCAGATCTGGCCAGACAGGCTCCTTTGGGTGTCCGTTGCTTTGATTTATGATTGATTTTTCTTTGTAGTATTTTTGCAGGGCTGAGACATTCCTTAGACGTTTTGAAGCCCCAATGATAAGGGATGTCAGCTCCTCTGACCCACCCCGGATACGATTCTGCATCCTGTCTGCTGCCCAGTGCCTGGTTTCCCCTAACAAGGCCGCTGTAGCATGACCATTGGCAAGGGGGTAAAGCTAGTAGCTGATTAAACACATGACAGCCCCACCCACCATAATTATTAGCTTCAATACAGGTTGCCAGCAAGGGGCTTTTTAAATTTATTTTTGAATGATTGATCCCATAATTATCAATTTCAATCTAATGTACCTATGAGTTTATCAGCCACCCCCCAAATCTCAGAATTCTACCGCCATTAGAAATGTTGACTTTTTTCAGTTTGAGATGAAATAAATCTTTTTCTTACGTTTATATTGTAACACTGCTCAACATTTCAAATCTAATGAAATTTGTTTTTATGTCTGCCAGTAAAATTCTGTACCAGTCTGTGGATTTATTGGTGCCCATCAAAAGGGATTCTGGGTCCTTGGATTGCTGCTTTTTCCGATGTCATAATTGTTTGATTGTTTTTGTCTGATTTATTTATTTACTTCTTTGTTTGTCAGTGAAGGTTTGGGAAGGAATGGACTTACTGGTTCCAGCTGTATCCCTGTACATGCATGCTGGCATGAGAAAATACTTTTTAAATGGGGTTAGTCACTGGGTGACCACCCCCCGTCGGGCCTGAGTGACACAGGCATATGCGTATGTTGAAACCCGCTGCTGTTCTCCCAGGTCTGAAGCCGCCTTGCCATTCACGCAGGTGCCGGAAACTTCTGGCTTGCCTGAGGAAGATTTGCCGTCACCCCTGCTGGTCAGCAGACGACCTAGTTTACAGGTCATATCTCTGGTGGCGTCACGGGCCCCACGGGCGTTGTTTCACATATGCCCATTGTGTAGTTAGCAATTTAATTTTTTTAAATTCGAAATGTAAAGCGTTGTGTGCTGCTTTGGATTGTGGCTGAGTGGATTCTTCTGAGCATATTGTGATTTGAATTTTTAGATTTTTTATAACTGTATGATTCAGATGTACAGGAAGGCTTCTACTAAAGGTACAGAAGTAATGTTCATGTACGCCGTGTAACCCATCCTCCTGTGCGCTGTACTGTAAAATCCACTGTGCGCTACTGTGAACCACATTACGTAATGTCTTTGCCACACGTTTATATTGCCGTGTGTGTGTGTGTGTGTGTGTGTTGGTAGGTAGTGCATTGAGAAGCATTAAGTTGGAAATCCAGGATTCCTGCCCCCCCCCCCCCCCACAATTTATGTTCAGACATGAACTAACCAGAAATGTTACCCTATTAAAAATTTGCAGACAGAATAAATTGCTCTCAGCTGTTCCGTTCCCTCGTCTCACATGGGCCTCTGATTAGTGTCTCCTTATCAAAGCCTTATTTTACTCAGCTTGGTGGGTAGCTTGCTCTCCCTGTCTGCCGTCCTGTCACATGTATCCACCAATACTCCGGTGGGCTCTGTTAAGATGCCAGTGTGTGACCGTGCACGGATGGTGTGGAAACATGTCCGTCCACCTGCTGGCCCACTCTCCCCCCCCCCCGGGGATGCTGCTCTACCTTACTGCTGCATTTCTGCTAAATGCTTTATGGAAGCCTGACCAGTTGGTTCAGCAGGGATATTTCATTTGCTCCCTAGTGGGTCTTTTCCTAATTAATCTGATTCGCTGTTGCACGTCGGGCTTAACGCATTGGGGGCTATGCTCACGTTTGCGGGGCTGATAGCATCCATCTTGTTCTAGGTGCAATGGATGAGCTCCACAGCCTGGACCCCAGGAGGCAGGAGCTGCTGGAGGCGCGATTCATGGGAGGGGTCGGGGGCAGCACCGGGGGCAGTACTGGAAGCGCCAGCGGGGGCACAAAAGTGAGTGCATCAGTATCGTTTGCTAGTTGGGAGAAACTCACAGTAGGAGAAGACTGTGACTGTTGGTTCTCATTGGGTTTAAAAGGCAAAGTAACCATTAGGAAGAGGGGTCAAACCAGCCTAGGTGTCTCATCACTAACACACTCCGGTTTGGTCACAAAGCGATTTAACTTGAAAGTCCTGTTCTGTATTACATACATTAAGATAAGATGGACAGTGATGCTGTCAGATGTATGAATGCTCTGAGTATTTAATACATCTATGGCCATATAATCAGTCTGCCAATGTGCTTTTATTGAGAACTGTAGTTTATGAAGTTTTTGATTCTTTTTATTTATGTCACAGAGGATTTAGGATTTCAGGATGGTTTTATTACTTTTTATTCCCAAATGGTATCATTTATTCTATGACAGTAACTGAAATTGCGTTTTTTTTTCTTACAAGTTATTTTTAATAAGATGAAATAATGTTTGGTACTTGCCATGGAATGTTCACATCTGAATGTTTAACTTCAAAATCATGTCATTTTTTTTTTGATTTTCAGGGCTTAACGAATAATGAATGTTCTAATCACAGTTTCGGAAGTCTTGGTTCCTCAAGTGACAAGGAATCGGAGGTAGGCTTGGCTGTGTGTTTGCTCTTAATGTCTGTCCGTTCTGTGTTTGGAGTGCTTTTTCATGGGCAAACAAATTGACAACACAGTCCCATTTGCGTATGTTTGGATACGGCCTGTGAAAGTTGGAGGGGAAATGTTCTATATATTTAGTTTTTATTTTATTTTCTTGTCTTGTACCTGTCTTCATGTTGCTTTCTCATTACAGTAAAAATGTGAACTTTAACAGACATGGGTATAGCTACATAGCACATGGTGCAGTGAATGGGGCTCCAGGGAATCTTCACATCCCTGGCGACTGGACCAACCAATGAAATGTGGCTGACGGCCCCCCGAGTCCCGGCCGTTTGTCGATACGATGCGGTGTGAATCAGCTCTGGGTGTGTGCATCTCAAAGTCAGCCGGCCTCTCCCTGCTAGTGAAACGCTTGTGCGCGCACGTGTCGGGGTCATGGATGCTCACTGTATGCCGCATTCTCCCCAACGATGCACCTTCGCTGTCTCCACTGGCGGCCCCTCGCTGGGCTCTCCCGTCGCCATGGGCGACGCTGTGTCCAAACTCCGCTGCGGAATGTCAGGGGACTCTCATGGAAACTGCTGCCTTCGACATATCTATTCATTATCGAATTGTGAGAATGTCTTATGTGAAAATTGATCAGCCAGAAGTTCATGTTTAATTCCTCCTGGGTGCTGATGTGTTGCTTGTAAGGAAGTAACAGGTGGCTTTAATGTGTTTGGCTGACCCAGTTTTCAATTAGACCGAACTAATTTTGGTCACCGTGATCTAAAATGCGAAGGTCGTCGCGGATCCGTTGAGGGCCGTTTTTGCTCTGGGGGGTGCTGTAGGCCCACCCCATGTGACATGTTAGGACACCGAAATGGCCAACATACGGCTGTCCTGCATCCTGTGTCAGCTCCCCTCTCCCCGTCTGCGTTGTCTGATCCGTTGTCACTTAGATGAAACCCACTGACTTTTTTTTTTTTTTTTGGTCCACCCTGCCCCCCCACTCCTCTAGGGCTCTGACATGAAGCGAGGCAGTTCTCCTGCTTATTCAGTATGTATCTCCCTGCAGTCTCTCCCCAGGTCGCAGGTCTCTCACACACCAGCTGTCTCACTTCCCGCCTTGGGGAAAGCTCTTCTCTTTTATGCCCCACTGAAAGGCAGTTTGACGGATACAAGTACAGATGTACAGATAATCCCTTATACTGGGGTTTCAAGGTGCCAGCGAGCTGCTCCCCTGTCGGACTGAATTTGTAAACCCCCCCAGTCAGACACTCATCTTTATAGGAGGGGGGGGGGGGGGTCTGTAAGCTGGTCTCACTCGTCCTCACCCTCTTTACACTGGAGTTTACAATGCATCTGCCCTCTTTACACTGGAGTTTACAATGCATCTGGAGTGATCAGATCACGAGTGGACAGCACTAAGCACCAAGACTCATTGTGATCCGATCACTCAACGCTTGCCGAGGTGGTCGGGGATACACTTGAGCACATATGTTTTGCAGTGTAAAATGCTGATGCAATAACTGTGCATGGGACCATTTGACCTTCTAGTTTAAGTGATCGATGTGGCTGTCCACTTGTGTTCTGGTCGCCAAAGACGCACTTTAAAACCAGGTGTAAACAGGACCAGTGGGTCTGCTTCCTCCAGTCTCCGCCTGTCAGCCTGTCTTCCAGGCTACTTGCGCTCAGTCTGCAGCCTCTGACAGCCACGGAGAGATTAACATTCATAACCTCAGTCTCCACATCATTCCACTTCCTTCCCATCTTTGGGGTGACGGAAGGAGGCAAGAAAAAGTGTGTGTGTGTGTTTTAGACATACTGTTGTCCTGACTATTATCCGTGCAGTGTATAATTAAAAAAAATAAAACAAACATGATTTTGATCACTTCCAAAATAGTGATCAAAAAAGTTGAACTAGCTTTCTGGTTTTGACTGGCTGCTCTGATTTCCTGTGATTTTTATTTATTTATTTTATTTATTTTTGTTTTATTTTTACTAGTTCCTATCTTTCCTTTCCTAATTCGTTACTACTTTGCTGTTTTTCCATCACGTTGCTTTCAAGGCTTTCAGTTTGACATTGACGCGTCTTTGTATGAATGCTTCAGGTGTTTAAGTGTCCGAGGCATGTTGAGCCTGACAAATGGGACGACGCGTCGTAACGTTTCCAAAGCTCTCTGGGAATCTGCGGACTGAGTCGGCAGTGAGCAGCTTTTATGAAACGTCTTATTGACTAAAATGCACTTTTGCTTGGAAGACTGGGGTGTGCCCCCCTCCCTCATTATAGTGTTCGGCCTGCCCCCTTGGCGTTAAAGTAATGATGGCCTCTGTTTTGTTTCAGCTTTGTCATTCTTTCCACTGTGAGCTTGAGGTCGCCCAGTGTGTCTTTGTCAGCTGAAAATATGCATGATTGTTTTACAAAACTGGAAGAGCTGCTTGCGGTCGACTTTGGCTCAGTGCAGCCGATTATTAATAGAAAGATCTTCGGGCTGGAGGGCTGTTCTCTCTCACAAGCGGATTTTAATGCCCAAAGCTTCCCTTAGAGTGTTGCTATTGCCGGGGGGGCGCATCCATATGTGGGCACCGTCATGGCGAAAGGGGGCCGCTTCTATCCAGGTGCTTTCTAATATGTTTTTTTTCTTTTGGCCTTTTCTTCCAGACCCCGGAAAAAAAGCACTCTGAGTCCTCGAGGAGTAGAAAGAGGAAAGTGGAGAGCCAGTCCGAGAGCAGCCAAGGTGGGGGCTGCCCCCAGGGTGTGGCATCTCCTGGAAACACAGCAGTCGTGTCGGATGGACCACCAGAGCTAAACTTCCTGTTTCTCCTCTCTTACAGGGAAGTCGGTTGTACGAGGACCTAAAATTAGCGATTACTTTGATGTAAGTGTTTGCACGACGCTTTTCTAGAGCATTCAGTGACCTTGTATTTACTTTGTAATTAACTTTTTTTGTGTGTTGAGTGTAGAAATAGAATCGCCAAATGCCTGACATCCGGGGTTCTTCTGACCCTTGTTATGACGCTTGCTGTGATGTCACTTCCTGTTCCTCTACTTCATGCTGGTTTCTGCCCTTCAGTTCCAGGGGGGCAATGGCTCCAGTCCAGTCAGAGGTCTCCCTCCAGTCATCCGTTCTCCCCAGAATTCACATTCCCATTCCGCACCAGGCTCCATGGTGGGTTGGCTGGCTAGAGCCTAGAGATAATTAATGCCTAGAATGACTCCTTGCTGAGCAGATTTCCTGTTCTCGTTTTAGATTAGGCAAAACAGTTCATCTCCTCCTAGTCTGACTTTCGGAGACCATATGATGCACCCAAAACAACTGTCAGTCAAATGTGTCCAGGTAGGACTTTCTGTATTCATGCTTCCTGTGTTCTTTAGCGCTGTTTAAGGTACAGGCTAAATAGCTTCTGTGTTTTACTGGCTCCTCCCAGACTGATCTGACCGTACTGAAGCTGGCAGCCCTCGAAAGTAATAAGAACCTGGACCTTGAGAAGAAGGAGGGGAGGATAGACGATTTGCTTCGGGTGAGGGGCTCTGCTCATTGAGGATGAGGAGCGCCTGGCGTGAAACTCTCCTCCTTTCCTTCCCTTGTCAGGCACCGTCGATCTGCCGTTGCGGATTAACTGAAAGCGCTTAATGCTTCCTTGAGCGTGGAGTTACATTATTTACTTTTTTCCCTTTAAGTTTTAAGGTTTGGGGAGAAACTTGTATATGGGGTGTGTGTGCCACACACACAGGTTTGTAATATCTTTGCGGGGACTCCCCATAGAAATGAATGAAATCACAACATGACACTAATTCCTTCCCAGCCCTAACCTTAACCACAAGTAACCAAGCAAAATAGGAGCTTTTTATTTTTTTGGATTCATTTGGATTCATGTAATATTAACCTAATCCCCCCCCCCCCCACGCACACAATATAAAAAAGCTTATGTGGAGGATGGCAGGAGACCAGAATGAGTAGCACTGTTGCCACACACCTGCTGGCTTGTGGGTTAGGAGCACATCTCCACACACTTTGTGCAGCTTGCATGCTCTCTACATGCTCTAAACTTTATTTACAGGCACAATTTTCATAAATATTCTAAATGAAACAAAATATGTAAGCCATATTGACTGATGCCATATAGCTCCATGGTTGCATAGAAAGAAGAGCATTGGTATTTGAAAAAATTAAAACTAACACCTTTGGGATTCCTAAATGCCCCTAAATACACCACAATACTTTCATATCCTCCAAGCCTTCCAGGCATGGATTCAGTAATTTGGTATTTCTGATATACAGTCTGGTCCTCGTTTATCGCGGTTAATCAGTTCCAGACTCTACTGCGATAAGTGAATTTCCGCGAAGTAAGATTCTTTATTTATAAATCGAATATTTTCATAGTTGGAGCACAGAATTCCTGTTTACGACCTTTTAAATGTGGATTTTAACATTGTTATAGCCCTCTAGACATGAAATAACAGCCTTTAGTCACCATTACTGTTATGATTGCTGGACACGGAAGCAGGAACAGGGAGACGAGGAATCAGGATCAAAGGGTTTATTTAAAATGACTCCAAATGCAGGAGACAGGAACATGTAACATCAAAACGCCAATGACAGACCTGGGGTTACAGACTCTGACGTGAACTTAAATACACCGGACTAATCAAACTGACAGAAAAGGGCTGGTCACAATCGGGGTTGCACACGTGGTTAATAAGGGGGCGTGGCACACAAGAGGATCATACAGGCAGGTCATGAGAATCATACCCAATATATTAGACGAAATGAGAAAATAAGACATATTAGATGTTACGAATATCATGATTATTGTACATTTAATTATGAAGAGCAAAGATGCTTCCGATGCGTAGCGATGCATCATTTTCACTGTCTCGATCAACCTTTTAATGAATATACAAAAAAAATGCGACAAAGCGAAGCCGCGAGAGTCGAAGCGCTGAGGGATGACTGTATACCAACTTTGGACGTTTCTTTTGTCGTAAATGTTTTTTCTCTCCTCCTTCACAGGCAAACTGTGATCTCAGGAGACAAATAGACGAACAACAGAAGTTACTTGAAAAGTACAAGGAACGGTTAAATAAGTGTATAACCATGAGCAAGAAGATGCTGATTGAGAAGGTGGGTCTTCTTCCTTGTCATACATACGTGCCTAAAAAAAAGTCATAGGATACTTGATTATTTTTTCATATCATTCAGTCAACATGAAGAACCTTCTGCTAAATCCATGATTGAATGTTGGTGTCATTTTGCTCTTTCAGTTATTGTTCCCACAAATCTATATTACCCTTAATTTAGGAATTAAATCCATTTTGGAATTTGCAGCCAGGTGAGGTGGGGGCTCTTGGCCCTTGTAGCTCTTTTACTTTCCCTCCAGCTTACGCTGTATTTATACCTGCCGCCTTGTTAGGAAATCTCACAGGATGCCTTTGAAAAGGGATCGCGTTACTTCTGTTAAGCTTCTCGTTTTGTGCGATCCTTGTGGCGTTGAACACAGCGGGTCATCATTGCGTATATTCTTAAGTTATTCAAAGCGCTGTGGTTAAGGATGGCTTTTCTGATCTGGTAAGTGCCAAGGGCCCGCGTTCCTAAATCCGTTCCCTTGCGTCATCCCCAGAGCACCCAGGAAAAGCTGGCCTGCCGAGAGAAGAGCATGCAGGACCGGCTGCGGCTGGGCCACTTCACCACGGCACGGCACGGCGCCTCCTTCACGGAGCAGTGGACCGACGGCTTCGCCTTCCAGAACCTGGTCAAGTAAGAGCCCCTCTCGCAGGCCGCCCCTCACACGGCCACGCCGATTTGCCGCTGGGCTTTGAGGTGCACTTCCCAATATCACATCGTCCTGTTCACGCATTTCAAGTAAGGCTGCGCGATATTACGCGCCGATTTATATGGTACACCAGCAAAAAAAATCACCAGGGCTTTAAATGACGGGTGAAACATCTCCCTGGACGCTGGTGTTTCTGTACTATACAGACGCTTACTTCCTCCCACAGTCTGTTAAGCGCCTAAAATACATACATAAAATATGAGTAATATCATCTGATGATGTTGATCTCCATTGAATTTTTTGACTTAAGGCCATTTCTTTCAGGTTTTCATTTGCCTGTGGCTACGCTGCCACCATTCTGATGATGTCATGTTTCTAATCTGTAGACAGCAGGAGTGGATTAACCAGCAAAGGGAAGAGATCGAGAGGCAGAGGAAGCTCTTAGCCAAGAGGAAGCCTCCAATGACCAACAGCTCCCAAACACTGACCACAAACTCTGAGCCAAAGCAGCGGAAGAGCAAGGCCGTGAACGGGGCGGAGAACGATCCCTTTCTCAAACCCAGCCTACCTCAGCTGTGAGTGTGCTCCTCTCACCTGTCTCTGTCTGCCTCCTTTGGGCTTCTTTGAAGGATGATGACATTCTGGTAAAGGTGTAGACAGAGAGAACATGAGCAGAGCCTTACTGGCACCGTGCAAAGCCACGACAGTCTACAGCATGGGAGTGGCGAGGGCTCGAGGTATTCTGTAGGGAGATGGGATTGTCCTTGAGTGTGGAATTCCTGCAGGGTTTGATGGATGGCAGTGACTCTCTGCTGGGTCATGCATGTACTCTAGCTAAGGGGACAAGTGTGCTTTATGGATCTCCAGCCTTATTAACTGGAGAAGCTGCAGCTTTGTCTTCAAGCCAACTGCCGATTTGTACCATTCAGCGCAGAATGCTACAGAATGTAGATGTTTTGGCTTTGTGGGATCGTGCCACATTAACAAGATATACCAGAGTGCTGACCATACAAGGAGTCATTGTTTACAACCATTATGTACATTTCTATTGCATCTGGCAGTAGAATTTCTCAGGATCTTGAAACAAGTGCTCCTTTCTATTATTCAATGTACCCAAGAGGCCTACGGTATCCATTGCTGGTGAGAGGTATCCTGGATGTGGTGTCTGCCCTGTGAAATTCCTGTCAATCTGGGAGGACGGCCGCAGCCCACAAACTGTCTTCTTGCTGGCACTAACCGCAGCGCAGTTTTCCCCAGGGACCGTTTCCCTTTGCACCAGGCAGATGGCATTTTCCTTGCGCCGCATTAGCACTTCCCGCCTTTGCAGAAAGGCCTGCCGCTTCCTCATCAGTCCAGCAAGCCTCATTCAGATCCTCTGAGGTCTGTCACAGGATTGTAATGTCACACCTCAGGCAGCAACATTTGGCAGCTCCTTCCTTCATGAGTGTTTTTGTTTACTAACTGTACATTGTGCTTAGAGAACCATTCCAAACTGTTCAAAGAATTCAGGCCGTCCATCCACCTTCACCTTCTGACTATTTGTTCTGGTCAGAATGGTGAGGAAATTTCATTGTAATATTTGTTCCTAAATTATGGATTTTTCTTTTTGGTTCAAAGGTTAACTTTGGCTGAGTATCATGAACAAGAGGAGATCTTCAAACTTCGACTCGGGCATCTCAAGAAGGTCTGAAACCCCATACCTAAAATTTCATGTTTTTAATTGTTTATACTGGTTTTTCTTTAGTGTGTGTTTTTTTTCTTTTTTTTTTTTTCCTTCTTTTTCTGGTGTGTGTGTGTGTGTGTGTGTGTGTGTGTGTGCGCGTGTGTGCGTGTGTGGTCCAGGTATACATAATTTTGATGTTGTGGGGACCATTTTTTTTTTTTCGATCCCCACAAGGGGAAATTCAATGCGACTGCAATCAAAAATAAAAATCCAAAAAGTATTGTATGTTGTTTGTTCACTTAGGGTTAGGGCTGGGTGGGGGTTAAGGCTGTCATTGTTGGGGTTGGGGTTTTTTTCACATTAATGAATGGACGGTTCACACGAAGATGTGAATACAGGTGTGTGTGTGTGTGTGTGTGTGTGTGTGTGT
>JAODKE010000001.1:31390550-31404824 GCA_026779605.1 Mormyrus hasselquistii | reverse complement strand
AGGGACTAATTCATAATTCATAAATATAAGCTTACTAGAAACTCGGCAAACAGAATCTTATCCATCTAACGTCCATGATATTGCGCTCAGAAGCAGTGTATGCAGCAAAAGACAGCACTTTTGATGGGAAACCAGTCCATTGCCACAAGTGTGGGCACATGCACACACACAGACACACACAAAACTGTCTCTTCCTCCATTACTGGTTACTGTTTTTTCCCCTCCTGTAAAGCAACCTTTACACTGTGAAAGGTGCTATATAAATGTAACATTTTTATTATTATTACAATTGTATTCATGTCTCTGTGATAACTGTCAATTAATTTTTATTGTCAAAAATGTAAACCCAACTATGACGACCTTAAATCCTACCCAGTCCATAAATAACCAAACAAATACCAACCTATTGGCTATTTTATTTTTCTTAATTGCAGTCACAGGTATTTATAAAATGAGTTCTGTGGGAACCAGAAAAATTAATCATTTTGTCCCCACAATGTAATACATATATGGCCACTCGAAGTCTCTAATTCACAAAAATGACACATCTTTGGAGTGTAAGGCAGAACCAGCATTGGGAGAACACACACTCTACAATCAGTGGAGTCTCCGTGCCACTAACCACTTACAGTATAAGACAATAGACTTTCAACTGCCATTGAATCTACTTCAGTAGAAAAGTAACCCACCGCATTTCCGTGATCCGTTAGGACGTCATGGTGGGAGACTATAAGAGGGGGTAGGCAGCTCAGCGGGACACTGGGGGAGAGACTGCCCCTCCCTGAGCTGCATGAAGAGGAGAAGCCAGCGTCCTGCGGGGAGCAAGTACGCGTGATTAACCCATGATCTAACCGCGACACATGTACTGTATATGAACCCATCGAGCTTCTCCTAGAAAAAAAAAACTCATTAAGCTTAATTATGCCCAATATCAGCATTAGTCAATGGAATAAATGCATTTTGTCCAATGCAGTTCAAAGCGGAAAATGTGAAAATGTAGCGCCGCATGTCTTCTTACCGTGTAAAAGTGCATGTGGAAAAGTAAAGTATGACCTAGGCTTAAGGCATAGTACAGTATTTTGAAATAATTGTGACGACCCCACCCCACCCCCCCCCGGCAAACTTTATAGCCAAGATTTCAAAATGCCAGAATAGTCTTGCTTTTTAAAATACCACATTCCTCGGTATAATGTCTGGACAATATGAAAAATTAGATATGCAGGTACCTCCGACCAAACCCCATGCAGCTGCTTACAATAACTACAACTATTCTTCCTCTGCTTTCATCATTGACCGCAGATCTGCTCCACCTACTGGAAACTCCTAAATAGCTATCTTGCACGTGTGCAGTTGATGTGCATGGATGCATAATGTTTCCGTCAGACATAAGAATCTGGGTTACATGTGCACCGAATGCAGCTGTCTGCAGCCAAATCTGACGAGTATATTTCACGTCCCAAGTCCACAAACAAAGACGCATGTCGATAAGTGAAGTATGAATTGGCCTTTACCCGACCCCTGCTGACACAGGGCAGAAAGCTTGGGCGTTTCTCAATACCAAGAATGTGAAGATGGTACTTGTGGTCTTTGCAAGACTGGTCTTGCTAACTTGCCTTCCAAGAAAGAACTCGGGGTGCAAAGTGTCATGAGATTGGTCTTGTTTGGCAAGGATGCGAGCGATGATTCCTTGACATTTGGGGCACAGCAAGAATGACATCCGTGGATTTTTATCATCTTCTGTACTTCTGGGCCGATTCATTGTGTCCCAGGTTCAATCTTGGAAATCAATTTAGCAAGACCAGTCTTACAAAGACCACAAGTACGGGCATTGCATTATTGATGTTGAGATTCACCCCTTTTCATGGGAACTGAAACTCGTCTTCGGCAATGGAAGACGTAAAACAGGTAAACAAGAGTAGTCAAGTACGCATGTTAAAAAAACAGGCTTTTACTCCCACAAGACTCTTATCCATGTAAAGGGCTGTTTGCGGTGGGCACCTGCAGGACTGATAGGGAGGGGGTGGAGCAGGAGGAGGAGCCGCTGGCCTGTGCGCTGATGGACCGAGCTGCTGAAGGCATGTTCCTGAGGAGCCGGATCTGGGCCTGTTGTGCCTCCACGAGTCTCTGTAAACTGAGAGGAGGAAAGGAATTGTAAGAACCTCGGGGTCCTCCTTAATTTCGTGGCTAATCGTTATAATAAAAATGTATAGTGATTTATTAACAGATGTTAAGCAAAAGATCTTCCCAAAAAGACACCCAAAAAAGGCAAAGATCAAGAAGTCGAATGTATATCTTCATTATTAGCCTAAACTCCACAGCTTCAATAAACCGAAACTATTTCCAAGCTCCGTGTACATGTATAATACACAAATAATACTGCTGCGTTCAACCTGCATAAATAAAATGTTCTTAGAAGAAACAGTTTGCAATTGCTTTTGGAAAGAGTTTACGTCTTTAGTCCCCCCTGGCGTAAAATATTTACGCCGTAGTGCAATATATAAATGCATGCAATGAACTGGTTAAATGTAAGTGAACATCGCCGAGACAAAGGTCAAAATACCAAAAGGCCGGCTTTTTCAAGTTACTCATAAACAGACTTAACACTCGTGCGTATATGGCTGGTATACTACAGTACTGTATAAACTTCTGTGTCCTACAATATAAAACCTGAAATTATCAAAGTAATCAAATGAGAAATCGAATTATTTTAAGAGGCATTTGAACGATTACAACTCACACAAAGAACTTCTAATTTGATGCGTAGCAGTGTATCGTTACCTAGATATATTATTATTATTATTATTAATGCATTGTTTTTCTCTATATGGGCTGCAAAATTTCCCATATAAAATAGCTAAAGTAAAAAAAAATGGGAGCCAATATGTATTATTTTGGAAAGAGTCTGGTCATCGTCTCCAGCAGGGCATCAATTCGCTTTGCAAAAAGGTGAAAAATGAAAGCTTACCGCCGATTTTCTTTTAGTAATTCCGCAACACTTGAGCACAAATGAACGGCCCCCTTCCGGGCTCCGCTGATGACAATCGACACAGCCCTGGAGGCGATCTCTCTGTCCTCCTCTACACAGCCCGAATAAGGACAGCGTTCTTAAACACACGCACACAATCCCACACATTACACATCAGAGTTTCTACCTTCTTGCGTGTTAATCATTTTATTGGAAGCGAAATGAAAACATTTCGGTAATTGTAACGCCAACAATCGAGCCATTAACCGAGACTTGCATATAACTTTGCTTATATCATACCTGCTGTGCTGATAGATGAGTCCATATCCGCTACCTGTGATTTATTCTACTCCCGAGCGGAGGTGGGAAGATTGTTTACGGCCTGGTTTAAGGTGCTTTCCAAAAACTTCGCCAAACATACCTGCCAGCCATATTTTAAGTAGGTCTGCCAGTCTTTCCTGTTTCCACTTCCGAAACTTTAAACCTGCCCCACTAAAGTCATTAGCGACCCTGGAAGGTAGTAGCGCTCAGGGAGGGGGGAGGGGGGAACATTCCCCTGGTCCATGCACCACTGCCCAATGCTTTCGTGTTTTCAGTTCCGCCGAGAATACAGGTTAACGACTTTATTTCTAGAATTATCTAGTCTTCATATAATCGATTCAGAAATTAATTATAGTATAGTAATTGCTATTACCATTTCCAGCTGATTCTAAAAAATTAATTTTGACAAATTATTTCCATTTAATTGTAACATTTTTGGAAAAGCCTGCCGTCTCCCGAATCAAGAATAAGTGCGACATAATCTAGTGCTGTGGTTTTTACCATCGTACATACCTTTCCATGTCTTGCAATATTTTTTATTTCACATTTCCTCTGATAAATACTACGTGGAAAGATTACATTTGTGTAAATAGATGACAGATAATGCCGTATTCATTTTCTAAAAATCGTTTACAGTTGCATACAGATTTCGTCTTCTATACTGTATTAACCAACGCGTCATTATTTACGATTATTGTAAAATTTCTTACATTTATTGCAAGAATATGTGTGAAAAGGATTCTTTTCCCATGTGGTCATAGGCGCCATCTCCTGGTTCGTTAGTGATACAACAAGTTATTTCTTGACCGTCTCACCTTGATGCAGCACTAATCATATCCCAATTCGTTTTCAACAAATTGCACCATACATAGGGGTGACGTAATAACCTTTGCAAAAAAGAAAAACGAATAAAACATCTAGGTCCCCTCAGGACAATAAACAAAATACACACACCTGCATTCATGCTAAAAATCAACAGCTTAGACGTTAAGTTTAAACATAAAAAAAAAAAATCAAATGAACAAGCGACTGAAGAAAAGTTTCTCAAATCTACAACTCATAACAATGCTGGATATCAAATAAAACGAAACACTGGGCACAAGAGTGGGGTTGAAGCTGGACAGTGATTGGCTGTAAAATCTTGATGTATGTGCATATTACTATCCCATTCTTTACCTCTTAACGGTTCTCATCCCTATGTAACATGCACGAGGCGCCATATACTCTACAATGATGTGGGTTCGTGCAGACCGTCTCCCGCTCAAATAAATATGGTAGAAACAGCCAGACAAGCATGGGACTGAGTGCCGTTATGAGGACTCCGAGGTAAACAGTGCATCTGATGATATGGTTTCCATTGTAACCGTCTTGGCTGTGACCAAGTCCTGGTTGGTGAGGAGTTTGGGAGGAGACGCTGTGTCAAGGATGAGGGCAGGAGTCTGGCCGGCGGGCGCTACCCCCGTACTCGAGCTGACTGGCAGAGTGAGGTCTGATGGGGGGAACGTCAAACCGGGAACCAGCTGACAGAGCTGAGCAGGGGGCACAGGGGGAATAGGCAGAGGGGGCATGCCAGGTAGGTTCAAGGGGGGCAAAGAGCCAAGTGGGGGCAAACCTGCAGGACAGTGGGGGGGGGGTTTATATGATCAACAAGTGGAAAACACAAGTGTAAAGTAACAGATACTGGACCTTTATGACAAATTGTAACACCACCTGACCATTGAAACTTGTTGAGAAGATGAATACCCCTCAGCTTCAAGTATTAATATGTTAATGGGCATTAATTAATATCCACTACGATGATAAACAAGGTGTAAGTATGAAACAGCACTGCTCACACAACCTTACCCGCGGTAGATGACGGCAATCTGGAAATTCCATGTAGAGACGGTAATGACACTCCACTCAGGTCGGGTAAAGTGATATTTGGATTTGGCAAGGGGTTATAAGGAGGGAGGCCTCCTGGTAACGACATTAATCCTGTGAGGGAAAAGGGAGATGACACTGAAGTCAAACCACACTTTTTATTGACTCCTCTTTGCAGGTGCGGACGGCTTGTGTCTAACCAGGTATCGTGCTGGCAGAGTTGACTGCAGGAACTGTGCTCAGTGAGGCGCCGACTTGTGTTGGTAAGAGCGGTACAGTCGGGACACCTGGTACACAAATGTGGGGGGGGGGTGGTTTCATAAAACAGGGGTCATTTAAATCAGATTAGAGCTATGGAGAATGCCCCTCCCTCATAAGGACCAGAGAGCTGCAACCTGTGTGAAGAGCACTGGGGATGGTGGGTGTGCCCGTGTTGACCGACAGGCGAGACAGGTCCTTCTCCAGCTCCATGGGAGCAGAAGGCACGGCGGGCGGGGGGGTGACGGCAGAGAGCTGCACCTGGGGGGGGGGCGGAATGCCACCTTTGATTAATGGGAAAGGTGAGAGCCATTTAACCAGTCAATTAGTCACTTCAATCACAATGTCGTCCCACGCTGGCGACCTTCTCATGCAGATCTGCCCGGATTCATAATGAGGGTTTTGTAACTGTCCGACATCAAGGGGGAAACGGTGGCCTTCAGAAGGGGTAAAAATAGCAGGTGACGGAGAAGCCAGCATATAGGCAGCAGATGGCACATAAAAGGTACCCTGTGCCAGCTCGTTACCCTCCCCACACCACAGATTTGGATGATGCAAATCATCGGTCTGTTATGCCAGACAACAAAAACACCACATCTTCAGCACGCTCCATTTCTCTCTAGTTTTCACAATAAGTGAATTTTCCATAAGGTCATGACCTTGGCCCCCCGCCCCCCCCCATTGCTTTATGTAAACGGCTTTCATGACTGCAGATTCCGCAGCTTTCTGAGGCTTTTTATCAAACACGACGCTGGATTCGGGAAGGTTGCATGTGACATCACATGGTACGACCCTCACCAAGTAAAGGCTGACATCCGTCATATTGGTGTAGTTTCCCGTCCGGTGCAATTCTCCATGTGTACTGTCTGGCCTCTTTCACTGTGTCTCTCATAGTTAGGTGTGGTGTTTGTTTGTTGTTGGCTACAATAACACCAGTCTACTTGACTAAGGTAAGTCACAAGACGTTTTATCTTGCAAGTGCCACCAAAAATGGTTACACGGCATCGCATTTGTGGATCATACTAAAAAAGAACCTTAACAGTGGCAGGGTTTGCGGAGATCACTTTTTCAGTGATAAGTAAGAGAGAAGTACAGCGTGTTGCCACACCCAACACATCAACATGACAAACCACCTCAGGGATGTGAACCCAAGTGCAGCGTGTAGTGGATGATACCTCATACCAGTTCAGAGTTGGAATGGAATAGTGTGAAATCTTTTCCGGTGCCTGGAGTGCCAATCCTGCCACCGACCTCCAAATGTTTCCCTGAAAGTTGGAGGAGCTGCTTGCAGAGCTGGCTGTACATTAATGTCATACCCAGGACAAAGCCTTGCTCCGGGATTCAAACCACCATCCTTCTGAATGCTAGCACAGATCCACCAAAGTCGATAAGAATAATGCTAAAACTACTAGTGTTTCTATGTGTTCACAGATAACTTGACTTAATTAGCCAGTGAGCATTGGCTTAGTTATTGTTAGCATGCCAGCTATGACTCCCACTTGGTTTATGGTTGTGGGAACTGATTTGTTTAATTTTAATGCCACAGGATTTATGAAAGGTAAGCTGAATACATAAAATCGTCAGCCTGAAATGGTTGGATAAACACAACACAGAAACATAACCTAAAGGTCATTTTTGCCTTTTCAAGTTCAAGCCCGATCTTTTCCAAGTACACAAACCGGCAAGTATGTAGGACAGGCAACACTGACTGGGCGCCAACAGTGAACATGGGACACAGCAGTATGAGAAGTCTGACAGCATCACAGGTAGCAAGAGAGGAACGCAAAAACAAACGTTCCCTCAGGCAGTGCCTTCAGCCAAATCAAAGCCACGCATCCAGGGATTAGGTTAATCTACCAGCAATTCACACACATTCACTTATGTGCAATCAATCCAGATTTGTTGTAAAAACAGCACCAAAAGGCATATAACCGCAATATTAACAGTACGGAACAGAGCAACGTAATTGCTTGATGTTACCATTACATGATGAAAATAATATGAAACAACATACGTGTATAAATGAAAAATAATAAGCTTGCAATTTATACTTGTACTTGCCTATGAATACACCAAAATATTTCGTCCACATATTTTTCTGCGTATTTCTTGTACCCAGCCAGAAATAAATAACCCCCCCCCCCAGACTTTTATTTGCTCTTCCATGCTTTAGCGGTACTCACGTTTGAAAAAACAGACAATTGACTACATCCTCCTACATGGGCGGCTCACGACCATTTTGCTTTCAATGTGTATGGGACACTTACTTTCATATCATTTTATTTATTTTGCTTTATCTCACTTTTTTATTTTAACTTTATTTCACGTCACCCTAAGCAGTGTACTTAATATGATTATGATAATAATACTACACTACTTGACTTGCTTACATCGACATGCTCAGAGTACTCCATCGACATGACTGACAATGCACCAAGATGGCAGCACAAGGCAACTGCGTAATACTATTGCAACCCTCCTGTAAGGAGGCCTTACCTCTGTGAATCCATCTTTCAAAGGACTAGCGGGTTCACTGGGAAATTGGCCTGGAAAACTGATCTTCTTCCCCTTCTCGAATGGTCGGGTTGGTATCCTGTGCAGGTAGCCATAGCCAATACCACAGCCCAGGCTGCAGAGAGGGATAAGCCATCAGCCTATAGCCATTCGCAGAGCCGGTTGGGTGAGATGTCCAAGCACTGCCACATACCTGCCTTCTCCTCCCCACACACTGTTTGGGGTTATTACCACCTCACGACAGTTGTCTGTGTCGGTATTGTACACATAGAGCTTCAGACCTTTTCCCTCATGGTTTTCAATGAGCGAGAAGAGGTCCTCCGACTGCAGGATCGAAGAAACAGTGAGCAAGCTGGTGGAGGGACTTCAGTAAATGTTATTACTCCTTATAAACAGTGATACTTCTTATAAAACCGTGGTCCTTTTAAGTAGATTGCAGAGTACTATTACTAAAATTATATACTACTGTAACATCTTTAATAATTTAACACCAACGCATAAAACAAATATAAAGACATAAAGCCAGACAGACCTCATTCATTACTGTGTCAGCTCCAATAATGTAATCCGTGTGCGGCCTAAGGCCGGCCAAGGCGGCTGGGGAGTTGGGCTCCACTTCCTGGCAAGAAAAGGACACACAAGCAGCTGACGTTTTACATTCTGACTGGAAAATAACTACAGGGCAAATTGGTGTTAGCCAGCTGCATGCCCGCAAAAACGTTCAGTAGAGATTCACCAATCGACCACCCAGGGACTGGAATTGGCTGATTTTCAGCGTACTTGGTCCGGACTGAACCAGTCCATTTTACGCATGCACCACATGTCATAGACACAGCGGTGCAGGCAATAGCCTCACAGCCGCATGATAGCATGTCGTTAGCCTGGAAGTTCTTCACTGCGAGTGAAGACAACACAGAGCTTGCAATTTGAGATACATTAAACACAGTAAACCATGGGGGAACCACAACTGAAACGCGGTGAAACACGAAGTAAACCTTAAGCTGATTATGAAACATATACTAGATAATCTTGAAAATGAATAATCATTAAAATTGCAAAGCTAGCAAAGGTTTTTTTTCCTATGAGTAAAAATAACGTAAGAATTGTATGTGCATAGCATGTGATGTCGGTATTAATATTATTACCCTGCACCTATTATTTAGAAGAGAATAGTATGCTTCAGTTTTATTTGGAGCTTTGTAACCTATGAAATTTTTAGACAAGTTAAAAAAAAAAAAAAAAAAAAAAAGGTCAATGTCATGTTCTCTGGTGAAGTTAAACATACATACAGGAAATTGATATACGCAACTGACATGTTATTTAAATGTTACCCCTGCTCTCATTTGGTAAAGTAAAATATGTCAGACAAAGTTGGGTGCGCAGCAACTCATTTTCAGTTAATTGTTATTTGTACCTCTTTCCGGTGACAGAGCACTTTATTTTGGGACTTGTTTAAGAGAGAGACACTGTAACTCAGTGTAGTTTGGGGGAAACCATAAAGCTTAATTTAATATGAAAATAAAATTTGGATTGAAGAAAAGTTGATTGTCTGTGATCAATTATTGTTCTAAGAAAGAAAATCGGAATTGGCAAAAATCAGTATCAGCAGGTCTTGCCAAGAATAGGTAATTGGAATCAGTCAAGAAAATTGCAATCGGTGCATCTCTAACATTTAGTACTGTTACTGGCTTGCGTGCAAAAGATAAAGATACAAACGCCATAAAAAAAAAAAACAGACAACCCAGCATCCCAGCTGCCCATAACCGATTGTCTCCTAGCCATTGATTACAAAATTGCACTTACAAGAACGTGCCAGACATTTTCATTGGCGCCCTCGAAGCTGCAGAAGCGGATGCTGACCCCCAGCAGCCCCTGCCCCCCCCACATGTTGCTGGGGGTGATGGTGGTCTCCCTCAGGTCCAGGGTCTTGCTGCTATACACCAGCATCTGTACTGGCTTCTCCACATTGACCTTCAACAAGTCTTTCAGTGTGTCATTATCTTTGTTCTGTCCAAAAGCAAAACAAAGTAAGAATAATTAGATTTATTTGTTTGACTGAAGCTTCTATCCAAATAACCCATTTTAAGGGGTTAGTTAATAATTTGCTAAGTACACCACTATACCACCAAACTCATTACATGCTTTGGTTTCTCCTCACACACACAAACAGATTTTTATTACATTAGCATGCAGTAAATTTTACTATCCTTAGTATTTCTAGCCGAATGTGCATGTAGAAAGGAGTTTAAGCCATTTTGAAGTTTATTATTTTTTGCTAAGAAAAAGAAAGGTTTCTCTTTGGTTCACTGGGATTAAATAAGAAAACTGCTAAGTCTTACAAGCCTACAATTCAAGAGAGACGAGGAGGCTTTAAAACAGGTGTACACTCAAAAGACCACCTTCATCATGCCTCTAAAGAAGCCTAAAGGCAGTCTATCCAGGAGCTACAGCAGGCATTCTGACTGCAGTTTTCCTTATTAAAACATTTACTAAACGCTACTGAAACAAATCTCTTTCATTTTAAGGATAATTATTTTTTTCCACCTTCTGTTTCCTCTGTACAAGGGGGAAATATGACATCCTGCTTGTCTAAGATGCTAAATGACACAAATTTTGACTGACTAATCACAATGGTGTCAGAGAAAATCCCTTAATGAATCTGAAAATGTTTATCAATACTGTGAGAGTAAACTCAAAGCTACTGATTTAATAACAATTAAATCAAGAATGCAGACCAATCTTGTGCTATTAATAGAAACAATGAAGTCAAAGAAGGGTTCCAATCCTGCCCGGTGTCCTGGCGAGTTCTCTTGAACCTGTAAAGAGAAGTGATCACAATTAAAAGCCACCTAAAAAGTACAATTTCGATTTTTTTTCCCACTTGTGGATTTTTTTTAATTAAAGAAAAAAAACTAATTTGGATGTTTAAAAGAAAACGTATGGTATAGTTTAGTGAGACGCAACTTACTAACCACCATTATGTTACATATACATATTATTTACAGTTTAATATAACAAGAATTGGCACTATTCGTGCAATTAAAATCACCACAATTTAACAACGTGTAGTGTTAAATTCATTATCAAATCAGTATGTAACTTAAGTGGCTGCATGATAACCTAGTTATACCACGTTACTATGAAGTACATAACTACTGAACCTGTTAATAGTTTTGATTCGCATAAGACCCATACAGCTATACTGGATTTGTGTTAAATATAATGTTGACTAAGGCAATATCATCCGTATCAGTATAAAAACTAGGTCTTGCAGAAATTACTTACTAGATTTCGCTATGCTAATAGATCGTTAGAATACACCTCTGTCTCCAAACCACTTACTTAGCATGCTAGCCGTTGATTATTACGATTAAATAGTATACATTACATTAAACTTACAGCAAATGACATTTCAAAACATGATCATTAAAAATAAGGCTCAAAACATCATGCATCACCACCAGTAGGCCGTGGTAAGACCTACGTCCCGTTTGGCCAAATTTAATCATATTTAATAACAAGGCCCTGTTAACATCAAAGCTGCTTACTCTGAGGATATGATAACCCTCGGACCCTCCACCAGGAATCTCGACACTCTGCGATCCCCCCATGCCTCCCAGAATTTGAAGCGTTTATGATTAGATGTATCGAACGCTTCCACTATTGCGTTATTTGAGTAACTGTTGGTCGCCACAATAAGCAGCTTCCGGTATTAATTTTTCAAAGTAAAAGTCCCTATAGTCTAAAATATTTTTTAACCTATATAAATTAAAAAGACTACATTATAGTGTTTTAGAAATTAAGATATTACTCTGCTCATCGCAACCCTGACCAGGATTAGCATATGGAAAATCAATAAATGCAATGTATTATTGAGGTGATATCACTTTATATAAAAGTATTTATAATCTTAAAGTATTTTTCACAACCATTTACTGTGGTGAGTCTGAAGCATACGTTAGGATACACAGGGCACTGGGGAACAGGGTGTGATTCCATTACTGAGTACACAATCACACATTATGGGCAATTTAAAGACAACCAATCCATGTTTTTGGACTGCAGGAGGAATACCAGCTAGAAATCTACATAAACACAAGGAGAATATACAAATTCCACTATTGTTCCACTACCTTCTACACACAAGACTTCCAATACAACACAAGCTCACGCCACCTACAGAAGTACCCTGATGACTCCTCTATTGAAAGGTTCATTCAGTAAGAGTATAGGAGGCTAGTGGATAACCTTGTCTTGTGCAGGGAGAACCACCTGCAGCTCCACCTCAGCAGGACCAGTATTTGCTGGTACATTTCCAGCATGCCAAGAAGCCACTGAAGCTATTCACAATATGAGAGGATAAAGTGGAAGTGATGAGTTTCTGGAGTAGCTGGGGGTCCATCGAACAATAGACTGCATTGTGCAGACCACACAGTGGTGCCGTACAAGAAAGGACAAAGTAAACTCCACTTTCTTAAAAGGCATTAGTGTTAATATTTGTTTGGCTAGGTACTATAGATATTTTATCAGATAACTAAGCATTTGATTCATTAACTTTTCAAGTCTCTTGTTATACTGGTAAAATAGTTATTGTTAAAGGTATTGGTACACTACATTATCTGTCATAATAAGTCACCTTTATATTGTGCCTGAAATGATCAGTGATATGTATACTTTTATTTTAGTATATATATGCCGGAAGTTAATAAAGAAACTAATGACCGGATGTTTAACTGAAATACCTCATTTCCGGTACAAACTATATATTCGTAACACGTTCGTTGTTACTCGGTATTTCAGATCTGTCTGAAAAAATGTTGCCATTGCGCAGTTGTTTTCCAGAAATGAGTTGCCGGAGGTTACACAAATGGGCTAATAAGAACCGTCAACTTGATGCATAATAAACTGCGTAGGATTTCTTGTTAATTTATCGGAAAAACATAAACGGCGTTATAGTTTAGATTGGATTAGCACGTATATGTTCAGAAAGGCGTTACGTGAAGGTAGTGTAATACCAATTTTCCAGTAAAGGATCTCGTTAAATCCTATAATTGACTAATACCTGGCACAAGGCACTAGAATATAAACGATCAGACACTCCGGGAAATGTAGGAACATCAGTTTGCCTAATTGCATGTTTTTGCATGGTCAGCGGGAGTAAACTGAAATACCCGCGCAACATGCAATTATACATACACCGGTATGGGTTGGGACCCGGGAGGTGAAAAGTTAAAATACTTCCTGTAATTACGATTTAAGAAAGATTCGTCACTGAATCGTGAGCTGAATTGCCATTTTGATAACTGGTAATTTTAAGTAAAAAGCAATGAAAAAAGAGAAAAATAATACATTAACCAAAATATATGACTTTGGTATTGGATCTCATATTAGTATTTTCTGCGCTATTGATGGACGACAAAAACATAAATCTAATTCAGATCTATTTACGTGTATTTCAGTTTTAATGTGCTTGTCATAGATGGTATTTTTGGAATAAAATCAAATATAGACAGTAATATTTTTTGTTCCACTCTGTTTCTCTCTGAAATCATATTTCATTTACAATCAGTGAAAATGACAGGTTTGGAATATTCTGTCATGATGGTATTAGAATCCACTGAGATTTTTGGCTTTTAGTGGGAGATAAATTGCTGTATGTAATATATAAGAGGCATGACATGGTGGTGCATTAGTTAGCACTGTTGCCTTACACCTCTGGGACCTGGGTTTGAGTCTCCGCCTGGGTTACATGTGTGTGGAGTTTAGATGTTCTCCCTGTGTTGTCGTGGGGTTTCCTCCAGGTACTCCAGTCCCCTTCCCCCCCCCGCAGTCCAAGGACATGCTGAGGCTAATTGGAGTTAATAAATTGTCCGTAGGTGTGAGTGAATGGTAACAGTGTGTGAGTGTACCCTGTGATGGGCTGGCCCCCTGTCCGGAGTTGTTCCCTGCCTCGTGCCTATTGCTTCTGGGATAGGCTCCAGACCCCCTGCGACCCAATAGGATAATGCAGGTTGGAAAATGAATGAATATGTAAGACATGAAGTTGCTGTGTTGAAATGAAAGTTATTAGATTGTATGATTTTTCAAATGCGAGAAGTGAATTACTGAAGATGCATATTACCTCTGGAAGTGCTGAAATCTATCAGTTGTAGTTTTAAGTAAAACTAAGCAATTGATGTAAATAATTAGTCAATGACACGTGATTTTTTTTTTAAAATCAGCTAGTATGTAATTTTGTTGTCAGTATAAACTCACCCAAAATCCAATTACTATTGTGAGGTGGAAGGAATACTTTGAGGACCTCCTCAACCCTGCCTCAGATACATCTATGCACACTGCCTTTGAGACATCTG
>JAODKE010000001.1:31360075-31390450 GCA_026779605.1 Mormyrus hasselquistii | reverse complement strand
AGAGGTTTTCCATGCATGTCCTACAGGGAGGAGGCCCCGGGGCAGACCCAGGACTCGCTGGAGGGATTATATCTCTCTGATGGCCTGGGAACGCCTCGGCGTCCCCCCCGAGGAGCTGGTAGAGTTAGCTGGGGGGAGGCCGAGAGGGAGGTCTGGATATCTCTCCTGAAGCTGCTACCCCTGCGACCCGAACCCTGGACAAGCGGCAGATAATGGATGGATGGATATTGTGAAGTCATCTAGATGCTCATCACTTTGTATGAGTAAGTTCTGTCTGATAAACATTTGGAAGCATAATACTATGTTATTTTACAAGGCATATTATGCTATTATGTTGTTATCGCATAACAACTAGGCCTAGTAGGCATCGCTGTAATCAGAGTACTAAAGGGAGTAGGGGCTGACTGTCCAATTCAGTCAAAAAAGCATGTAGCATACACTTAAGTCTGGTGTATGTGTGTTCTTCCACTAGACACACAAGTCATGGGAGATCCCTTTGGGTGGAGTAACACCAAAATATGGGCATGTGGCATGTAGATGACCCTTACGTGCATTCTGCCACTCATTTAAGCGCTTTTAATTTTTTGCACTACAGGGTCTATTCTCACATCAGATGTGTAAAAATAAAACCTGTTTTAGTTAAGCGTATTATCCCCTTATCAACACAGACACACCCATCTCACTTAACCCCAAAAAGAAGGCACAGCCATGCAAGAAGTGTAGTTAATTCATCAAGCAAGAAAAGGAGGTTACTCCTTTTTCAAGCAAGCAAAACGGGGAACATTTATGTAGGAATTGTATGTATGTGTGTTAAAATATGGGACAAATCACGTGCTATATTGATTCAAAATGGAGTGTTTTACGATCCAGCTGGAAATGTATTCAGTGCCAGTCAGCTGAAGTACGTGCAGATGAGGAAAGAATATATTGGTCGTCTCACTGGGGCTCAAATACATGCATTGCAGCCTAGGATTGCAAGTACACACTACTTCCGTTGCACCTGTTTTTTACTCATTTGAATTGAGTGACAGTGAACCTGGACATGATCACAGGATGCACTGGGTATAAGAGGATGGCGCCCTGTATGGGATACCAGTCACGCATTCATAATGGGGAGATGTCCCTAGACACTGAAGATGGCTGCGGCTGAAGATGGCGATTGTACCTGACAGCCGTCACAATTCCTTAATTGACAGTGATGATGCCATTCAACTGTCATATTCTCATATATTGGCTTGTTTCCTTCAAAAGGAAATTACTGTGGTCAGTGTGCATGGATTTTATAGCATGACAGTTTCTCTTGGAAAATGTGATTTTTCCTAATAAAACAGCATGAGAAAGCACTACAGTATGTCCTTCCCATCAGAGGTTCAGGCACTATATTAGCAATTTTCTCTTAAAGTAAAATGAATCCCATAAACTCTGCTTCTGTCAAGATTCTAGTGTGAAATTAATGGGGTGTCTTTGTAGAAAGCCCCCCTGAAACAATGGTAAACCGTTAGTGGCGCCAAGAAGTAAGTCAGAGTATCACAACTGTCACTTCTATCCCACTGCTTAAATCATACATATTATAAAATGTATATTCATAATTAATGGATCCATTGTTTACAGGACATCTAATAGTGCTGTTTAAATTATTATTGTAAAAAATAAAACGTTAGATAATAATCATCATAGGTTTTTTAATATCTAAAATACATTATAACACATGTATTCAATGGATTGATTTTCCAATTAATGTTTAACATTGAAATAGTTTCTTTTTCTTTGTGTCACAGACTGCTTGAAAAAATGGGACACAAAGACCCATGATTGAAATATCTTTAGTCAACTGAAAAAAACACGTCAGCAATACACAGGCATAAAATATTCCACAGTGAGACATGCAAAAGCACGAGAGAGTGAAAGAGTGTAAGCACGTGGCAGGCATCTGAACACGGCCTTTTCACTGCCCTTCACATCGCGTTTCTCCTCCATCTCATCTTCCTCTTTCCACCAGGCATGGCAGCAGGGGTCTGTAACCTTGTCGGTCCCACTGCAGTGGTGGGGGCCTCCTGGCTGATGTGCTAGTGAGTCAGGATTGTGGGTGACAACCGGCAAAGCAGAGCCCACACGAGAGATGGAACCTGCCACACCATCACCGCTCTCCCCGCTCAAGTGATCGTGTTTGACAGGAGAACATTTTCACCTCATCATTTTCACCTTAAAGCTCTCTTTGTAGATTTAATGCTGACGTTTGTATTGTGTATAAATGTTTCACAGTGACAGAAATGCTAAGATATTACCTACAATGTACTGTTGTTATTTTTTGCCACCAAATCAGTCTTGGTATGTGATACATGTTACTTCATTGGTGGGTTTTCTTGACTGTTTGCTTCACTAATTGTCTCCCTTTGTTTATCAGGGAAATTATATGCAGTTGACTACTACTGGGGGCGTAACTGTATGTGTCACATATGTCTCACATGATGTTTCCTGCAGAATGAACACCCATACCCATAACAGTGAGATATCCTGAAGCTGGAATAATCTGAGCTATAGCTATGCATAATCCCGAGTGACCTATTAACTAACAGTGACTAATTTGTCAATATTTATTATGCGACTAGTTTGGGAGTAACGTCTTTGGTACAGGATGGATTTGTCCCATTGAAAAACAAATGACTGAATTAATAGACAGCGGTTATTAAGACGCTGCCATTACTTTGAGAATGACCTTATTTATAAAGAGAATGGAGTAGAAACCCAACATGTAGAAATTAAGGAGAGGAGAGGAATGAAAAGGTGGAATTGGAGAGGCAGACGTCGCTACATCATCCAGGCCAGAGATATGAGGACCAGTGTACTGTGTGTCAGGAAGAGGATGCTACACCTCACAGGAGTGTGTCTGTGGGACACACTCCAAACTCTTCATCCAGAAGAGTATTTGCGACATTCATGCACCGATGTTGGACGTGAAGGCCTTGCTTTCAATCTCCATTCTAGTTCATCCCATAGGTCTTTGAGGCAGTCAGGGCTTTGTGCGGCCAGTCAAGGTTTCTCAACCAAGCATGTCTTTGTGGACCTAGTGGACTGGGGCACAACTGGGACTGCTGGAACATGGTCCCACGGAGTTGGAAACATAGAGTTGTCTAAAATGTCTTGGTATGCTGAGCAAGTAAAAGTGCTTGATGTTATACACCTGAATTCAGTGATTAAGAGGTGTGTCTCAGTACTTTTGTCCATATAGTGTATGATTGCAAACCAATTATATGTATTTCTTATGCAGGATTTCCACCTCACCCTTGAAATATGAGAATGACTTTTAGATTTTTATTTTATTTATAGTATTTACCAAGCTAATTTACATTTGTGAGTGTTTATAATATACACCTAACCCCCAATTTGAGGAAAAAGGGGAATTTATTTCATACCAATAGGAAACATAAACCAAAGATTGATTGAGTATCTGATCCATCCATCCATTTTTTATACTCGCTTGTCCTATGAAGGATAGATAGGGTCCAGAGCCTGTCCCCGAAGCTACAGGAGTAAGGCAGGGAATTATCCAGGAAAGGGTGCCAACCCATCACAGGGCATATCTGATGTTAATTTAGTTTTATCATTACATGCCTTATATGAAAATACTCAACACTTACTGATTTTGAGCTTTTTAACCTGCCTAAGAAATGCACGTCTGTGTATCACATAAGGTGCATTCAACAACCTTTCCAAGGTTGACTAAGAAGAAATAAAGAATTCTAGCTGAATAAGGCACATAAGTATGAGAGGTGCGGCATATCCCCAGCGTCTGGTGTCCCGCACTCTTGCCATTGACAGGGAGCCAGTCATGCTCATCATATCCGAAAAGGGCAGCTCTGGGATTAATCAGTGTGTAACAATGCTCGTAATTGGGATTGATGGGCTATCTGATCGGAGACAGTGGTAACAGAGTGATGCGAGGAGCAATCAGATGTGAATTTCATGCTCGGCAACAAAGACCTATTTTTAAATATTGCCATTTGACTGGCAGATAGTATCTAAATAAAGCAGGTATTTAAATAATTATAAAGAGAATTCTTATTCATTCTGCCAGTCAAGTTCCAGAGTTAAAGTATTAAATGTGTTGTGTTTTCACATCATTTGTATCACTATAAAAGCCAAGAGAAAAGCTATTAATTTATATTTATCCAGATAATAAAAAGCTTACAAACATAACAGGAATTCTGATTGAGAGTGATGTACTTAAATCACAGAATTGCAATAACCTTCAAGCTAACCTAAATATATATTGTTCTGATGTTTAGGTGAAAAGCAATTAAGTATTTCTCATCTAGTCGATGGTGCATGTGAGAACAGAAAACAGTGAGCAGCATGAAAGGAAAATTATGAACTTTAAGGTGACATTTGTTTCAGGTTACTTCCAGTTTCTGTATATGTACTACGCCACCCTCATTTTGGCTAATTGGAAACCTGGTTCATGTACAGCATTGCAATCTGGCTCCTCCATTTTCATTAACTTTCAATTATTTTCAAGGGCTTGAAACACCTGCTTCCAAATTAGCTTTGTAATTACACATCAATTCAATTTAGACCAGACAATATTATCATCATTGACTGGATGCAGATATCTAATTGCTCTCTAGGTAAACATTACTTTTTAGGGAACTGTCAGGACCGGAACAAGATTCATGCGGGTTACCAGGAGAGCTACAATCACATAATTTTACGAGAATTACTTAAAACCTCAGTACACAAATAAGTTACTTTTTGTTAAGTATTTTCATGTAGTTGTGGGTTTTAATCCCAAAGCTCTAATCACAGGCATGAAGATGAGCTGTATGACACATGCGTGTCTATATTCCATATTCATCCAAGACTCACGTGAGCAAAACCTTGAAATTATGACCAAAATAGGGCCACAATCCATCAGATTTTATTATAAATGTTTTAAAGGGCAAAATAACGAAAGAGGCTGTGTAGTCTGGGTGAGGGCTGCTGGTGGGGGATGAGGACACTCAGATGGGGAATGATCAGCCGATGATGCCTCTTTCCCCGGGTGATTAAGTTGAAGAATGGAGACTGACTCCCAGACAGGTGCGGGAAATTGAGTCAGGAATAAGCGGTCACAGGGGATTCACAGGGAAGTACTTTTATTATAGGCAAATGTAGAAAGTTTTCTTTATGTACCTCTTTTTTGCATTAATGTCATCATTTATTTTACCTTATACTGTGACAGATTTTCCATTTCCTGTGAGATTTCACAAGGGAAATGATACTTGTGGACTATTGAAAGCCGTCTCAGGTATTAGATTAGATAAAAGTACCATCTTTCATACTACTGGATGCGGTATATAAAACACAGAGGTACTATATACCATGTGGTTTCCTTTACCAATAGTAAATCCATCAGTCGATTACAGTAATAGGTGTTATAAGCTGCTTGTAAAATTCTGGATCACTGTGCATGTCCTCTTTAGTTGCAGGGGCTTGGAACCCCCCCCCCCCCCTCAATATTTAATATGAATTTATTCATTGCTCCAATAAATAGACCTTTATACAGCATTTAAATATAATTTAACTGTCTCCTATACCATTGTTTAGATGCATTCACAAAAAACAGCCACTACATTAATATGCAAAAAATAGTTGCTGCTTTAATATGATGTGACTGGTAAATGCTGAGCCGCAACAGTGTTTGTAGACACAGACTGGGGAGACACAAACCTCCAGGAGGGGGTTAGTCTTTCTTCAGTGGAACACCAAGAGCAATGGGGGTCTTTTGTTTTCTGGTATAAATTATCCCTAAAGCATGGCTGCTTTCCATGACTAACCAAGCCCATCGCACAAAATTGAGCACACTGCCTCCTGTCATTTGAATCAATCTGGGCCAGCATCTGTAGCCCTCTCTGCTCGGTCTACAATATAAATGAACAAAATCGGCAAAATCTGGGTTTGCGAGGGTGATTGCATAAAAACAGAGAAAGCACAACATCTAGGTTTGTCCTCCTAAGGTATTTATCAGTACTAATCTAAACAAACCCAGATGAATTTGCATTGAAAATAACATATTATTTAAATCAAAGAACACCAACAGAAAATATATAGACCTGCACTTTTTTAAAAAAAGAGTCTTTTTTTCAAATGTATTTTTTCATTGTATTTTACACAAATAGAACATTATGGTGGTAAATTTCTCCGTAAAAGCTAATCAGTTTAGGGCTGGGGAGGGACCAGACACCAAGCAGTCGACTGCTCCCCATCCAACAGAACAGAAAACAGCATGATGAGAGACTAACTGGACTTGTAAAACAGAAGTGGGACACCACAGATGCCCTGCAATAAGTGATGAAGCGCTGGGATTTTAAAGACGTTTTATTAGTGCTGTAAATGCAGTGGTTTTGATCATGATGAACATTACAAATGTGATCAGATAATAAAGGGCCTGCCTTCAGTCTGTCAGTTTCCAAAACAAAGTGTTCAACCTACAGTGTTTCGGAGAATTCATATTTCTTCGGAAAATATCAGTGGTCACGATGTATATATTCAAATCCAAAAAACATCTGCATCAGTATTATTTTGTAAATATGAACATGGATCTGAACTGATTTGTCACCCAAAAACAATTTTCACAAACAGGTTTTGCAGTAAAACTCATTTCATATTCATCACACATGAGCATCCCAGAATGATAGAGCCCACATTTGCTAAGCATTGTGCTTGTTACTAAGTAAGGAATTCAGTTTAGCATATTGGATGACTGAAGTACTCAGTCAATGTGATACACAACATATATCACACGTACATATCCTACAGATTGCACTAAGGTTTAGAGCATCAAATAATATTTCTAATAGGTATCATATAATTTTGTAATATCTATATATTTGTTACTTTAAGAACATACATATGCAATTGTCACAAATTGTTTTTTCTTTGGCTCACAAATACATTAAAATATGTTAAATGTTACTTTTTCTTTATAGAATGATTCTTAACACAAAGATACAGTACATTACAAATGGAAGAAAATACTAGATTTTTAACACTGCTTATCTCTTAATATAAATAAAGCAATATTTAATTATATATGTACAGTATATGTTCCTTTTACTGTCATTATTATTTAAACATCTCTTATTGTAAAACTATGACATTTATGTTTTTCTCACAAAGGCAATATAACAGTACTATACACAATCTACACAAAAATTCAATTATCTCTGGAAACAGCAATAGAATACAGTACCCGTCACGATGACTGTTCACATATGTTCCCCACTACTTCACACCTAAAGGGGAAAAACATCTAAGGTGGTGCATCTGATTTGGCAATTATATGTACGGCAAAAAGCACCAATAGTCAATATATTATAACATATATTCCATTATATTAGTATATATCATATCAGGGCCTCATGTGCGTTCATACACCTCACAGATGAAGTGGTCAGTCAGATCGACTCATTGAGCCATTGAGTCCAATTCCCACATTCAACAAATCCTCAAATACGACAGTTATATCTATAGGCTCACTAAGGGACAGAACAGACTAGAAAACACATGAGACAGAACGCACTGTATATTATGGATTTTTACCTTTGAAAAGAATATGGGATCATGTACGATAATGGCAGCACTTAGAATTGCGACCCTAGGTTCCTTCAGGTCACGGTGAAGCTGTTACAAAAAGAGGGAGGTGGACCTGTGGACCTTTCCAGGGCAAAGCTCCTAGAGGTCCTGCCCCAGTCGTTCAATCTCATCGATCAGGAAGTCGATGTCCGACTTGGTGGCGGCATGGTTAGAGATGACCATGCGGAAAAAGTTGACTTTGTCCCCTTGAGGCTGGTAGCCCACCATGGTGCTCCCTGTCTCCATCATCCTTGCTTTGATCTTAGGTGCCACCTGAAGGCAACGGGATACAGGTGTCACTTTTGAACTCTGAAATTAACCGAGTCACATATCAGCATCCTCACAGGGGCAAACAAATTGTACCTTGTGCAGTCTCTCCAGCCTCTCCTCACTATCGGGGATTCCTCTCAGGCTGGGCGGAACGTACCAGAAGCAGACATTTGTGTGCTGTGGCTGTAAGGAGAACCACACATCGACACAGTCAATTTCTAAGTCTTCTGTGTGGCGACTTGCATGACCGATCAAATGTATTCATAACTAAATAAATGGCCTTGTTATTGCAGGATTATGTTCAGAACATTTCAGAAAAAAAGAGTTCCAATCTGTACATTTGCTTGTCACTAGCGTTGTACTTTAAAGGGTAAATGTACCTTTTAAGAAACAGAAATGGACTACGAGGAGCATTATTGTACTTTTGAGGGTACATTAATGTTGTCTATACCTTGGGGATGTTCCTCATAGTCCATTTCTGTACTTTAAATTAGACTAAAAGGTACATTTACCTACAGTTAGGGTACAACTGGCAACCCCTTAAGGGTATTGACAAGCAAGGTGACAAGCAAAGCTACAAATTGGTTCTCTCTATTCTGACAGTGTGTATGTGTAACTGTAAGCAGAGAAATATCATTTAAACAATACCATCATCCCTACTTTTAATCAATATGCTCAAACTCAATCTGTGTCTGGAACTTAGGTATCACTGCTTTTAAGGACACTTCCAGCACAGGACACAGTGTCAATAACAGATGATGTCAAGGGAGAGATGTCGAATCGGGAGAGGTGATCTAGGAAGTGGTTTAGTGAGTGGGCAGCTGAAGCGGCAACACTTCATCATCGCTCACTGTAGGGTCTAAGGAAGGTGGGGCAGCCGGCATCACGGCGACGGGAAAACAGAGATACAGCGCGACTCCCTCACGGTGATAAATCTCTGTGGAGGACTTTCACAGACACCTCCGTGACCCCCCCTTCACCCACCCCCAGCTGATTCCCCACATTATGCTGCCCCCCAATCCAAAGTTATTAATGATATAGTACACTAGCTGCCCAAGTTAATGGGATCTGCTTTATATTCATTAGATATTTCTCAAGTCTGACGCCTTATGAAGATAATGCATTGGTCATGTTTGTTATCTTTGGAAGCAGCGCAAAATGGAAATAGAAAAATAAAGGGAAATAAAGGGAAATAAAGGGAATGACTTACCTCTCCCCGGAACACCATCTCATATCCCTCACGGTTCTTTATTTTGGTGTAGAGGTACTCAGAGAGCTCCAAGCACTTGTTGATGTGTTGCTCAAACCCTATTGTTCCCTAGAGGAAGAGCATTATGCATTACAACGTATTAAAACTAGTCGAAAGTGGTCAGCGGTATTTAGAGGCAAAATGTATAATTGACAAAAAAAGGTGCTGCAGCATCATATTAATACCATGATCCGTGGATGAGCATCAAGTGATGTTTATGAACCACAGAGACATCTTAGAGTCTGTGAACCCCGATGGACTGCTAGCAACCCCACCTTTGCCTTCCACATGAGCCAAAATTTGAAGATGTCCACATGTCGACCACACTGGATGGCTTTGTCGCCAGTGTCATAGGTGACATCATACTGCTTGTCTTGCTGGAAGAGGTACCCAGCACACATCTGGTTGCAACCCTGGAGCAGACCCTGCAAGGATCGACTGCAATGTAAGAGCGTGCACCAGCTGGAACTCTGCGCTGCTCCATTTTGGAACTCAGCAATACCTACTGTATGCATTCGAGCTGCTTACCAGTTCTCTGACCAAGATGGCAGAGCACTGCAACGGCACACCCATCATCTTGTGTGGATTCCAGGTGACTGAATTGGCCCTGTAAACAACAGCAGCATCACAGTAATTGTTGCCATGGCGATTCCCTTATAAGCTTGCCCATTACTCTAAATGCTTCATACCTCTCAATGCCGCTCAGCTTGTGCCGGTGCTTCCTGGACATCAGTAGACTGCCTCCCCAAGCCCCCTATTCAAACACAGTGTGAAACTCAGGAAAGCTCCAGATCTCTTATAACAGTGGGAGAAAATGGATTTGTACAAGTCCTGTGTTAATAAAAGCAATTACATCCACGTGGAGCCAGATGTTGTATTTTTCACAGAGATCCGCAATTTCATTGATGGGGTCAAAGGCTCCATACACAGTTGTTCCAGCCGTGGCGTTGACAAAGAGTGGGACGTAGCCCTACAAGGAAAGAGCTTGACACATCACACTGCTTCATTGACTGCTGCACTCAAAACATTAGGCTGATGTTCTTGGGTCAAATGTGTCTAAATGGACTTGGGCGCTGACCACCAGTAAAGCCTGTAATGTGGTCTGACAGCCTGGCTTTAAAGCTCAGTACTACTCCAGCACCCTGACCTGATACTTCACATTCACTGAAATCAAGAGCACGCTAATCGTTAGAGATAGTCTACAGGAATTCACCTTTTGTTTAACATCAATAATCTTGGCCTCCAGGTCAGCTGGAATGACTCTTCCTCTGAAAAAAAATCACAAAGACGATTGAAGGGAACTGTTGACAGTTTGGTAAGACAGTCGGTTACCTACAGCATAGAGTAAAAAGATTCACACACCTCTCATCACATTTCAACAAGATGACATTTTCGACTCCAAAGCCTAGAGCTGCACCCGATTTTTTTATTGAGTAGTGACTCTGCAATAGAGAAAAACTTCACCTCAGACAAATACAAAATAAGCAGTCTTCAAAAGACACATAGGAAAGCACCAGTGGCAGAATATGCTGAACCTTTCTTAGATATCAAAAAATAACCAATGTATAATAGTAACAATCAGAACAGCTGGGATATTCACTCAACAATCAATACTTTTTAAACCCTAGTGTGAATCAACAACAAGACTAGTTCACTCAATACTCAGTACTTTTTAAACCCTAGTATCAACAAGAAGACTGAAGTGAACGAGATGATGCATATGGATGATTTAAGAACAGGACACATACATTCTCTGAGGTGAAGAGCACTAGCCTGGGAGCCACTGACATTCCTTTGGTTTTGACTTCGGGGAAGTACTTGTAGCGCGCCACCATCACGCTGTACATGTTAGATATGGCACCTCCTGTACAGTAACATAAAGACATTAGGCAGTGATACAAACACGCTACACCACACATTCTTGTCAAATTCTATCTTTAGCAAAACGAGGTATTTTGACCTCGCGGCGTCTTCCAACATTACCCTTCAGGGTCACTTGTCAGCATCATCACTCTACTGGATAGTTATGGCCTATTGCCAGTATTATTTCAGTATTTATATTAACATAAACCAGTCCACGGAAAACAAAAAGTTGAGAACCCCGAGTACAGGGCTTCCGCAACATAACAAGTATGGGAGTAACAGTAACAGTATATTTTCAAACGGTTCGGCACGCCCCCTGACAGTGCAACAAACACACATAAACCACGGTATTATGATACGCCTGTCGTTTTCCTATACGCATTGGCACTAACATAAGACAGTGTCTTTTCCCAAAAAGATACATCTCAAAAACTAGGGTTTTCATATTTTCGAGGGCTAGAATTTAAATGATATTTTACAACAGCAGATAGCGTAAATTATCCAGCTCTTGGTTTAAGGTAGCCGCATATTTCAAACATAACTGATGTCGCTTCGGCAAAACGACGTCGTATCAGTGGTGATCCCAGCCATTTGACATAATGTGACGTCGTGGGGTTGGTCAGCAGCTGGCATGATCTATAAAGCACTGTGTTTACCTTTAAACGGCGTATATATGTGTATTCGTTTATGTTAAGAGGAAATGCCATGGAATGCGTGTGCTTTGTTACTGTGTAGCTTTTAAGAGTGATATGCTTAATTTTGTCTATGTTCTTGTCGAATAGAATGATTTTTTCTTTATGAAGATAAGATTTGGTATTCCAAAAGTTTTCACTCAAAAATCAATTTAACATTGCCTGTAATGGAAAAGTACATAATAAGTACAGTTCATTTAAAACAGAATAGACAAAGCACCTACAGGTTATGAAAGTTAAGAAGCACTTTAATTTTTGGTGTCTTTCTCTCCTTGATTTCATACAGCATGAATAAAGACATAAAGTAGGCCTAGTCAGTCGCCTTAGCTACACGTTGTTATCTACATGCTTAAATTAAGTTATTGGAACATATTTTAAAGCCAATAATGTTATGTTTACTGATAGTAGCTACCAGCTAGGTGGCTGTAAAAATGACGTGAGCCATACCAATGGTGCACATGTAGAACATAAAATGCACGTGACACGTTGTTGTAGTGTCGAGTCCCAATCACCAAATATCATAAGTAGTGTTATATAGTTGTGCATGCATTTTATCTTTTGCTACATCGTGTGCATGTTTCATTTTAAAAGAAAATGAGAGGAACTCATTACTGTTTTATTCATATTCTTTGGTTCTTTGTGTCAATTTTAAATGTGCTCAGCAGGATACAGTCATATTACAATGAAATTAATAATTACTGCAGATACAGTGTGTTTGAGACCTTTGACAAGTCATTTATGTCTTAGCTCAAAATAATTATTAATGATATTTTTAAAACAAATCTAAAAATCTGAGTTATTTGGTTAGTTTTCAATTTATGGTTTATGTAACTGTGGGATATAACATTAGGCCCTTCTTTACTCAGCCTTTAGCTGCTAGCAATGTGGGTGTGGTCATCATCCCAGCTAGCAAGTTATTAGTGCAAGTTATTAAACATAAGCCTCAATATTTTCGTTGCCATAGTTTCATTGCTGATCCAAAGCATGCCTCTAGTGAAACTACCTCCTTGTGTCACTTAGAAATAATGGCCAGTAATGCTAGCTCTGTAATAGGTCAGATAAAGATAGCAAGTTCTACACCGGACAACCCACAACATAGCAGCCTACCTAAAACACTACTAAAGCCTTGGTAGTGGAGCAGAACCCAGACCCTTTATGTGCTATGTGCCATGAACCAGTATGCCTCCCTCATTGTATTCTTTTGTGTTATCAAAGAAATGCGCTCATGTATGAAAAGACATTTTAGCAGCGGTAGGAAATTCAGGTCCAGAAACTACAATTCCAGACCAAGATTTTGTTTCATCCAACCAGTCGAATATGAAAAGTCACAGAATACACAAAACTGGTTAGCTGAAACAAAATCTTGGTCTGGATTTGTACTTTCTGGACCTGAACATTCCACCTCTGCATATTAGTGCATGTGACTGCTAATGTTTGCATGCTTCAACCGAGTAGTGGGGGTTGCATGTCTCTGGTAATGTTGTTTTGGGGGTTGTGAGCTGTAAAGTTTGGGAATCCATGCCTTAGGGTTCAGAGCAAAGGGGCAGGGGGGACTAAAGCATACCTGGGGAGAATATTCCATCTCCTTCTCCACCTGGCCAGCCAATAATCTCTCTCATCTTCTTAAGGGTCAGCTGTTCCATGAGCACAAACACTGGGGCAATCTCATATGTGAACCTTGGGTAGAAAACATGGTTTGGCTGAGTCAGATCATATTATGGAAGTATATACCAACTCTTACTTTGGTGTTAAACTGGGCATGAATGTTTTAATTCATGTGCACGTCAAAATGATGAAATGTCAAGTTGCACAGACCTCACCATTGGTCTACAATACGTGGGTAGACCAAATGAAATTCATTTTGTAGGTGTATTTACTTTTACTGTTTACTGATTTCTTGAGAAAAGCAATTTGGAGTTTTGAAAGTACCGCCACTCTCTTTTCAACGGAGCCAGTTTTCAATAAGAGCTCTGTCAAGTTGTATTAAGGGAGCTATTTGTTACAGCTCAAACGGAAAGACTGTAGTGCAGCACTGGGGCAAAATTCATTACATATATGCCACTAAGAAGGTGTACTGGAAGCACAGAGACGCCAAATTGAGAGGGGGAAGCTACATAAATAGGACTGTTTCTCTTCTGACTGGGGCTGTTAACATCTATTTTTACATGTTCTATTAACCCTATTATCAACCTATGGATTCAGTCATCTGAAAATAAGCACAAATATGGGCTGTTCCCCCTCCATGGAGACTTACCATGCTTGTCAATGGAGGTAAGCAAGGGACAAGCCAAAACTAAAATGAGTCTTTTCTTCCAGTAGTATTTCCCCTTGATAACGCATAAAACGTTGCACTATTCCAGAATAAAGAATAAATATTCTTTTGTATATTACATTCAAACCAGGCTTTAGAATTATTGAGAATGCAAAACGACGGAATGTTCTTTTTGGTGATGTGTTTATAACTGATGTACTGGCTTTATGATTCTCTAATTAAATATTGGCTTTAAATGAGAGAGCTATAACGCATTTGAATAATTCTATCAGTCAGCAAGATTTTTAATTAAACAGCACAATTCTTTGATTGCTATCTGTCAAAATAAACAGAGCCATTTTGCTGGGCAGGAAATGGCAGGAACAAAAATGGGAGCTTATGGTCTGGTGAGATAAGAGGCGATTTAGCTCAGAATAAATTTCCTGGGCCAGTAATGGACAGCAGAGAGCCAGCAGCAAGACACACAGAGGCAACAAATTGGAAAGCCAGAAGCCACGGGCTCTTGCTCAGTCCTAGGCCTGACAAAACGATCCATTTTGAAAAGTAAAACAATGGAGTGTTTTGGTTCATGAAAAATACTGCCCATGCCAGACAGCTGAATCTCCCAAGGTATATTTGTGTACACTCAATTTCACTCATACTTGCTTTAACAGCAATGATATTAAGTTACTAAGATATTTCCCAGGACATCTCTACTGGCCACTGGGATGGAAACTTGTTGGCATTCCAGGCCTGTTCATCAGTGTCTGGTTAGGTGGCTGCTTCCACTAACGGAGACACAATCTATGTGTAACACGGCTAGTTACACAACAGATTTTTGTGCATGAGCTGATGGACAAACAGAACAAGGACAAAAATAATTAAAAACTGTTGAATAATCTCAAAGGAAAAAAAAAATATCTGTGATTATTCATGTGAAATTATTCTGTGAATAACCTCTGGGGACAGTTTCATTAGTATACTAGGTGACAGTCAATAAACGCCAAGAGTAATTATAATAATGATAATTTCATCATTAGTCACTGCAAATGACAGTGCAGTCAGCTCTCTGGTACAATACATCTAGTGCTGCCTTGTTGAGTAAATACCGCCATTCCTTTATCTGTCCAAAAGCCCCTGAGCTTTGCATTATCTCTACAGGGAAAAAAGGCTCTAGAGACATGTTCACACCTCGAATCAGTGGTAAAAATAAAGGTAAATCATCGGAACTGGTGATAAAAAGCAGCAGCCACACTCTAGAATGGCTTTCTTTAAGCTGGGTGCTAAAGCCCTTTAAAGTTATAATTGAACACATCTCTTTAAAAGCTGGCCTTTGGTCAATATTTTACCAAATGAAAACAATGAATGTTCATGCCTCTTACTCTGTAACTTTAAATGTTGATATCACAGTGAAGAATGAATGGATTTTAAAGACCAGACATTCTACTGGACAGCCGTCAAACAGAAACCACAATCACATCTGTGACCATGTTCTGTTATATGTCAGTTTTGATGTCTAGGAAACTGACTCTCCTATTCCTGACCTTCCAAACATAATATGCAATGCTATCGATCAACGGTACCAGTGCAGCCAACGAAAGGCAAATAACCGATAACCGATTTTTGTGTTGTGGTGCGTAAGTTTGGTTCTCCATCATGCGTCACCGCCACCGGGGATCAGAGAGGTGACACAGTGGTCACAGCTGGCCAATCAGCAGATACAAGCAAACAATGAGCAAAAGCCAACAGGGTAACCTGAATATAGGACAAGTCAGATTTTGGTTTTGGTTAGTACTCATTAGTTTCTGATTCCTTATTTCAAATAAATACCTGCAGAGTAGGATACAAATTTATGAAATGTTAATACCACATATAACTAAGACCTTTCTAGAACCTTTCTAGTGTCCATTTCAATTTTTTTTTTAACTGACATTACATAAGCATCATATAAAACACATCCAGACCTGGTGTAACTGCCAATTCTGATCAATATACAATTTAATCTGCCTGCAGGGCTATGATGTTTTTCAAGCAAGTGCTTACAATAAAGCTTGCAGTGCCATCGGTTCTCTATCTCCGTTATTGAGAAGACATTTATTGTTACAAGCTATAGGCGAACAGACCAAGAGAGACTCCTGAAGATAATCTAATGTGTTGTATTAATATATTTCAGGCTCGACCGAAATTTATTTTCAGGTCAGCATGTGGTGGCTCAGCTTCTAACACGTAGTCTGATTATTTGAGAGGGAAAGTGCTGATGTTTTCTTCTGTTTTCCCTCCAAAAAGAGTCAGAATAGCGACAGCATTTATAGCCTGGTGGTCAACACATGATTACAGCTCCTGCAGCTCTCGGCCACGTCAGACTTGATCACTGCCCTCCCTCTGACCATTGCTTTCATAATAGCAAGAACTGAATGCTCCTGCTGAGATGCTAGATCTATATTAAGGTCCAGTGCACCAATTAGGAAACGTTACATTTAAAGCCCCAGTTTGCATAACCCAATAAGACTGACATTTGCCACAAAGCAAGAGGTCTGCACAGCTATCTTCTTCTGCATCTCAGTCTGAAATGTACTTACATGTTTGTGTTTGCTGTGGAAGTGAGCCATTCTCCAGCTAAGCCAATGATGTCGAGCCCAGAGGACAGCTGATTGAAAAACCTGGGATGACCTGGACAGAAAAATTCAACGTTGTTAAGTTTATTGACGCAGACGGACATATTAGTTGACTAATAAATGATATTTGAACAGTTATTTAAACAGAAACGAATACATTCCTTGAGAAGCATATCAAATATGTCATATTCAGCACAATAAACACATTAATTAAAACTATATCCCTCGATACCATTTCAGAAATGTTTTATTTTTCATATAACAGACTGTGTGTAGGTACTACACAGTGGTAACAAAATGACTTTTGTGTCTGCATCTCCAAACAGCACATAAATCATTTTGAAACTTCCTGAGGCTACGGTTAGTTTAGTGCAATACGAGGTAAACAGCTGTCACTAAAATTAACAAGGCTTCATTAAACTGCCACTGAGATCAGTCGTATCAAGGGAATATCTTTTACACTCAAACATCATTTCAAAGGTTATTTTTTCAGGCATCCCCAACATTTGTAAATGTGTCAGAGTCCAATTCTGTAGCCTATTGTAACACATAAGTAGTACAAAGCAGAACAAAACTTCAGAGTAATACACATCACTCTGTAGGAAAATAAAAATACACATCTGTAGGAAAATAAAAATACACATCACTCTGTAGGAAAATAAAAATCTGAGAGACATTGCTTTTAGATCCCCATATTTTAGATATTTTAGTTTTGTTACGTTTTCCCATTAATATCTATACTGGTAGAATTATCAAAGGTGTTATACCCTCGGGCCTCAACAAAAGGTTAAATTCCCATAAAATTCTCTTGTCTTTAGAAGATCATTCTTGAACACTTTTGAACAATAAAAATATTCTGTATTGTTCAGACATAAACTTAATTAGATAGAGATATCAGATTACCTGCATTTTTTTTCTATCAAAATATGATCTCCTGAACTGATCAATAAGTTTTGTAATAGCAAAATTACTGCTTACAAACCACACTGAAGTTACCCTCATATTCAACATTCAGTTTTCTGGCTTTATAATCTTTTTAACAAAAGCAAGCTGGGCAGTTATGACAGACCTTTGATGTCCAGTACTAGGGCCCGTCTCTGAGGAGGGGCGGGGCCCCAGGCCAGCTGACGTATTTGGGACCCCAGCTGAGGCCAACATAGACCAAGTAATGGAAATCATTCAGACTGCTGCTGCTTGGTCATTGCAATACAGATGCTACTGTAATGAAGAGTAATAACTTACCGATCACTGACAGTCTACAGTGTGACCTTTCTGCATTAGCTACAGCGTCAAACGATAGAGTGGCCACAGGGGTTACATTAGCCTAGGCTATGAGGTCACATGTCCAACACAAGACTTATTAGGTTAGGCGTATTTCCAGTGTATATTATGCAGGAGTGCAATCATACACTAAACTCGCAGTTCGGTACCAACCTCCGTTTTGGGTTCATGGTTCATGGCAATTTCAGTATAGCCAGAAAAACAGAATTTGTTTTGAAATTATTTGTTAGGCCTATTAAAAACTGCAAACACAAGCACAATTAGGAACAGTCGCAAACGAAAGACAATGCATCTCACTGCAGGTCTGTAAGACAAAACCTAAGAGGAGCTTATTTGCACACTGCAAAAACAATTTATATATATATATATATATGACAGAACTATAATATTATAACAATCATAATGAAATAAAGTGGCCGTATATCTGCCTACATTAATGTTTCGGCCTGGTCTGAATTTTCTGGTAAAAGCAACATAATAAATCCACAGGGAGGCTAAGTTGCATGGGCTGTTCCTGTCCTGCTCCAGTTGTACGCACATTCGGATGATGTCGTTTCAAATGAGTTGCCGTGTCTGCTTGTGTTTTCAGCAACATATACTAGTTCAGTATAACACAGCCAAGAGATAGTCTTGGTTAAATCTCTCTCTGGTGCTGGTATAATTTATTGGGAAACCAAAATGTTTCTAAACTGCCGAATGTGTCTGTGCTTAACATCTTATTCTGAATTTAGCTTCTGTCCATGTCAGTAAATGTAGGTTATTCATTCATTTCATAGTGCGTACAGAACCAAAAATGATGCAGTGTACAGCACATGACCGGTATGTCTACTGTTACAGCCCTGTAAAACGTATTCAAAATTCAAGTGGCTGCATACAATCAATGACAAAAAATTAATAACATAATTATTTAGCGTATCATTTTCTTATCAAGTCTCCCTTTATAGTTACCCCCCCCCCAGAAGGCGGGGCCAGGTGAGGTCACACCCATTGCACTGTCCTATAGATGACTCTTTCCAGTGCTCAGACAACAACGCACAACGATTATTTTTGGAAGCGGAGCCACTTCGCTATTTGTGCAAAATCTTGTTAATAGCTATGAATTCAGGTGATTTCAGCTGTAACGAGATGTTGGTCTGACAGTTTTGAGCTCTTGCCAAGTCTTGCGCACCCCTTGGTTTTCCAGATGTTTTTGTTGAGTGTTCGCGGGTGCACATCCCATTCTCTTACCACTTCCCAGTCACTGCGTCGATGTGCCACTGTTCAAAGCACACTTGACTGGACATGTCTGGCTCCTTTAGTTTTAAAGCTATTACACCATTTATGTCTTGTCCCTTTGCGCATTGTATGGACACAGAATAAAAAAAAAACAAATAAATATAGACACAGATAACCCAACAATCCATGGGGTGTGCATTGACCCCTATAGTGCAATGTTCAAAGTACAATTCATTGAACATATCTGTCTCTTTTAGTTTTAAAGCTATTACACCATTTATGTATTGTATGGATACAGCACAATACTTAATAAATATGTAAAGCCGTAGATAACCCAAAAATCCAAGGAGTGTGCATTGTTCCCCACAGTTCACTGCTCAAAACACACTTCACTGTACATTTCTGTCTCGTTTGATTTTGAATTACTAGACCATTTTCTACCCTTTGTGCTAGGATTGGCCCCTCGGGGCACCAGTGATTCCCTAGAGCCCACTCCCTGTAAAGAGCAGTCAGGATAGACCAAAATGAATGCTAAATAATGAACAATGTAGGTGGACTTGATAAGTGCACTGGGTAAATCCGGTTCACCCTACCTGTTCTCACACCGTACTTCAAGGTGTCTCTGCAGTCCACTAGGATCTGCTCTAGAGATTCGGGCTGGTCAGAGAGCTCTAGGTTGAAGCCCTCAATGCCTTCAAGCAGCTGGTGTGGATGGTGGAAGTCGAGGACTTTAGTTGACCTGTCGAAGGTCTTCCTGACATAGTTTGTGAGAATGTCGACAACCTCCAACAAGAACTGCATGGTTGGCTCCTCTCCATTTTTTGCGGGCAACAAATCTTTAAATTGAAAAGTGAAGAAACAGGTTGTTCTCAGATTCTGGCCATAAAGAAGTAACCAGTATTCATTTATTTCAATAACTCCACCTGAAGACAAAGCAAGTGCAATAAGGCTGCAGTTAATATTACTTACCTCTACCAACCTTCCGCGGAGAATAACCCTTATGTATGAATTTAATTTAATTTCACTATATACATGGCATACATCCATCAATCCATCCACCCTCCATCAGTTTACCAGTGCAGGGTGGCGGGATGTAAATGACATGCACTTCAAAAAGACCTCCTTACTTCACCCAAACCAGTACTGTATGCACACGGCTTCAGGCAAGGCTGATAGCAGGACCAAGCCTACATGGGCCAAACTCTCCCAGACCCAGTACTACTGGGTCATGTATTTAGTCCAACTATGCATCCCTCTTCCATAATCGTCTATACAGTACATGTAGGGGGAAGCCAGGAGCCCATAGCAGGAGACACGGAGCTCGGGCAGCGGATACCCTGAATGCCAATCTGTCACAGAGCTACGCAGACATTAACGAAGCAATCAAACTATGATAAATTAAGAGGGATCATTTCACCTGACCTAAGCCTTAGGGCAGGTTTAAAGTTACAATCTCTTTAAGTGGTACCGGAGTAAAGTACTTATCAGTTACGACATGGACGGATAATTGGATGGATGGACGTACGTATAGATTTTACTTAATATAACTGAAATTCTGAATTTAAATAAAAAAGAACCGGAAAACATGGCAACACACACGAAACACTTGAAGTTATTAATACGCCTAATTGTTTTTAGCTATTCGTATATTTTAGTGAGAGACTAGGAAAATGCTATCTTCAGCAGAAAGTGAATGAAACGTTTATCTTATAACAAAACCACGTGATATAATCTTTAAAGTCTCAGAGCTGTGACGGTTAATTCCCAAATTCAGCACCGCTGATTCCGTTAAACATACGGCAGTTTGTTTCGATAAGTCGCACTACATACACCCGGCCGGACTCTGACATCAATAAATTCACTTACCTCTAGCAAAAAGATTAGAAAAATCAGTTTCAAGGCGATTGAACCTGGAGTCTCTACTACTGTTGTCACTAGACAAAACGTTCTTGGAAGACTGGCTTTCTTTGAAGGAACTTGGGATCCTAGTTCTCTCTTCCAGGTTGTTGTTCTTCTGTAGGAAACCTAGATTGTTGCACAAGACAGAAGAAGTCCGAGAGGGGAGACTACTGCTTCCTATCATTATTATAACAGTTTGTTTTTTTTATTGGATTTTTACGCTAAATATATACGTTGCTTCTCTTTTGAATAGACCGGTCTGATTAATTACTGGGAGGAGGGCCCGGTGATGTTTAGGCGAAGCCCTTATATATTGCGGTTAGTAGACTGAACCCACGATGACATCAGCACGAAAAGTCAGTCATGCAAAAACAAACGCGGTCGTTATTTAATTTTGCGTAGTGGTAAATTCTCATTAGCCCCCTGAGACATATTTTACTTTGTTGAGCATGCAGGCCTCAGGAAGCGTACACTGTGTCAATGCTATTGATACCTGTATGCAGAATTTAAAGAGCAGACATCGGGAATTCATGCATGTGAAATATTTTTTAGTTACTCAAAAAAAAAAAAAATTGTCCACCCATATTAATATGAAACGTTAAAAAAACACCTAAAAAAACTCAGCTAAAACCTTAGTCCCTATCAGTCATACAGTCAGATGAGGTTTTTGGTGTTTTACTTATAATTAGCCTACATTTGTGATGCTACATGAATAAACCTTAGTCCCTATCAGTCATACAGTCAGATGAGGTTTTTGGTGTTTTACTTATAATTAGCCTACATTTGTGATGCTACATGAATAAACCTTAGTCCCTATCAGTCATACAGTCAGATGAGGTTTTTGGTGTTTTACTCATAATTAGCCTACATTTGTGATACATAAAAATCAACATGAGGTAATTAAATAACACTATTTTAGTTATAATAACTGTGTGTGATTATGATTGTATTATGACAATACAAAACGTGCACACGTTCCCCCGAACTCCTTCCCTGGACACACAAGATCCTAAAGCAGGGGAACGATAAACACAGGGTTAAACGCACTCGAGCGTTGCTGAGGCTATTCATGAAAGAAATTGAAAATAAGGACACCTATTATAAGAACCCTATCTGTCTCTGGGCTTCGGTGAAAAAGGAAGAAAATTGTTCATTAAATCCTGTCATTTACATTTCCGACACAATACGACAGAAAAACAGTCCCGGCTTTTTGTACTGTGCGTGTAGTTTTTTAATGGTCCAGCATGCTCTAAATAGACGTTACAAAAAGTCATCGGAAAACAAACGCCATTAGGGCCAATTCAATGCACCAATAAAAATGATGTGAAATGTAAAACACAATAGAATGTCATATTTAATATTTCATCGAGCATTTTAAATAAGTAAAAATTAATTTCAAATTCAAATAAAAAAATTAAACATTTGAACAATTTCGATCGAGAGACGTCGCATCTGAATCAAATAAAAATATTTCCATACATTTGAAAAATCAAATATTTACCATAGTTTATTTTTTAAATCTTATTTACTTATTACTGGCATTGTTATTGTTAACATATTAACGACATTTCATTAATGACCCTGGTCGGTAGTGCGATCCATGCGTGCACATCGTAGGAGATTGGGACCTTCAACCTGTTTCGTAACACCCCTGATCCTTTCCCGCTATCTCAGAAAAACAGGAGTCTGATGAATTGCCATTTAATAAGTTCCCCCTTAATCCTTTTATTATTCCCCCGGAGCCATTTTCTGACCGATAAGGGCCTATGAATACCAATCTGCAAAAGCATGTGGAAGCGAGGAACATTATTTTACTGCTGCAAACAATATGGTCACGAAATGAGCGCCGAACACAAGGATTTCACCCAGACCTGCTGGTCTGCCAGACAGCATATAAAAGAAATGCCTTCTTATCACGTTTTATTCCGTTCCAAATGCATCAAACTGAATCGCGTAAAATACAAAAAACATCCTTGTTTTCAATTAGCACAGGCATATCCATATGTGATTAAATTGTAGTCTTATATTAACGGCGCAATTGGTTAAAACTGAATAAGCCTGCAGTCATTGTTTTTCTGTTCATTCGGTGAAACATAACTTGGGAACAGTGTGAAAATATATATAAGTAAATTGGCCCTTTCGCACGTATGTACGCATCTTTCAGCGCTTTCACGTGCACACTGTAACACGTAAAATGCAGTCGTTCAGACTCAGAAAAATAGTTTTTTTTGCCACTAGAGGGCGGATGTATCGTCTCCTGACAGAATTAAGACCGAGTCCAACAGATCGGCTGTAAGTTATATATGCATGACGTATTTGCTTGCAAATTATTTATGTTAATGGATCTAATCATAAGCATTCCATTCGATTAAATATAGATATTTAAATGGCATCTGTTATAGGCATACCCTGTAGCTTTAAATAATGTGGAATGGCGTACGGAAACAATAAAGTTAATTAAAATAAACAAATCGTTAATATGTTTTTTGTGAAGCTTCAACATATGCATTTGCTTAAAGAAACTGGGAACAAATTGTTCCTATTTCTACCAAATAATCAAATTTATGATCCTGTTACAAATGTATTCCACTAAATTATTTTCAGTTTCCCATCCAGATTAAATTGCAATTTATGTAATGCAAATCATCACAATTATTATGATAAGAAACGCAGCAACTTCAATCGTATTCATCATTATCATCATCATCGTCGCCGTCGTCGACTGTGTCGTCATCATCACCATCATCATGCCCTATTTCTGTTTCGAGAGGGAGAAATGCGCGCCTATAGTGGAAAAAAATGGGCAGGCCAGAATTCAACACTTCCGAGAAAATATTCTTGGTTTTATTGAAATAATGTAGTTATTGCATTTCGGAAAGATGAAACCGTACTTCATATTGCGTGTCATACATTTCATAATTGGGAAAAACCAAGAGTTGACTACATCATTTTGTGTGATTACCAATAGACGAAGGCATTCAATAGATGAAGGAATCAAATGACATCAACGAAAGATGTTTATTTACTGTAGATCGAGCTATCGTTTAAATGTGTGTATTGTTTAATTCATCCTCATATACTAACACAAACTGAATATTCAGGTAGCACGCACTGTACGGAAACCCCGACATTATAGTCTGATAAAGAGTGCCGCCGAATAAATATTATGCCCTTTCGTTATTCCATCCCGCATAAAACAGAATAGTGGTTTAAAATAAAGTGCTTTGATTTGTTCTTAACATACGTCAATGAAGAGTCTGAATGACGACACAATGAAAGTGGTCTGGAACTTACCACAAATCTTCATCCCGAGTTTCCTTGTACATCCATGTGCAACTCCGTACCAAGCGTCATAGGCTGGAATAAAATTATTTCGAAAAACTGAAATATAATGAATTCACCTTGCATCTGTTTTTATTATGGTTGAGGACGGTAATGTCAGTACATAAAAAAGAAACATTCGAGCCTAATGAAGCAGAAAACAAGTATTGTTATTATTAGTGTTATTGCCTTATTTTTATAATAAGAATTATTATTATTATTGCTGTTGTTGTTTTGTTGTCCGTGCCATTGTTATTATTTTCCGTTAGAAATTCGGATTCTCTGAATTTATCAGTCGATTTCTAACAATATGTGGATCAGATTTGCCATTGTCTGATTGATATTTAAAATGTATATATCTGATAGGTCTACCTAACAGAAACACATGTTTCAGCGAGCCCCCGTAAAATAAGGATTTGGAAATTCGGCAATCAAATTGGGTGAAAAATACCTCAGTGTGGTGGTCATTGGTATCGGCATACAAGTGCTACACATTTCATGGAAGTAGTCCTTATACATATAGGTGTGTATATGCCGATCTATAGACTCTGGATCCTATGCTTAATGTGGGCCTATGCATGTCATTAATATCCAGTTTGTATTAGCCTACTAGTAACGTTATCCGATGTAGCAACGTGACATTACACGTTAGAGCGGGTTCAGAGACAGTGATAGCAACGTGCTGCGACACCGACACCCCTTTCAGCCTCAGGTCATTGAGCACGAGATAAAGCATGGCAGAAACATAATGGAACACCCCCCCCTCCAAAAAAAAAAAAAATCGCCAAGGATCGCAACCCTGGGAAACAATATTGCAATAAAAAAACAGAAATCTCATCGGTATTGTGTCTAATTTTAGTATCATGCATTCAGTCCCTTCCTCTAAAATCCGCATTATTTATCGTTTTATCTCAGAATATTAATATTGGTACAAGATGTATCGTACAAATATAAAATATGTAGGATACGATAGCAATTTATTTGTCGGTAAAATCTGCATTTAATAAGCGTCTCACGCATACATCATTGTTTATTACACGTATATCATGCCCTTGACCAGTTTTTTTTTTCTCGAGGAGTTGATTGTGAAAATTTCCGAGACATAACAGCCTTCAGATTTTGCTTCTTTCTGCAGACGTTACAAAAAGTCATCGGAAAACAAACGCCATTAGGGCCAATTCAATGCACCAATAATTAGCGCTGCTTTCACGTAATTACACTTGAAACGTTACACTTAGCATTAAAATGGATGCATTTTAGTCCACTTGCTTGTTAGTCTACAATTATGATGATGAAAGTAATTACTAGGACAAAACAACATAAATAATAATAATAATAATAATAATAATAATAGATTGGTCTTAATGTTTAACTGCAAAATGTAAAAAAACTTCACTGATGAATAATTATAAAATGTAGTATACAACGATGCTTGCAATATTAAAAAAAATTATTACGTAATTATTGTTTATCAGGTTAATGTTTATCAGCGGTGACAGTTTCTTGATGTTCAAGCAATCATTCTTTTTTAAACTGTTTTCAGCAGAGCAGATTTGACAAGTCGGTTTGTCTATCAAAAGGAGTTTCACTGCACATACATTGCCGTGGTGATATGTTGGATAAGAAGCACTTACGATTTTTTTCTTTTATTATTTATGAAAATAATAAATTATACTGCACACAGAGTAAGCAACATCAGAGCATCAGAGTGTATAAGCGTTTTATCTATGATGAACCTACTTGTGGATGGTGGTCGTAAATTAGTCGTGTTGGGATCGGAATCGCCGCCAGAAGAAGGTGCAGACGCCGCCATCAGTCCTCAGATACAAAAGTCGTCACTTCGGTGTACTCGCTGTCACTTGCACTAAAGCCTCTTTGTTTTACTCAAGATGAAAAGTTATAGGTCACTATAAGAAGAGGAGAAAGGAGTAGGATTCCGAGCCAAATTTTTACTAAATCACAGTTTTCAATTTTAGGAAACCCGTTTCGTATATATACCCTGCATGCAGAGAAATGTGGAGTGGTACGCATCACATAATGGTACTGAAGCAGAAGAGGTAAAGCCTCGATGGAACGCAACACCTCATTTGATACAACCAGATGTGTTGATAGGGTCCATTTATTTTCAAACGTCATTAGAGAACTTGCTGTGGCGTGACAACTCACAGACTGGTATGCAGACAATTAGTCTAACTCCATATACAGACACGGTAAAAGACCAACCATTAGTGGGGACAAAAATGTTGTGTCTCTTGACAACGTTACAGCTTTTCATTATGTCAGAGTGGAAAACTGACATCTGTGGCGTAAATAGTAGGTTCATTAGAACCACAAAGCTAGATTCTGTTTGTAACCTGATGTCTTGATAAAAGATTTCCATAAAACGTTCTCAACGAACGAAAACGCTAAATGCCCCAATTATAGGCTTTGTTAAATCTGTACCATTTAGCTTATGTCTGGGTGAGATGAATTGGTCCAGCAGACCGTGCAGTTAAACATAATTGCATCGGCAGGTGAGTGACAGAATCCTTCTCTAAAATTATGGAGAAAATATTTTAGATCAATAACTACACTACTTTAACAAAAGACTTTCACGTCACATCGGTATTGATTTGTCACAATTTGTAGGTCAACCCTACACTATTTTAATACCAAACAATTAATGATAGTGGTGTCTGAATAATTATTTCGACAAATAGTTTGAAATTGATTTACAAAACAGTATATTGATTTTGCAATTAAAATATAGCTTGAAATGGTAACTAAAAAGCATTGATCTTACGATACACAGCATTCAGCGAACGGACTTCAAGTTCACAACACATTTTCACAATATGTTCAAATAATCCCCAAAATATTAAAGAAAAATGCTCAATTATGATTCATTATATTCATTTTGAAAAGTAAATAGAAAATCTGGGATTAATCGAAACGATGTACCATGCTATTAGTCCTGAACAGTATTATAACGAAGTCATTGCCATTAGCGATTCATTATTTGCTTAGTTATTTGCAAAACATGATATTATATCATACGAAAAACAGAGGCGTCTTACCGTGCGAACGACTCTTCACAGGTGCACAGGTGCAGGCTCTCCAAAAACTCTGGGAAATTATAGCTTTGTCACCATTCAGGATTAAAATCCCATTTAATATTCCAAAGAAAATGCCTTGAATAACACTAGACAGCAAAAAATCCCATCCACCTTGCCTTTTCAGATGAAGTGCGTTTGCTTTGCGGCTTTTGACCGTCAGTTGTCTATTTATCCATTACTACGCGCGCATGAGTCACGCCAACATTTCTTATGTCGTTGAATAAAATTCCTCCAGTATCGAATACATTCGCTTAACCTGGAAAAACGTAGAAAAGACGTGACGCTTTTCTGCGATAACGATACTTTTTACAGGTGTTTCTTTGCCTTTTGGGTTTTATACCTCGATTTAGAATCCAGATCACGGAGATAGACTTCGGAAGTTTGATCCTATGAGCAACACATTACGTCTCTAACCTTCACTATATGCAGACAGAAGGCGGGGAGGGAAAAGAGAGTCGCCAGGTGTCAGTCTGCTACTTATGAAGTCATTTTCATTTGGTGGTGTCCAAAATACCTTCGTGCTTGATAGCTGTTGCGACTTACTTCATATTAAGGAGAAATAAAATATTATATAGGCATACCATTTATTATGCGCTAATTTCAGTTACGTACTATAGTTTTACAACCGCCAAGCAAGGTCAGGAAAAAAGCATTTCAATCCATTCACTCATTCTTGGATGCTTCGAGGAGGGGAATGATAAATGTCATTGAAATTTAATGTCTGGGGCTCGGGGGTGATTTTTATATCCACCAGGTGGCAGTGCAGATTCAACCCTGTGATTCCCTGCGAAAACTGAGTAATTATATGAAAGAATATATACAAATTCGACTATTTAGATTACATATACGTTTTATACGTACATGTACGTTTAACAGTACAGAAAATCGTGTTAAGCGCTTCGGTTGTATTTGACTTCCTCCATAATAACCGGTCATGATCACTAAAAGAGGCTAAATTTTCCAGTGACAACTAGAGCTTTGAATGTAGTCATTTTGTCAAACATAGCGGTATTTTAACATTTATCGGTCAATTTACTACAATACCGTGCTGAAAATATGCTTAAATCTATAACAGTTAAGTAAAAGGAATCTACAAAAACGGCATGCAAGTCATGCATAACGCCGGAAAATATATTTTCGGGTTAACCAGCAGATGGTGCTCATTTCTGCTATTTTAATTAAAAAGTCCGGTTCCAATTTGATTCTGTTTCATGCAATAAGACTGCGTGTATTTATTTATGTTTTTAAAAAGGGTTCAGAGAAAAATTCAGGAGGTCATTCGTAGTCAACTATTTTCATGACAATCCCATGCAAGTACATCGCAGATTGCGCGCATTTCGTAGCGTTGCCCAACGATACCTGGACATAGGCTACATGCGGCTAATGAAATCATCTTTCACGGACGAGCGCTCACTGCTAGATTCTAAGAACTGAAACAGGATTATATGCTTCTCTGGGCAGCGCGGATTGTAAACTGTAATAAGTAAAGGCAAGTCGCTCCAGAGTCCTCTTCGTAAATGAACCCTGGTCATGCTGAAAACTCGCTATGGCGAGGCTGGGGGGGGGAGGGGGTGAACTTTCTCAAAGCACACAGAGAAAAGCTCAAGGCTGATAAAGAGCCGGGAGCAAAAATAACTGACATAAGTGAAATTTTGAAAAGCTGCAGCAGGGCAGAATTGGGGCATGCAGAACAATAGGTGGACAAGTCTTCTCTGCATGTGTAATGAGAGAAGATGGGAAAGTATAAGGAATGTGACAAAGAGGATACCAGTGACAATAAGGAGCGAAAACATCAATAACGTTGGCGGCTGGATTTTTCTAAAACCAAGTAGATGATAGAGGGATTTCAGTAACTAGATTTCACCTTATCAAGCAAGGCAGAAGACATGGAACACAGCATTCACCCCCCACTAGGCACCCGTTGAACTTCTGCTCATCCGACTTCTTCCTGAAACAAGAAGTGTGTGGTGCATTCATCCACATTGTGTTGGTCTTTAGCTACTATGGCCTCTGTAAAAATCTGTGGCGGTCATCTTCTCAAAATACCCAAGAGGTGGCGGGAAAAACACAAAAAACCCTAGATGTTAGGACATCATCTTATAAAAACCAAGCACAACTATGAGATTCTCATGACATTTATAAAAAAAAAAAAGGTACTCAGAAGTATTCAACAATCAGGCTCGGTTGCTTAAATTAACCTCTTAAATCATTAATAAAAACACATGAATACAGATGAAATTTACCATGTTTATTAACAGTAAATAAGAAACATCTGATCATCACTTCATGAAGATGCCTCAACTTCCTCCTCCAGATCATCTGAACAGGTGCAGTTGGAAGGTTCTGAAGACTCCCCCTCATGCTCAGTGTCACTGTCGCTAGTGTCGTCCTCCTCCTGCTCTGGTGTGACAGAGCAATGGACATTTCATTCAACATCCTCAGAAGGCACTAGTGCTGCTTGGTAATGAGCATGAACACTGTAGTAGAGTTTTCGCATTGATTTTAAAACTGAGTTACAGTGGAATAGATTTCAGTCAAAGCAAATTCAAGCCACTTTGTTTCATCACTTGACACTTGGTAAGTACGGCTAAGTGAAAAACTTTTGCAAGCCCACAACAGCAGCAACAATGTAGTGCAAACAGCACGTACACAAAGAAAAAAAAAAAAAAAAAATTCAAAAACTGCTCATTTTGGCTGTTCTCTTTGCCACCTACGAAATCTTAAGTGCAAGGTGAGATATGCAGAAGCTGAAGCATGTTAACTTTGCAATTATTTTGGAATGCAGGACAGATCACATATGTATTTAAAAATTACAGAATATGTACTTAACTGGCATTGCAGTTTGTACCTTACATTATATAAAATTCATAAACAGTCATACACCGTACACAGCAATTTAAAAGGTGACTAATACAGTTCCCTCCCCACCCCCCCCCCCCGCCCCCCCGAGACAATGCGCAGTACTTTTCTTTTTTCGCTTTCGTCGTGCGCGCTCATTTGATCTAGATGCACC
>JAODKE010000001.1:31299238-31320928 GCA_026779605.1 Mormyrus hasselquistii | reverse complement strand
CAGCTATCACTTTGTACAGAATCACCATCGCAGAGTCTATAAACCACAGCTATCACTTTGTACAGAATCACTGTACAGAATAGCTTTACTGCTACGTATAGACTCACTAGAAATCGCTTCATATAGACTACCTAAGAATCACTTTCCATCTGCTTGCTAGGAATTGCACTGTAGGGATTCTCTAGATATCCCTTCAAATAGACTCCCTCGGAATCGCTCTGCATCGACTGGTTAGGATAGCCTTGCTAAGAATTGCTTTGTATAGACTCTCCTTATGGAGGGGAAGCTGAAAGACCACTTCCTGTGTGAAACAGCCTTTCCCAGCAGTCTGTATGAAACATGGCTTCCCGCCACCGGTGCTTCTCCAGCTTTGTCCTTTGAGCACATGGCCGTGACATCATGTATTCCATATTCCATGGCAGAATAAGAAACATAGCTAACACCTGGCTTAAAGGCCCACACAAAATGTCAGACTGGTGTAAATGCACTGTTAAATATAATTGCGTAACCCTTGTAGAATCTAAAATTGAGCAATTGTGGAATTGTTAAATTCACACGGTCTCACAAATGTGGCAACATGGTTGTTGTTGTGTGCTAGGTTCTCATGAAGGGAGCGCTACCTTGGACTGACTAGAACGGCAGGGCTAAACGCTCTTCATCACCCTCGGTTTTTCCCATCTGTTTTTTTGCTCCACAGCCAGGTTCGAAGGAAGGCTTCCCTGATGAAGCCCTAATTGGTCTCTGTGATACATCTCCCCTCCACCACTGCCTCCCTCCTGACATTTATGTTTACCACAACCGTAATCTTCAAAAAGCTTGTTAACATAAGCAGCTCTGGGCTCATAAATCATAGAGTCAGCGCTGACTGATCCTCAGCGCTCTCCTGTTTACCGAGTGAGGAGCGAGTGGCAGACGACTGATCCCCACTTTTCCCCTCGCAGTGAAGGTTTAGCTGCTCAGAATCATTTATTTTAATTTTTTTAAACAACTTATTTTGAGGTCTGTTCACCACTCGTTAAAGCTGGGCTTAGAGGGACAGATAGGCTGGCATGTCTTTAATTTATTCATTCTTTTACCCAGACAAGCCCCTGGCCTGCATTTAGGCTCACAGAATGCAGTGTGCTCTGTGCACCGCCTTGCCTGATACGGTGGGCCGCCCCCTGAGTTCCAAAGAATGGACCATCCTGCAGCTGCCTTTGACACGCGGGTTTGAACCTGGCTCACCCATCAGGGCTGCTTCAAGTCCACCTGCCACAGAAGTGTAAGTGACGGGTGGGCAGCGAGCAAACAAACACCTGAAAACAATTTACTATGGAACGCCGTGGAAGGGCCATTAAAAGCGAGAGATTGAGGCCATGGCAGATCTTAACGGGCTGACAGGGATGAGGTGCTGCGTGTCATCGCTCTTAATGAATGTAATGTGTTTTAACGACGGACTTGGTTTTCAGTATTAAGTAAGCAATATAACAGCATATAACACGAGGAACCTCCCCTTTCAGTTTAAACTGGGGGGGGGGTAGAAGGAGGGTCACTTGCTCCCCCACATTAGCGCATTAACCGCTATCTAACCCAGACCTGCTGTGGTGAGCTGACACTAATCCCACACGCGCCGGAGAACCCTGCCTGTGTTACATTATCACATCTAATTCCCATAATCCCCAGCTGTGCTTCCAGAAAGCTGTTCCACCTCTGTCTCTCACCTACGGCTTCTGGTGACATTTTAGCATGGCGCCCGCGCTCCCTGACTCCTCGTCATCTATGGGTGCCGGACCCCCCCCTCCCATGGTTACCCTTTTAGCCTCCCCCAGCAGGCATTAGTGTCATTCGGGTGGAAAAAACAAACCGCACAAATGTCGGCCAGATCCCGCGGTCTGGGGGCCTTTTCACACCACTGCTTGTCACTCCAGACTATTAGGCCTTGCGAGTCACTCCATTCACACTGCGCCTGCCCGTGTGAGACGTTCCGGGCTTTGGTGCCAAATTAAAGCAGCACGGCCAGGCTCCACAGAGACAAATAATCTGTGCTAATATTGCCCCCCTATTGTGCAGAGGACGCTGCTTTTCTTATCTCGTTTACCGTATTAAATGTCACCTGCTATCCCCCCGTCTCCGGCCTCACCTTGCTTACACTGAAACTCCTGCATACCGCCATTGTCCTTGCGATGCCTTGTCACCTCATCCACTGTCCCTTCATCTAGACTGTTGACCTTAAGTGGACCGTCTTCGCTGTTAGGCGACTCCTTAGAAAAAATTAAAAAGCCTCATTAGAATCTTAACAATACGAACAGCAAACAGTTGACTCAGAGTTAGTGATACAAATGGAATCATACTCTGTCCTATTTATTAGATTGGAGATCTCTTTAACTAGAGCTTATTAATGTGTCTTGTATTTATAATCACGTGAAAATTTGTTTACGAAAGGCTTTTTTTTTTTTAAAGTATACCTCATGTGCTGACTTTATTGTCACAGTAAAAATAGCGGTGGAAACATACTTCCTCTCACATTTAATTTTATATTTGAATAAAAGAGCTACAGGAAAGTATTAATCTCCTTAACATTTCTAAGTACATCCTCCGAAGGATTTTGCTTTTTTTTTAATCTTACATATGCTCAGCAGAGTTACTGGCGAGAGAAAAAAAAAACTGTACGTTTTCTTCATTTCATCCTTTCAACATCAAATGGCGAGCAGCAAAAATTGGATCAGACTTCAAAGGCTGCTATGTGCTCCAAGTCACAGAGTGACTCTTCTATTTCACATATTGAATTCGAGCAGGATATCAAAGAACTACCAAAGAACCTCAGGTCTTTACTAAAAAAGGGGTCTAACATCTGTAGAGAGACGCGCAAAGACAAATCACCTCCGGGAAGCATGGGCATTTATTCTCAGCCATGAATTTCCAGCCTTTTGATTCCTCTATCTGCTGCACCACCTCGCCTCTCCACAGGGCAAAAGTTGGGAGTGAAGCGAGATCCTTTGTTTCAAGGACTTTGGCGCTCTGAATAACTCTCGCCTTCTTGTAACTTCCGCTGCCGCCATGCGGATGTAGCCGGCCATCTGGCAGCGTGTATTTTCTATCTGCTATGGAAATTACGCAAAAAGAAATCTCACTCACCTTGCCAGCCTCCCCACTTTTAGGAGGATCGGTCACATCATTCGTCACCTTGCTTCGGTCCAATCTGAAGAAGAGGAACAAGTGGAGATGCTTATAAACTCCTTTACTTCATAATAACAATGCAAATTTTACACGACACATGTTACTCAGACACAGTTCCAAGACCCCAAAGTGTCCTAATTATAAGAGTCTGACATGAGATCGGGCACCGCATAACACAAAATGTCTAGATTCATGTCAAACTGATCATTAAAATAAACTATGTTTTTCCTTAGTATTGTATGGAAAACATTGAACAAAACCTGACAGCGCTCTGGTAAATGGTGATCTAAAGGACTCTAAATCTGGAATACAATTATAACCATGAACAAACCAACCCAAAGGGAGATTGATTAATTTGGTGGTGTACAATGAAGACTGGACTCCTGCCTTTCAAAGCAGCCCGCATCTGGCCAAAGAGCAGGAACAGCGCTCAGAACAGTCTATGCAAATCCACCACTGGTATGCATCCTTCTCTGACTTGTGGAACTCCCAAGTTTCTAAACATGGAACATTGGGCTTTATGCCAAAAACTAGATTTAAGATGTGAAGTAAAGGGTAGAGCTACTTTTCTGAACATCCAAATCATTCTTTTTAAAGCTTTCCAATCTTGAAGACGCGTCTCCAGTAAAATATTTCCTTTGAGCTCAAAGCTGGCAGCATGAAATATCACAATACTGATTCTCACTTTGCCAGCAGCATCTGCTAAATGATTTAAAAGGTACACAAACGGAATAAGAGCTGCACCTAAACGTGTAACGTAAGTACCGCTGTGTACCTGATCCATCACTTGTCTTCTGAATGAGTCCATGTTAATTCTATGATAAGCATAGAACACACATATATATATATATTTTGAAATTAATTTATCCAAAAAAAACTGACACAAAAGTCAAGAATGCTTCACTATAGTAGTGTTTCAGTATATAGGTATAGTTATGACCCACTCAACTAACAGGAAAATTATTTTGACAGCGATATTATTTTAAATAATGTTGGGATGCAGAAAAACCTGGAAGGGGTTAAATTCTGGTGGATCTATAAAGCAACGCATTTACGGAATCCACTTGGAGACATGAATGACAGGTGTGTTAAGCCATTTTATCGGTGACAATGACTTCCTCCTGTCTGTGTATATGGGCTGGGGAGTGAGGCATCTGACAGTCCTGTAAATCTGGGGGGGGGTACTCTCACCGGTGCTGTGTCCCACCCTGGGCATTAAAGCATTAATCTATAGATGCTGCAAAAACATTGAAATACTACAAACAGACAGGAAATCTCCATGGAGACATGCGGAACTCACCCTGCCCACTCCCCGCTCTGGGGCTCTACCGGGCTGCTCTGTGCTGCCATGTGCTTCTGTGCTGCGCACTGTTTACGCACCCGATGTCCCCTGTATGCTGAAAACACAGGTCAGACCTACCTTCAGAGGAGCTCTCCAGTAGTGGAAAATTATTTAAAAAATCAACGTGACTGCTATAATTTTAATATAGACAGTCATGAATAGGTTTAGATGCAAAATCACATACAGTACATGCAAAGCACATTTCCATAATAAGTAACACTCTTTCGCTTGGATGCACAATTAGCCCTCACGTAAGGGTCTAGAAAAGGTCTGTTTAGAGGCATCTGGTTACTTAATAAAAGACAGACGTGAGATCTGACAGAAGAGACGCCTCCAGCCACATCGCGTAAGCAGGCCGCCACCAAAAGCACAAGAGACAGCTGAGATTGCTTCCCAGACAGACCTGCTCCTCTCCTCCTCCACGCACCGCTGCTTACGAGGGATTTAGGGGTCCATCGCGTATTACTGAGAGGGATGTGGATTGCTAAGATGCTGGCCCTGCCCAGGAGGTCAGTGGCTGGAGGGCTGCCATAAATAACAATGTTGAGCCTCCAAACCCCCCCCACGTCCCCCCCTCGGCCCCCCTGCCACCTTTCCCTGTCCTCCACTGAGCGGCTCAGGAGAGGGGGCTGCTCTCGCAAAGAGCACTGTGCCCACTTTGATCTCCGTCAAGCCTTACCAAGTTGGAATTCATTTACATTCCAGATGACACGGCTGACGGCATTTAAAGAAAAATAAAAAAAGAGGCATCTTGCTTCTGGAATGTGAGCTCGCTGCGACAGAGCGGGAATTCAACAGAGGAAGTCATCGGGAGGCAGAGGGGATTAGCCCCGCTGATGCTTTTCCAGGGAAAGAGATGAAAGCGGGGGGGGGGTTTAATATGCACTATTCTACTGCAACACAGAGACCAAATGCTGCCTAAACTTTCAAAAGCTTCTCCTCATACATTATTGATTAATTATTGCCGTTTCATAGAGGTTTACCGAGATCAAAAAGGCATTTCATGAACCTTAAAACACACTGGCCTTTATCGGAGCTTCAGTTCATGATCCCGGTGCACAGGTTGTGCCGAGGATCAAGTTAAAACAACTTTCTCAAGTCTTTCTGAAGGACGATAACTGCTGAGTACCAGACTGTATGCGGATGGCGGCCTTCTCCCGTTCCGCTTTGATTAGCCGGAGCTTCTGACGAGCGGCATGGCCCCTCCAGGCTACAGAGAGGAGAGAGGCTGATGAGCAATAAACATACAGCATTTTCAGAGTCTTTCTTTTTAAATTCCTAAATTGAAAAAATTGCTACTTTGTCATTAAAGCTGTAATGGAGTTTTGGCCTTTGGACTGAGGATGACATGCTAAAGGCCACCTGCATTGTCGCATGGAAAGTTTGGGTGGAAGCCCCAAGGGTGGAAGGGACAGATGCCATTACGCTAAGTTCACAGGTTAAACCCCATTTTTCCGCTTGCCAAAAGCATCACCAACCAAACCCCCAGATCAGAGGCAAATCAGCAGTTCAAAGATGCAACCCGATGGAGTCGCCAGTAAGTCGTAGACCCCGTCAGATGTCTAGCAAACTAAATATCTGGACCTGCCGGAGATTCCAAGTAGTGTTGGCAATGACTGCGACAACAAGCTACAGCCAATGAGAGCGCAAGGCACGGGGTTAGCTGAAAGCTGAGAGGAGTTTAAAAAGTTCAATTTGTTTAGAAACTGCTCTTAGTGTTCAGGCATATATTTAGTGACAAAAAAGTTAAGCACCCATAAGTAGTGGTCCAATATGGATGTAATTTGGTACATGTGCAGACCAGCGATGGGTATGTAAATGATTCGATTTGCAAGAATTTGGCACGTCTAGTAACCAGACAGACAGGATGCCTCGTGGATTCATTAGACAGCATTACCAGCACTTGATAGAGGTCACATTTTGGGTTTGCATGAGGCCGGCCGGTCGTATCATGCAATTGCCTGGCATGTGGGACATACAGATGTCACAGTCGCCCGATGTTGGAACCAGTGGGCAGGTGAGAGCACCCGCACACAAATCCACAAACATGAATGTTCCGATCGCCCAAGACAGACCACACCATGAGAGGATCGTCATATTGTACGCCAAGCATTACAGAACTCCAACACATCTGCGCCTGCCATCCTGACACAGGTATTGGACACTCCCCACGTCATCCCACACTGTGTGTCGATAACTGGCATCCAGGTTCACCATCTCATGCGTAGGCTGCCATTAACCTCAACACAGACGTCTGTGTTTGGAGTGGTCGCGTAACCAGGAGGCATGGACTGATGACGAGTGCCGTCCATACCATGTTCAGCGATGAATCTCGGCGCTGCATTACCATGGATGACTGTCGTGTGCACGTATGGCAGAGCTGAGGGGAGACGACCAATCCGGCCAATGTTGTGAAGAGACCCACCGGTGTTACTCCTGCTAATGGTGCATTCGTTTTTCTCTCGGAACTCGGAAATTCCAAATTGAGTGACATCACGTCCGACAATCTCCTGTTCGAGCTACCACATCTTGGAACAAACATGGCTGCCTCCATGAACACGCTGCTATGTGTTGTTGCTTTATATTTTAGCAGATTTGGTATTATAATTGGATAATTTAGAGATTATTTTTTTCCGAGAGATAAACAAACAAAAAACATGAACAAGTCAAACCACATTAAAAGCTTTATAAAATATTTTAGCACATTCATAGAGATATACTTTTTTTGAGAGGCAAACAAACTGCAAGCCACCATGTTGAAATTACGTCACAGGGGACACTTGGACAACAAAATCTTGTCCAACAACAATGTTATAAAAGAGGCGTGTTTCCGATGGGAAGTGACGTTTTGCGTGACGCTTCGTGACGTTTTCATCTGAGTTCCGAGTTGGAAACAAATAATCGAACGCACCATAAATCCGACTGTCATGGGAGCAGCAGTGTGCCCATACTACTAACCCTGTTTGATCTGATATTATTATCATCGCGATACAGTCACATGACCTTTCACCATATTCAGATTCAGTTCATCTCCACCACTCCACCTGGGTGCTTGACTTTTTTGTCACCGAGTGCATATGAGAAGTGCAACGGTACACGTATTTGCAAAAATTTCAGTACAGGTTCTTCGGTGCGGAACGCATATGTACCAAATAAGTGCAGCAATTGTAGAACCTTTGTGTTCTGTGTGTTTCCCCCGAGCGACATTCGGATCGGGCCGGATGAAGCATGTATGCATGGTCATGGCGAACACAGATGAACCAGTACTTGAAGACCCTCCACTATAACTAGTACAATACAGGTATTTTTTAAATGATGCACCATAATGGATATTTTGTTATACTTCATATTTTCTGAGACAATGATTTTTTTGCACACTTCTAATATGAAGCTGAAAGCTGCTCATGTGAAGACAATATGGGTCAGGTACAGTTAATTTACTAAATGTGCATATTAATGGATATTTATATTTTTATGTACTTGAGAGAACATTTACTTTGAATTACTTTTCAGTAAATTTTAAGTAACAGTATCGACAGAGACTTTTTTATTTAAGAAAGACAGTCATACTTTGTTCAATAAACCACTATTTAATAAAGAAAAGAAGAGGCAACTTATGTTTTTTTCCTTTATCCCCATGGTATCGAAAACGTACCTAATTGTGACTCCAAAACACCTAAATTTTTGTGTTACACCCCTAATATATATATATAAATTTGAGATGCCACGTCACTAAAGACCCAAGGTATGTAACGCTGGTTCATGAAAGTTCTATGTGTATGAGGGTTAATATGCTGCATGCTTGTAAATGTTGAGCATATGTGTTCTCATTTGATTGAAGTGTTTTAACAATCTACAGCATGTTCACACTAAAATTGTGATTTCCCGGTGTAATTCACATGTGTGATTTTGTGACAAAACATCAGTGATTCCTCCTGGGGAAAGGTCTTGTAATGTGTGACCCCCCTCAGACCTGTTTCTGATCAGTCGAGTGGTGTATCTACCATAACGATTTCAAGATTCCCGATTGCAAGATGACAAATTGTGTAGTGTGAATGGTCCCGCGATCTGATGACTTGGAAGGTCATGTAGCTCGAATGTGGCCTTACCTGATTGGATGACGACTGCTCCATGTACACGCTTCTCATGCTCCCTGCGGTAGCGCCGGGCACCCAGCCACCCCTTGGTGTAGGCCTGAATTAGCACCACCCGCGCAATGACCTCCCTCAGCAGCAGGTTCAGCTGCTCCACATGGTAATACTTCAGGAAAACCTGTGGACCCCGAGGACCATGTCAGCCCAGGCCAAAGAAAGCCCTTTGCCAGCATAAATTCCATTATATCAGGGCTAATGGCAGCTGAAATAATGAGCTCAGTGGGAGGTGAATGCATGAAAGTTGAACAAGAAAGAGACTGTTTCCTGAAAAGATGACACATCTTAATCTATTTACAAAGTTATGAAGTTATATGTTTTACCTGAGCAAACCTGATAAAGTGTCCTCCATCAGGACACAACAGCGGAGCTTTCACTGGGATGTGAACCCGTTGCATTCTGGTGAAGAGTCTCACAGGGGTGCCACTCAAAATTTTGGGCCCCATGAAAGCATATCATACTGGGCCCTCAACTCAGAAGAATAGAATTATGCTCCAATGTCTTTAAATGAAACCCTTATTATCCCTGAGTGGAAATTCTTTTTTATGCCTCCCTCAATTTGTCTGAGAAGAGCAGCTACCTGTAGCGGCACCCAGGAAGCCGGGGTTGAACCAGTGACCTTGTGGTTACAGGCACTCAGGGCTAGCCCACTGAGCCACACACCATCCCCAAAGGTTTACTGCCCAAACAGGGACTTCAACGCTGGACCCTCAGATTAAAAGTCAGATGCTCTACCAACTGAGCTATCCAGGCTCTTAATGCTACTATGCTTATAAGTGCTGGTAAGCTCGTATCGCCACACCGACAATATTAGACAATATATATTGGTTATTGATCCAATTTTCCGATTCAGAAATATAGAGACACAAGCAACAAAGGTATTCGTTAAGGCACAAATTGCACCATTGAGACACAAAAATACCTCCATCTGCTAAATTTTTTGCACCACTACTTCTGTCTCTTTTCCACGCACACCTGTGTAACTTCCAAGTTAGCACCATTCCTTATGCTCAATCAATCAGCAAAGTTTAACATAGCTCCTAGTCAAGTGAAAAGTACCTACTACTAGGCAGGAATTAAAAAAGGTTCAGTAACTACCTCCCAAGAACTACAACTGGGCCAATGATGTGGTGGGAATGATACTGAACTTACTGATTCCTGAAAAAAGTTCTGGTCCCTGAAAAAGGTTCCTGCAATGGGTAAGTGCCTGTTGGTGAGCTTCTTTTTACCCCTTCAGTAAGCTTGGATTTGAGTATTATGCTGGTCCTAACTGCCTGTTCCATGAATTTTTTTTTAATGTCTCCAGTCCCCTCAGGTTTTTTCATCTGTCTTTGAGAATAGGTTCTTTCCCACATGTTTTGACTATCAGGTTATGCCCCCTCTCCCTGTTGCTTTCCACAGGAAAACTACTAATACTGAGGTTCGGGTCACTTCCCTAAAACTTCCTCAGTTTAAGGATACTAGATAGAAACCCAGCATTTAACTCAGCAATGGGAGCATGAACCTTACATTTTTGTCCATGAAGTTGATGATTCCTACAAAACCAATGTCCTAAATCTGGCCACTGGGCTCCTCAATTTTTCCTCTGAAAAACCTGCATAGAATAAATGGGACAATACAGCACTTTAGGTTCACCTTAGTTCTCCCCAGGATCCAGTTGTCTAGTTTGGCCTGTTGTAGGATGATGATGACATTGTCCTCAGTAGCCTCTGGCGTCAGGTGTACCCGGAAAGCCAGGCAGTAATACCTGATTGGGGTAAAGAAGAGAGAGGTGGTGAGTGTGTTTCAAGGGAAGAATGAAACAGAACTAAATCATTCTGCATATTGACCATGTCATTGTGATATGTTTCACAGCATTTCATATAAATTAAATCACATATACCTTATGTGTTTGTCTTAAAGCACAACAAAACGGTAAATAAAAATTAAAGCAATTACAGATATCCATCCACCCATCTTCCATAGTTACTTATCCAATGCAGGCTCACAGCAAACCTGAAGCCTATTCCTGGAGGTGTAAGCCAAAACAAGTACACAAAATCAATTAATCAAGGAGAAAAACTAGTGGGAAGAACATGCAGAACTGGGGACAGGAATTGAACTTTCATCCCTGTAAGTGTGAGGCTACAAATTACTGCATCATACTACAATGAGAGACAGAAACCTCTAATATTAGCATTAGAATTATTAACTCCAGCGATACGACACACTGAATTAACTGCTGAAATCTCCCTGGATTGGCTGCACAGTGCTCCTTTGACTCAGCATTTTTTCGAAATAAATCAAATTTGCCTGTTGACAAAATTATTCCTTTCAGAGCATGTGATGTCACCTTCAGTGTTTTAATTTGCATGTAGGGAATCGAGAATTAGGAACACTCTGGACAATACACCCTTATTAAAGGACAGTATATGTTAGTTTAAAATATATGCAGTACATCAATATGTGTATGTACATCAAATATACACAGAAAGATACACATCAACAGAGATCTTGAGATACCCCTCTGCCAGACAGAGCAACTAGCTCCACACTCACACCTTTTCTGACACAAGTCAGTCAGCTCAGCAGACTACCAAGCAAAGTCATCTGGTCCATTCAGGAGAACTTCCTTAGAGCAGCAAGGTACAAAGATCGAAGGGCTGCTAATTGGCCCTCAGTAGGTCTGGATTTAACCCCATTCAACAAGTCTTCCAGTGGTCTTGAAATGAATGTTAAAAGATGTACATTAAAGGATGGAGGACCAGAGCTGGGTGATCAAAGTCCCCCTCTACCATATAAAGCAGCACTCATTAAAATGGTACAGTCACATTGGAGCAAAGCAGATGCGCAGTTCATGTACCTCTTGTAAAGCGGACTATCATATTGCCCCTAATGACATCCACCCATTGTAGATTTTATATGTACGGCAGATCTCCCATTATTTGTCTAATGTATCTCGGGAGGGTTGTTGGAGAGAACTCCCGGAGAACTTCCGTGACGAATCCAAGAGCCAAAACACACCCGCCCCTCTGGGGCACTCAATACTCAATGGAGTACACCAAACATCTACCATAAATATCGTAGTGGTACAAACATGACACATTAAACGCCACATACTCCAGAGATCCACGTGAGGCGTCGTAGATATTACAATCTTAAATATTTGTTTGATATTGGTATGCTTTTATCATGAAACACATGTAGTGATAGAACGCTATACTATTATGTGATTGATTGTGAAGAGAAGCATGTTACAGGTACTATTTGTAATGGGATTATAATATGTTGAAAGTGGCTATTCAATATCAGAAAGCCCTATGGCGATCATCCCTTACAACTCATGAAAAAAAAATGTGCTGATCGTTTATGTAGCCACTGGCTGTATCACAGAATATGTTCTTTTATTCTGAAGAGTCGAGGCAAGCTCATGAAAGAAACACGTTTCCTGCCTTGAATCAAAACCTAAATTCTATCTTTAAGAGGCATCAGAGTGTTTCACAAAGGCGTATCACTGATATAAAACACTTAAATAGGTAGAGCAGTCCAAAGTCAAGAATACCATGAAAGTAGCACTATATTGAAATAACATCAAAGTATATGAGACACAGTTTAATTCATGGTGCAGGCAATGTAAATCCGTTTAATATGCCTCTCTGCAGAGCTTGACTTGTTTAACCACATAGTCTGCCTACAGCAAAAAAAGAAAAAAACAGTGCTGGTTTTCCTGTAAACACAGCAAAATCTTAGCGGATGGCAAAAAATACCAGATGCTTTACCGTACGTACAAGTGCATGAGACTGATGTCAGAGTTGTAACATAAGCTTTCAAACATCATAGTTTCAGTAAAGGGCCCTTGAAAAAAATGTGATTGTTTTCCCCCCCAAGAGGCAGTAAAGAACAGTATCAGATTGCGATCTCCTGTCAGGTGATTTGCAAGGGGATCCGGATTCCATATCATAGTATTGTCACCTCCTTCAGCTTTTCTATAGGGCTTACTATAGAAGTCCTTCCTACTTAACTCTTCTTTCACACATGAAAGAGGATGTCCATTGAAGATCTATGAGAATTTTCTGTATCCCGTTTTTACTTTTGCAGGGATAGGGGGGCAGATTTTAGCATACAGGAAGAGGCCTCTACAAGTTTGTTCAATATCAAAGCCTATTAAAACTGCTGGATCACCAGTGTGCTTAGAAGCTGGTAACAAAAAAGGAGAAATTACAATGGCACTGGATGGAACACGTCTTTGATATCTCCATGCTTTGCTATGTTTTACTTTAATTCCTGTTGATACCTGCAAGGCCTTTGATGGTGCAGACAAACTGTACTGCTTGCCAACTTCAGAGAGGCCTTTGATATGAAAGCACACATTTAAATCAATTTTTATGCGGGTTCCAGTTTTTTTTAACTGTATCATTTGTCTGTTTCACTTCAGCCAATGATATCACACAAAGGACAATGCACTCTAAATTGGCTGTTCTTCGTAATAAAAAGAGTTTGACATCACGAACATTTCATTGTCTTCTTACTTAAAAAACAGATTAATGGAACGGCAGCCTTATACTTTAAAACAGAAAATACTGTACTTGATTTCAATAGTAAGATTTAAGAGAGAAAAGAATGTACCATTACAGTGATTCTGTCATTGTCCAATTGTCCAACTTTCTGGCTTATGAATCTTAACTTGTCTGACTGGAAATGGCATTCTGAGGAGAGCACATTTATTTTGATTATTTTGATTACAGGTTCTTAACTGGTAGAAGGGGAGGTAAATAAACCCACATTTTCCAGCATTTAACTCTTCACACTGTATGCAATAACAGATGGATAACAGGCTTCTTGGATATCAAGGTCAGAGTAATTATTAATGAGTCTAAATTTCCCTGTATTCTTAAAAGCCGCCTTTCAGCTTTGGTCATATACAGTCCATGTGCTCTTGCAAATTTAAACAAATTAAATGTCATCCTAAGGTTCCTTAACGGAAAACTTCAAAATGACTGTTTTTAGAATAGTTGAAATAAGGTAATTATGCATTGCTGTAATTTAGCAGACCTGAATTTATAATGCAGTAGGATCAATGTTTGGGTGCATCTGTTGAGTCTCTAACTATCTGAAGGTTTCCTGCCAATCAGCAGATTCTTGTTAAATATTAATGGACACTATGTGACTAGTGGCTGTTACCTGTTAACAAACTCATCGAAAAGGATCCGGTGTGAGTATCCCTGCCTGCGAATGTTAACCGTCTCCAGGATCCCTGTGTAGCGCAGCTGCACCATCACCCTCTCCTTGCAGAAGCGCAGTGCCCGTCTGTCGTCGTTTGGCTTGATGCATCGCACAAAATGCGGCTGGCCCACCACCATTTTGGAGAGGAGGTCCATCAGTGAATACTGGCGACACAAGGCAAAAAAAGATGGCCGGCTGCGCATACATAAGTGTAACACAAGACCGTGTTGAAAAGCTGTAAATGTTAGCGCAGTGGTGGTCACGAACAAGAACGACTAGCTTTCAACCTGCTCATGACAGCGGTATTTCGGTTACAGATGTTCTTTGTGCTTCAGGGTAGATTGCATTTATCTTTCCAAGGAGTCATAAACAGTTTTCCCAGCGTTGACCTCCCACATAGGAGCGAATGAGAGCTCTTTCAGTGGGATTGGGGAGCTGCCGTTGGGCAGTTTGTTTGAATGACGGGAAGCTAAGAAAAGGAGCACTATGCTGTTTCACTATGGCCGTGCCGTTTCGCTGCCTGGCACAGCTTTGAAGGAGGTAGCTATCTGCCATCGAGGATACGTACACGGAAGTAAGAGGCCACAGTCTGTCTTCTCATGTTGGTGGTCTCCTCTGGATGCCGCATCATCTCCATGGTGTCCACCTGCGCAGAGAGACCCCCGACACTGTTAGTCTGCAAGCCCCTGCGCTTGCAGCACGAAAACAACCGGAAGCATGTATTACGTTATTGAATAAGTGCAATGTAAAAATACACCACAAAACAAAGCTTATATTTAAATACTAACAGCTGCAAAAGAAAACACAGGCAATACCGCAAAGTTTATGCACAACTGAAAAATTGACTGATGGCTGAGAACTCAGCTACGAATAAAGCCCACCTCTTAATGAGACTGCACGGCATTTGATAATGAAATGATCATTAATATGTGAATGGTTTAACTGTGGCTTGATTTTAGCACCATGAAGACAAAATCAACAACAGATAGAAAAATGAAGGCTACAGAGGAGATTCGGCGCAAAGTAATCTAAATAGAAATCAGGATCTCAGCACAACACTGCACTAAAAAGACACAATATTAGAATTCTGATGGTCTATTCTCTTCACAACTTCATCATATTTAATGAAGTAATAAATATTTTACAGCAAGTCCATACAGCAAAGTGCATATCTTAATATTTTATGCCGTCACGGGACAGAAAGGTGCGCCCATTTTTTTAATGGTATCTTCTCCCACTGCAGCTAAAGGTTTTCACAATTTGTGGTGTGCAGTCTGAGAGGTCTCCCTGTGTATGTTCCAGAGATTTATCAGACATCTGCACCTTCTTCATTATTTCTTGAGTTCAGCACCAGTTAAAGGGGCAGTCCAGATATGCTGTAGTGCTATTTATCCATCTAGACTGTAGTAGTCAGAGTTTCCTAATTTCAGAGATATAAGCTGTAAAAATGTCAGCCTTCTGACAAATATAATGGAGCTGAATTCTTTCTGTGGTGATTAAAGTGCCAAAAAATACACTTGAAAAAAATTCAACAGCGATATCTCTTATTGGAAATCATGACCCGGTTACTCCACCTTATTGTTAGCAGTTTCATGTAAGATCCATTTACTTTCTACCGAATTCCACACACCATGTGTATCCCTGCACGGAAGATAAGGTTGGTATGATATCTGAATCTGCTGCGAAAAATATCTGGATTTTTGATAATGTCTAAACAGAAGATCAGGAATGAATCAATTAATTATTATTAATATTAATATAGCCTGTTTTACATATCTCTTTACAAGTAATACACAGGTAATGTTTGTTAAAAATGCCCTTAAAACAGTTCTGCACAGCCTATAGTACCCAATATTTGGTTCACACGTATTTGTAAAATGTCAGGCAGAAACCTTTAAGATTTAACACAAGTCATGTGTTTACAACTGAAGACACAAACGCAAAAACTACTCAACACTAAATGAATGTGTTCTTTTCACTTTTTATTTTCCCCACTTGAAATAGGAGCAGGAAAAAAAAGTGCCCAAATAAATAGCAAACCAGCAGTGGTCACTATGGTATAATGAAAGTAAATGATGCCCAAATTATGGAGGCGAATAAGAACAACAACCATCATAATCACGAAAACAAATAGGAATCAAAAATAAAATAGGAAGTTATGCTTTAGTATGGATTTTTAGCAAAAGACACAAGCGTGTTTGCTAGGGACAGGCTGTGCACACGGCGCACATGCAAAGTGTGCTGTCTTTTTGGCGAGGTGTTGCTTATCACCCAACTGCAGGAAAAAGACATTTTTCATATGTTTGTTTTCAATCCGATAAAGCAGTTTGACCCAGTGAAGGCAGAACTAGTTGCAAGTAACAATGAAAACTCTTTCCACACATATTTTTTGATTATATCAATATAGTTGGAAAAAAATCGATAAGAAACAAGTATCCTATTGATCAGTAATATTTTTTTACTGATAAATAGTGGGGCTCTCCAGCTCCTGACACCATAATTGGATGTAAACATCGACGCTAGCTCAGAGTGCTACGCGAACCAGCAGTATGCAGCTGTTATTACTACTAACCGAGACAGTATTGCTGCTATGTGTTTTGGTTGGTAGCTGATGCTAACTGATAATGCTTCCTGCCTCAGCACCACTAAGCTAGCAAACGCTAGAGCTCAGCCAGCAAGGACACCATTTATACTTATATTCGGTCACATTCTCAGGAGCACAAGTGCCCTGGTGCTATATTCTCTGCAGTGAAGAGACATTGCTGTTGAATTTTTCAAATGCTTTAATCACCACAGAAAGAATGTCATGCAGTCCCAGTATAATCGCGAAAAGACAGGACATTTCTACAGCCGATATCTCCGAAACTAAACTCTATATAGAATATATAGAATATAGATGGCAGCTTTCAGATATAATTTACAATATATCTGAAAAATATGTTTTTTTTTTTTTTAATTTTGGGGTGAATGTCTCCTTTAAGATCTGAGGACCATGTAAAAATGTCTAAACACAAACATTTATTAACACCATACATGCAAAAACATGTTGACAAAATGGTCAATAAAATTTACTACTCACTTAAACACTGGCTCCTGGTTATTTATAATGAGCTTAAACATGACACTGTAGATGTGAGGAATCTCTGAAAAAGGCTTGTATAAGAAGCCTGAATATAATAGTGCTTTCTTTACCTGTGGACAATTGTATTTACCAATGAAATGTCTAGCACACATGTGAGAGTATGTGTTATTATAATTATTATTGTATTGTTGAATTTTTCAATTCCACATTTTTCTAGAATATTCTGTCTTTGGGCTGGGTGGTTAGATGGCTCCATGGAATGTTTGTTTTTGTTATTGGTCATAACGGATCATCTTTAAACCATGGCATTTACCTTAACACAAGCAATATTATTCAGTAATAACAGAGTGAGACCACAAGGAACGCCCTCCTGAACATGCAATTACACCCTGCTGGCTGACGAGACCCAGAACACATTTTCACAGAGAGAGATAAAGAGAATCAGCATATGCAGTCAGATATTTTGTAGTCAGATATTATAACTCATTGGAAGTCAGCATGAAAAAAAGCATTTGATAAGGTAATATAATTACGGCAAGATAACACATTCATACCTTCAGCAGGTATCCAGAGGAATGAAAACAGGAAGTAACATTTGGAAATATATGAAAAGACAACACAAAAGGGAGAGAAGGGAATGGAAATCTAAGCGGCTGACATTATCCCACTTAATCCCATTAACTTCTGTCCTTGAGGGCAGAGCGTAAAAAATGGGGCTTTGCGTGACAAAAAGATGCGCCACACTTTATTACGAAAGAGCATATTCACTCTGGGCACAGCAGCATCAGTCCTGTAATTTTCACTAAACTTCAGCAAAGAAAGGTTTAGGGCTTGGGAGGAATTAAATAACCGCAATAATGTCCAAAATGAATAATTCCTCATTTGTGGAATGTTTGCATTAGAGTGCAGGAGTGACTTGAACAAGGTTCTGAGCCCTTTCGAAAGAAATTTCAAGCAACCGCAACTTAATGTTTGTCACAGCAGTGACAATGGGAACCTACAAAGAACAAAGCAATGTCAACTTAGCGTCAAACTGTCCTGTGTAACTCTGGCAGCGTTCCTTCCTGGGGCGGAATCCTCAGTCACCAAACAGTGAACTGATACTATTAAAAGCTTTCAAGTCCAAGCCAGTCAAAGACTTTACACAGGAGAATGACATGGATGACAGACTTGCCACTGAGCTTATACTGACAAGGGTGTTAACCAGGATATGGGAGGGTTTAAAAAAACATGGTAGCATTTTCTGTGAAAGACATGTTTATAAAAATCTATGAACAAATGCTTAATAAATTATAATGAATTCATAAACATGGTTATAAATATTTATAAAAAGGCATAACACATTATTGCCATGTTTATTATGCATGTTTATAAGTGATTTATGAAGCTCTTCAGATACCTTTATAATGCAGTACAAAGTATCCTTAATTCTTATGCCCGACCATTATAATGCATTATGAAGGTATCTTATGGGCATTATTGATGCAAGCTTCATTGGATCTTATGAAGTATTATAATCTACACTACAATGCCTTATTCAATAGAAGATGCTGTAATGATTTATTAATTGCCATATCGACCACTACAATGCATTATGAAGGTATCTATAAGATATATAGAATATAGATGGCAGCTTTAAGTAAAGTGCTACTGAAAATATTTCTCCAGTACATTCTAGTGTTTGTTAAAATTGCCTAAAATTACAAACAGTCCTGGCTTGCTCATGGTTTGGAACCATGGCTGTGATGGTCAACTCCCATAGAATTAGAGCCGCTGAGGTGGTCTAACTCATCTCTTCACTGCTGCCCGCCCCTCAGTTTTACTTACATCATATACACTGAGGGTCTTGGATGTGGAGGAGAGCTGTTCGTCAATTTTAAATCCATCCATCTCTACAGTCATACTCATCCCTTACACCTCATATACTCACATGCACCAACACACGCATCCAACACTCCACCTCTCACACAGGTGTGTTGGGGAGGAGAGTGGGCGGGTCTTCCTACACCTCTGCTTCCTGCTCGTGATGGTGGGGGGGCACTCGGGTAGTCGTTCGGCTGGCGGTGCCCTGGAGTTGCAGCTGGCGCTGGGGGTGGCATCCGTTCCTCCGCACGTCGAAGGGCGGTCCGGAGTGGATGGGCTTATGTCTTTTTGTCTCTGTGTATGTGACTATGTATGTTGTGTCAGTGAGTGTATGGTCTATGTACATGGCTGAGAGGTGTGTCTGCGAGGTGTCTGTATGGGCCTCGGTCCGCGGCTAGCTGCTCCTTCCTAGGCGCGGCTGCCTCCTTGGCATGGTGGCTGACCCTCCTCCTTGGGGTGGTGGCCTAGGGGGAGCTCGGGCCTCTCCGGCGTGGGCAGGGCTCTCTGTCTGAGGGCGGTGGGCCCCTGGTCGCCTGGGGTCCTGTGGCCCTGGCCTTGGCCCGTGCGGGAGCGGTCGTCCCCTCACAAGGTCGGCTGCCTGTTGCCTCTGGTTCTCTGGGGCTCGTGCCCTCTTGGCTGCGGGGGCTGCGCCTGGGACCTCCCTCCTCCTCCTGCTGGGGTGGGGACCCAGATGTCATGGGAATGGGGGGTCTTGGCTCTTCCGTGCTCTTGGGGGGCTGCGGACGCCCTGGGTCTCCGGGGCCTGTCTCTGCTGGCCTCTGGCTCCTGTGGGGTGTGGTTGCGGCCCCCCGCCCTCGCTATCAAGTACATTCCATGGAGTAATTCACAGGCACACGTGTTCACACACCTCTTCCACACAGATGAACACACATGTAAATACACTTACACGCTCCCTTCCAAGCACACGCAACAATTTTGTATGCCTGTATATCTGTTTTATTTTCTTTATTTCTGGTTGTGTCTCTGTATGTATTTTTAATCTCTCTCCCTAATCTATCGGCAACTGCACTATTTAATGTGTTAAAAATATGATGCAATAAATAAAGAAATAAAAAGAAATTGACCAACATGAGGAGCCTGTACAGAGTTTATAGAACTCTTCATGGTAAAGCAAACATGTCGGGCACAGCAGTGCATTCAGACCATTATAAAGCTAAAGCTGCCCTACAGGACACACGAAAGGGAAAAAAAAAACACAGAGTGCAAAACGTACGTATATGGAGAGCCAAGAATATAAAGCCTGCATGCTGTAGCTGGAGCGTCGGATACACGGGATCGTGAAAAGACGTGCTCTAAGTTTATTATGTTGGATGGATCAGCCTGTGTGCACTAATACTGCACTAATGTTCCATAACACTACAGTCTATAAAAAGGGAGTTTAAAGATTAAGACAATAGTTGAATAATAAGGAGACGAATACTCTTGTTTTGTAGAGTACAACCTTTTATGGAGGTGTAGCTGAACAATGGGATCCTCAAGGGAAAAATCACTTTACCTTAGAGCGTCCAGGATTTAGCTGGGATGGCAGAGACCTTGAAGCTGAAGTCACCTTTGCCCGTGATGTTGCCAGATTTCCTTTTGAAAAAGAGCAACAACAACAACACAGGTCATTGTTAAGTTTATGGTGAACTCTGCACTGCATGAATGCAGATATTTAGCAAGCATGTGCACGACAGTCCAAGTATCTCAACGTTTTTGAACAAGTAGAGCACAAGATGTCCAAATGTTTTCTCTGGCTGTGTCTTCAGAGGCTAAACTATGATTAACGGCACTGAAAGAAGCCTTTGAAGCGGGATTGGTGACATCAAAGTCAAAATCCATGGGTGGCAGGATTTTTATAATGAGTGGGAAGCATTTTAACACGACTCAAAGATTTTTACCCCAGAATAAACAATGGTACAGAGCAGCTGTACCACACACCTTAACGAAAACACAGCATGACATCAGGAGTGGGGCGTGGACAGAGCTCAGCCAATGGGGCAACTTCTCTCTTACCACATTATGAAGACTTGCTTAAAAATAAAAACAACATATAGAAGAGCAGGACACTCAAAGCCCATCCCTCTCAAATTCTGTGATGTGGCTGCACCAAACATGAGGCGATTCATCTCAGAACTATACCTAGGGATGAAATAGATGGTGTTCTGGGGAAAATCCACATGTAATATGTTTCTTTGTTGTTTATTGATCAGATACATAATATAAACATAAAATACATCATTTAAACACTAAAGCTTGATTCACTGAAGATTTTATACATTTAGTGAAATCCATTCTCCTTTATATTTAAAAAGCTCTAATCATTTTTCATGAGAAACCATTTTTCCCAGGTACTCCTACCAGACATGACAACCTCATTTTCACTCATGGTCAAATGCACTGGAAACAGCTTTGTTTTTATCCCAGGTTATGCTTGTATGAGGTCTATGAACTAAGCTCCACGGAAGAATATGGAAGAACATTATGTCATTAGGCATAGCCTGCAGTGTGTACAGAGCTGCAATTTGACTGCTAAACAAGAAATGGACATTGGAAGTCATTGGCTCAAAGCAGGAACGGATATTTATTCATTGTGATATAAAATTCGACTCCAAGAGAAACAAACCCAAGAATCTGAAAAAAAACCCACAATGCCAGAATTCTGATTTCAACACTGAGCAAAGGGTTTTAATTTTAGGTGTTCTGTAAAATCAACTAAGAAAGCATCTGGCAACATGAGTCGTATTCATGGGCGTAAATTACAGGAGGGATGGGGGGGGGGGGTTGTAGCCCCCCCCGAGCAAAAAAAAACAGCCGATAGAAACCCCGAAAGACCAACGTTTGCCCCCTTATTTGGGGGGACCTGCACGCACCCGCCCCTACACCCCAAAAAT
>JAODKE010000001.1:31268970-31299138 GCA_026779605.1 Mormyrus hasselquistii | reverse complement strand
CCCAATAAATCAAAACCAGCTAATACAACCCCCCCAATAATCACGTTTCCCCCGTAATGGGTGGAGACCTCAACCCCTCCAATGTTCCAGCCAAAGTTACGCCTTTGGTCGTATTTGACTTTCTATTTGCCGCTAATATGGTGGAAAATAGAAATGAAGCCAGTCCCCCCACCCCCCACTACAATCTGGGTTATATGTTGTTAAAGGTAGCAGAAATTACGGACTGTTGCAATATTCAGACAGAACAGTGCTCCAAGGCTTAAGCATACAGCATCCCCGACACAACCTGAGGGTCCGGAAATGGAGAATCTTTGCAGAACTGTCAGATGCACCTTGCTGACTCCAGTCAGGTTAATGGTCTTTGCCCCCTCTATTGTAACGATGCCATCATTAAGGTTCGAGAGGAGTGAAGCTGACCGTATGGTGTTGGTTTTGAAACAAAAGGGCTTGTTCCCCAGATATTTTTGTCAGGCCTGTGACCAATTTCCTTTATGGAAAACAGCTTCAGTGACTATTCTGGCTGCCAACATCTTTGGCTTTTCATCCGCACAAAGTCCACATAAGCAATTATATAGGACTATTCATGTTTTGCAATATCATGGTAAACAGCCTATCTTACAGTGTAATGATTATGCTTTAACGATAATTCAAAGAGGACTGGTTATTTTAATCACTACGATATGTCATCTTCTGTACCTACCATTTGGTAATAAAATAATGAACATAATACACCCAACGGGAGTGAAAGGTGGCATGTGGCTGAGAGGGTGGGGCTGCTGACAGCCTTTAAAGGTGGGGGCTTGAATCCCGCCTCTGCTTTGAGTTTGTGGATTTTTCATGTGTTGAGTCTCCTTCCTCCATTCACAGGCTAAATGGGATCTTTAACCTGCCCACAGTGTGTGACATCAGAAAGCAGAGAATATAAAAGAAACACTTGTCAGTGACCCAGTGGGCTCTGCTGATTTTCATATATACTGTCACCATGAACTGAAACACAGGAACCATGAAAATGTTGAAAATAGGTCCAATGATGAACTGTCAAATGTTAATGGGGATAGAATAGAGAGAGTTTTTTGGTTTGGTGGACAAGAAAATGGGTAGAAATAAAACTAAGGTAACTGGCAGGGCAGCATGATCTTTGTGTGGCTGAACTCACTGATAAATGCTCTTGAAAGGCAGGTTAAATATCTTCCATCCATCCATTTTCCAACCAACTTTACCCGGGGGAGTCCGGAGCCTATCCCGGAACCTACGGGCACGAGGCGGGGAACAACCCAGGATGGGGGGCCAGCCCATCGCAGGGCACACTCACAGACCATTCACTCACACACCATTCACTCACAGATGCACACCTATGGGCAATTTAGTAACAGGTTAAAAAAAACAGTCACATGCTCATGCTCTGGTTATCCTTCAGCTCTTGTCACAGACAGCCGCAGCACTGAGCAAGTACTGACCAGGTAGAGGTCAACACAGGTGGCTACAGTACAGCACTGTGCAATCCCCCATAACTGCAGGTGTAACACACCCAAAGAATATGATCAAGGCTCAGCCCCACAGTTTTCTAAATAAGGTTAAAAGTTTGGGTTGGATACATTAATCACACATATCATCAATTATATCTGACAAGAGTAAGTGATCTGTGCATATCAGTGTGCAAGAAAGTTGGGCTAAATTATAATAAGAATAATCATCATAATTCACATTCTCATTAATGTAGCCTTATTTAAATGCCAGTTCAATGGGGTAAAAGCTGAGGAGCTGAGAATACGTACATTGATCAAATACACTGCACTGTTCCACAAACCTAAATCAAAAGCAGGGCCCAGCTGAAGAAGAGGGCTCTACCGCTCTCAGCCAAAAGTTGAGGCAGCTGGATTCCTCAGAGGGAGGGGGAGGGAGATGTCTCTGTTAGCACTGTGGGAGGAGAATGTCGGAACATGTCTGTCACGAGGAATTAGCGGCAGAGGGCTGGACGAGCGCGCGGAGTGCCTCTGCGCGTTCCCGGCCTCTGGAACGTGACATCACCAGCGAAATGCAGAGCCCTCAGGTGGAACATGCCCCTGTTTGGTGCTATGTACCAAAACACACACATAATGAGAATGCAGTTATTTTTACATGTGACAATAATGCACGTTTTCTCCTATTAAAGGTTACTTTTGTGCATTATGTCCATATTCCAAATTTTTCTTCATTATTGCTATATAGTTTCTTCCAGCCACATATCCATAGTTTTAATTGTCAGTACTATAGATGTTTTACACGTAGTGCACAAATACTGCACCTGAGTCTGAACTCCAATTTAGCACCATTCAAGCTGGGGGGTCACATTGATCATTTCTGGTCTGTGAGTTTCTCTTAGCAAAAGCCCCTTTGTGAGAGAAGAGAAACCTCCCCACCCTGACTGTGCTCCTGGCATCGGCGTGCTCACTTTGAAAATTAAGCTCGGCGAAAATCACACAAACGCACGCGCACACACACACACACACACACACACAGCAGGAAAAAGAAGTGTGGCAGCAGTATTGGATTCCTCCTGACGAGCCAAGGTGCCCAGGATCAAGCAGCAATCCCCACTTTCGATATACGACACCATGCCACTCTTTCAGGGGAGCCTCAATGGGTCCCACAGTTCAGATGTCGAGGCTCAGCCGGCTCACGCAGCCGACGATCCCCGACCGCTGGGGAGTCGTGAGCCCTCGGCTGGTGGAAGCGGGGTCACCAGTCATTATCTTCCCTTCCTTGGGAATGGGATCCGGAAACTCAGCAAGCACGTCGAATGAGATTACCCCCGGCTTGCAATCCCTCGCTTGCTCTGCGTCTAGGAGAGTCCAGGGGCTGTATATTTAAATGCCATGCATTGCCATCAGGAGGGATCCATCATCAAATAGCCACGGTGTAATTGGCTTTGCTGGTGCTACACAGCCGTGCATTATAGGGGCTGTTCGGCCAGGGCGACTGCAGCGCGCCGCTCCTTAGCGATGCCGCAGTGGGACATGAGCCGTGGAATCCAGAGGACTGCTGACTCAAAACACGCACTTCCCAATTTACTCTCTCAAAAGCGTTGAAAGGTGATACCTTGTCCCAGCCATCTCCCCCCTTGACAAACTCCTCACATGCCTGGAATCAGCAGAGGTGTATTAACTGAACAGTGCGGTGACTCCATAGCCCCTAGGGAACCCTCCGCGAACATACAATAAATCGGTTAGGTCTCCGGACATTTCGTCAAAAGGAACGCTTTTTGCACAGGACAATTTTAAAATACCACTGTACAGATAATAATAAAAATGAGACGATAATTATTAACAGGACAAGGCTCGTATTGTTATGAATAACAATGTCGCACGGCTGATAGTTCGCAAACACAAAAGGCACTCCCTGGCTTTTTCTGCGGGCGATGGAGGTGCATTACAGTGGCTTAGTGTTTAGCAGATTTTACACCCCAGCTTCCTTTACAAAGTCCCCATTTCACACACTACAGTGACTTTGGGCCACTGCCAAGGCCCTTCAGTGGAATTACTTATGTAAATTAGCCGCCACCATGGCAACAACGCAGGAACTCCAAACTCCAGCTAGACACCAAAGTGCCACGGTCCCTAACGTAGCCTTCATACAATCTCCCAAACCTTCATCTTCTTTTTTAAAACATCCCCCCAAATATATCATCATTTCAGGACACACCAGGGTGAGTACATAGCACCCCAGAGTGTCAGAAATCGCTCGTCTTATACCTCTCATTTATAAAGAGCCCACTGCATTAGAGCCCTGTGGTGAGAATAGATTTATAGTAAATATTGTAGGAACTGTCTATGAATTGTATGTAACAGTCTAACACCAGTTTTTAAGACCAATGACGTGTCAGGCCTTTAATCACTGCAGGCAGGTACAGTGCTTATCAATGTTAGCCCAATTAAACACACCCGACAGATGATGTCGTCTCCTACACATGCAATCTATCTACATGCATTATCTACAGGCGTCTTGGCTGGATTTCTGATATACTGACACATTTTTAACGGTGTTTTCAAAACAGCTACCTATCAGCCCCTCCATTTGAAAGGATTTGCATCAAATCCAACAATACAGACTCTGAGAAGAAAATGATTCTGTGATGTGAGACGAGACATTTGCGAGGCTCCATGTGAAATCTAGGGATAAACATTAATAACATTGGTTAACAAATTTGTATCGTCACACAAATCATTCCTACAGTATTCTTTGTGTAGAACTCACATAATCAAAGTTTCCCTATCACGCAAGGGTTTTGGGTGATACACAATTAACTTTATCCTATACATGTATTTATGGTATATGCGCATGGTGGGAAGTGACTCAGCTAAAAGGTAGAAGTGCATGATTTTCTGTTGCACCTGCCCACAGGAACATCCCTCTTAAGGGTCCAGCAGGACTCACTTAGCATACCGGGACTCCTCTTGCCTTGATATTGTTTTTCCATATCAGTGAGAGAAAGTAGATCCTGTCTCAACATGTCCGAACGTGTACCAGCCTATAAACTCTAGCAAAACACACTTATAGACTTACAGTATTTTGCACCCTTTTCGAAAGTCTTAAAATGCTACGAATAGAAATTAAATAACTGCTCTTTGAAACAGTTACACTTCACCCATTCATTCTTAATAAGGAATTACACGCTACTGATATTGCTTAAGAATATCATCACTCAAAAACTATGGGTAATCGCAAAATTCTGCATGTATTCCTGCATAAAAAAGTACATAAAAGACATCCCTTAGTTGTATTGTGACAAATTCACACTTAAATATTATGCATCAACAAATTAAAACATCGTCCTACCAATTTAAATGGCATAACTGCTGTACTAGGGCAAACTCTTGGTTTTGCTTCTCAGATTGGTAATTACTTGTATTTAATTTACTCCTCCATACAAATTCAGCAAAGCTGAAGTTCTACATGACAAAAAAATCTCTGTGTGATTCAAGACGTGATTTATAAGCTACAGTGTGGTACAGGAGTACCTTTTCACTGAAGCCAGCTGTCCTAGCAAAATGCTAAGAAACAATAGTTAAACAAATACAAAAATCCTTTCCTGTTCAGTGAGAAAGTATCATAAAGACTTGGTGAAATGTCCTTTTCACACTGTGCTTCCAGTTGCAGGCCCAAAGTCTGGTTGGGACGCAGGGTGGCCACTGGTTTGTCCTACTGCCAACTTCCCATGTGGGATAGACTGAAATCCCTAACCACAGACCTCAGAGGCCCTATTGGAGCTGGTCCAGGCTGGCTTAAGCCAACGCAAACATGGATCCAGGAAGTTCCCCCCAGATTGGAGGAATATGTCTGCAAATACATTCTATTTCCTCTGAGTGAGCAGCAGTGTGTCTCTGTACCCACCTTTCAAGTCTTTGCAAAAACAAGAAGTAATGCCAGGGGGTATGTGGTCCACCAGCCTGCAATTCCTGGTGTCTTGTTGTCTTTAGCTTCTCTGCCCCTGCACTACAGCTAGTCAAGTGCTTACAGCATCCTCATGCCTCAGAGGGCAGGTATACTGCTAAGCAGTTTAACAAAAGATCCTTTACAGCTAATATAACAGGTATGTTAAGTTTACATTTTTGACTCACTATTTGGATCTATTTGTACAGCTAGACACATTACTGGGAATTAAAAAGGTGACCAAAGAATCCCATAATACAAACACATAGTACCCTAATCTCGCAGTCCAATTATGTACACTACAGTATGTGGACAAAAGTATTGGGACCGAACTCTCAATCACTAAATTAAAGTGTTTCATTCAGACCCATTGCCACAGGTGTATAAAGTCAAGCAGCTAACTGCAGTCAGGTTTATGAACATTTGTGAAAGAATGAGTTGTACTGTAGAGCTCAATGAATTCAAGTGTAACACTGTCATATGATGCCAACTTTGCAATAAGTCAGTTTGTGATACGTCTTCCCTGACTGATATTTCAAGGTCAACTGTGAGTGGTATTATTGCAAAGTGGAACCATTTAGGAACAACAGAAACTCTGCCACAAAGTATCAGACCACGTAAAGTAACGGAGTGTGGTCGCCAGGTGCTGAGGCGCATAGTGTGTAAAAATAACCAAACTGACGCAATAACTACAGAGTTCCAGTCCCCCTCTGGCATTAACAACCATAAAAAAAACTGTGCTTGGAGCTTCATGGAATGGGCTTCCATGGCCGTGCAGCTGCATGCAGGCCTCACATCATCAAATGCAATGCCAAGCGTCAGATGGAGGCGGGTAAAGCACGACGCCACTGGGCTCTGGAGCAGTGGAAACATGTTCTGTGGAGTGATGAATCACACTTCTCTGTCTGGCAGTCTGATGAATGAGTCTGGGTTTGGCAGATGCCAGGAGAACTTTACCTGTCTGACTGCATTGTGCCAACTGTAAAGTTTAGTGGAGGAGGGATAATGGTATGGGGCTGTTTTTCAGGGGGTGGGCTTGGCCCCTTAGTTCCAGTGAAGGAAATTCTTAATGCTTCAGCAAAGCAAGACAATTTGTCCAACATCATTGCCTGACCTCAGAAATAGTCTTCTGGATGAATGAGCAAAATTCCCTCAGACACACTCCATAAACGTATGGAAAGCCTTTAGTGGAGTGGCAGCTGTTATAGCTGCAAAGGGGGGACCAGCTTCATATTGACGCCTATGGATTTAGAATGGGATGCCATAAAGGTTCCTGCACGTATAATGGCCAGGTGTCCTAATACTTTTGTCCACTAACTGTCTATCAATGTAAAAAACTATGTAATGACAATCACAACATAACATTCAGAGTCAGTGTCCAATCATGAAAGCATTGTATAAGTCAAAGTTTCACTGTCCTACATTTGCTACATTTGTCATTCTGAGCCATTCTGTGTATAAATGAGTAAAGGCTGGTTCTTACTTCACAAGAATGCAGGAGCGCCATAAGTGGCGATTATGATGCAATTTCCGTCATAGGGGCCGGTCTCGAACACTGCACAGTGGAGCGCGAGGCCGCAAAACACTCCAAAATTTAAACAACATGTTCCTATACTAAATTGTACCAACTAAACTCAAAATGATGATAACAGCGACTCAAAAACATACACAGGTAATTGGAGTTGCAGTACAAACATAATTAATTTAGTTTCTAGCCATTTGGAATTCTTTCTAATCCCATAGTGAGGAATATAAATATAAATAAAATTATTTCTGCAAACAATTCTTCAAACCTGCTAGCTATTTTTGCTATCATTTTGATCACAGAGGGTGGAAAAGGTGTTTACGGACAATATTTGGTCCAGTCTCTGCACATGTACAAGGAAGTTGTACATGTTTTTTCAGTGGGTGGTAACACTAACTTTGACAGAACAGTGGTCAACCACTTTTTTGTAGTTGACGTTATGGTGAGCAGCTGTATGACTTGAGCCAGTGGTGAGGAGGCACCAGCAAAAGCAACACTATTCCGGCGACAACAAAATTCACTGAGCAGGTTGGGAATTTGTCACAAGGATTTTAAAATGCTCTATTCCCTTAATATCACCCAAGCACAGTAACATGTTAAAAACAGTTTGTAAAAGTTTGCCCATTTCACTACACTGCCTGTATTTGTGTTTGTTGCAATACATCTGGTGGAATACCACTGCTATACGAATGCGACAACCGCGACCATCTGCATCCGCACACACATGTAGCACGTGTACAAGAGTCTGTGCGTACAGTCATGCAGACTGCAAGTGCACATGGAAAACTGAAGTATGAACTGGGCATAATGGAGCATCTACAAGGTCGCCACCTAGTGGCAAAGGGCCAAAGAAGCTAGAATCCTGAGCTCCAGTTTAAAGTATACAAATCACCACAATTTTCAAAAATTGAATGCTGTAGACAACCAGCACTTTAAAGAAGACTGCCAGTCCAGAAAATAACATAAAATTGTATGCACTTTCCCCATGATATTGCTTTAAAGAGTGCCTTTCAAAGATGATTTTTCAGTTTAAGAGAGATACTTTTCTGTCCTATTATATAGCTCACATACATTATATAGTTAGGTGGCATGGTGACTCAAAGTAGCTTACAGTTTGTGCGGGTGAGTGTACAATAGACTGGCCTCCCGTCCAGGGTACTTCCTGGGATAGGTTCCAGGCTCACCACTACCCTTTATTGAATAAGTGGTTATGGAAAACATACAATAAATATAATAATAATAAGAGAGAGAGAGAGAGAGAGAGAGAGAGAGAGAGTTGTTTTCCCAAAATGGCTAAAAGATCTTCAGAGAGAGACAGACACATGAATGTCCTTCTATTGCTAATTTCCATTTAACCTCAGTAGCAACAGTAACACTTTGATTACAGTGGTACAATCTGACAATGCAAGTAATGAACGGTGCAAGTCCTGCCATAGACCGCGGCCGGCTGCAGCAAAGCCACATCATGGGGCCACCAGCCTGTAACCTATGTGCAGCAACAATCGATACTTCAGAAGTAGAATTTCAGCAGCCCAAAGAAAGTATACCACCCACTGAAGGCTCCCCTCAGCCTCACAAAGCCGCAAAGGAGATCTCTGTGTTTCAGATGGAGGCTTAACCAAGGTAGAAATTGAGTAAGAGATTTATTTGTTGTGTGCACTGAATATCTCAGTCTCAACAAATACATTAACACACTTCTAGTCAATCTGCTCACTCTAGTGGCCACGATCACAGAAATGGCTAATTCCTATTACCATTCCTGTTTCCGAGAAACTATTGTGGAAAAGTTCACTTCTTTTATGCAAATCTAAATACTGTTTATTCATCCCTTGGGTGTTTGGGAACCTTATCAGAGCAAAAAATCCTACTTCACCAAAAACTGGAGATAGTGGCGAGCAGCTGGAATCCATGGAGGACGGCTTAACGAAAATCAAAACAGACTATTCCAGTGGGAGCAGAGCTCTGGAGAGATAAAGGGGAAGGGAGCTTTATTCTGACTCTCTTGGGAGGGAGGCTTGGGGATAGAACAAAGCAGAACAAGCAGAGGCCCACCCGCAGGGGTGTCCACATGCCAAACAGGGCAACCTAATTGTTTCTGAGGTGGGTGAGACAGACTCTCCTTGAGGACTTGCTGGCATCAGGATTGCATCACCCTCACAAGTCCACCCCCGGTCATTCAGATGGACTTCCAGTACAAAGACACACAAACCCTCTTGAGAACTTTGCTTAGAACCTACCAGAAATAACCAAGGACCATGCGACCTGCTTCTACCCACCGGTTTTGGTAAGGGGGCTGGAAAAGAGCTGCTGCAGGAGCTTGTTCTCCGAGGTCCGCAGAACAACGACGATGTCAGCTGGCAGAGTGTCCCGGTTTTTCTCCAGGAAGGCATCTGCGTTGTAAAGGACCTACGGAACGTAGCATTGGGACACAGGACATTTCAACTTCAACTGACATATGCTAACAGATTCAGTTCATCTTCCTACCTTTATAAATCACACCAATATTATACATAGATATACATCTCTAAGTAACACAGGTGTCATATTTCATTGTCTGAGAAGCAAATAGCTACGGCTTCTCCGTGCATAATCTAGGTATCTGAGAATTAGTTCTAAGACAAAACAAAAAATTTCTATTTGACATAAGTTCTCTACCTTTCCTGCATAATGTTGAATCCCAAAACACAGCTCGACACGCTTTGGCCTCCAGAAATACTTGCATCGCAGATTATCTTCAAACTTATCTTTAAAAAGTAGAAAAGAAAAAAACGCTAATTTGGAAACATTGAGAAGTATTAAATTGCTCTTACTACACATTCAACAATGCCTTTTAACCTGGACATAAGGTAAATCTTTTGCACATTTCTTAAACTTTACAAATGTGTATTGTTAAATCTCCCCCACCATTATATATGGGATGTTTCTTTTAATTGCTTTTATTAAGTTGCATTTTTAATTATTATTGCATTATATAACAGTATGCATTTTAAATACAATGTCATATTGTATTTATCCATCTTCCAACTTGGGGGGTCTTGAGTTATACTATTATGATATGATCATAACATTTAGGAATTTTCAGTATCATATTGAAAATATGCTATGTATAATAAACATATGGGGTGACATGGTGGTGCAGTAGTTAGCACTGTTGCCTTACACCTCTGAGACCCGGGTTTGAGTCTCCGCCTGGATTACATGTGTGTGGAGTTTGCATGTTCTCCCCGTGTCGTCGTGGGGTTTCCTCCGGGTACTCCGGTTTCCCCCACAGTCCAAAGACATGCTGAATTTTTGTGAATGTGTGAGTGAATGGTAACAGTGTGTGAGTGTGCCCTGCGATGGGCTGGCCCCCTGTCCAGGGTTGTTCCCTGTCTCGTGCCCATTGCTTCCGGGATAGGCTCTGGACCCCCCGCAACCCAATAGGATAAAGCGGGTTGGAAAATGATTGAATGAATAATAAACATACTTTCACAATTATAACGCAGGAAAAAAATATATAGTAACACTTCATTGAGGGGGCGCCGATGATGCAGCAGTAGACTCTTCCTTAATATATTAATAACAAAAAGTTAAAAGTTTCATACTGATCCCATGCATTTCATACATTTCATGCAGTTACTATATGTGTTCATGATTTACACGAGTAGTTACTGAGTTACTAAGTTACTTGTGCCCCCTCAAGTAAAGTGTGAAATATAATGTCCAAAAAAAGCACAAACTTCAGGATGACAGTGGTTTGTCCTCCTTCTCCTTACCCACAAGTGTTTGGTCGGTGGCCTGGGGGAAGCGGCTCTCCTCATCCAGAAGGGACAGGAGGCCCATGGGCTTCTGCAGGAACATGTCCAGGATCGGCCTGTTGTCCTCATACTGCACTAAGGCAGCATCGATACCCTCGTTCTGGTACTCAATCTGGACGAAATGGGAATTACCAAAAGTAATAATTCAGTAAGATTAGGGTACCTGGCGGTTCATGAACATTTGAAAACAAACTGGCTTTAAATTAAATATAGTGTGCTGTACCCCCACTGCCAATCGCATCTTTTATCGATTATAGAAAAACTATATGTTGCCGAGGAAACAGAGGGATAATGTAACCTGGTCTCATCTTACTGGTTTATCTAGATCTGGGGAGTGACAATACTGGGGAAGGAGTAAAGTGCCATCTCTAAAGAGGCAGGGAGTTTAAATCTTAAAGTTATTATACTGCAATAATTTCTACATTCCACACGAAAGCAATTAAATATGGAAAGCCCTTTCTCATCATCAATTCACCCTCTTATAATGAAATGAATATGCGATCACATAGCAAGTTGCCTGCGTTTCCTTTTAAATATTTGCTTTTAAAGCTACAGCTTTTTTGAACTTGTGTGCATCAGGAAATAAAAGGCTGATGTTTAATTATCTGCATGTTAGTGTTTAGTGTTGCAGCATTGAGCCTTGATAATTTACTACAATTCGTTTCCACAAAAGACAAAAAACACTACGAGATGACATCTAATGAAGTAAAAGTTGCAGAAATATAGTATAAGATAGCAGTGTAGCATGATATTTAGGTTTTAGTCTGTTTATACCAATCTATTCCCCCAACAAAAAAACTAATTATCTTTTATTGAAAATAGCAAATGCTTGGTTCCTTTATGAAATCAGGTCTCAAAGCAAATAATTATTTACAGAAAGAAATTAATAAGCTACTTTTGTGAGAGCTCATTTGACATGAGATTCATTAGTATTTTCAACAATTATTCAACAAATTACACCCAATCATTTCCTCCAATACCATGGCTTCTGTGACTGATGAAGACAAAAAATAACACACAGGGACGTAATACGAGCAATTCCTCAAACAAGGCAATAACAAGTATATCACGTTAGATATTAATCTAAAACAATGACTCTGAGGGGAACAGTAACAACTGCAATTTGTTCCTGCAAAACATGTGCAGCTTAAACAATCAAGCAATTATCTTCCGCCCCACCACAATTAATCTTAAAAACCTGTGAGCATGGGATGACGGTATTTTATTCAGTCTACATCTAAAGGTGAAGCGTAGGTTGTTTTGAAGTTTTGCGAGTGAAGGTTTCGATCGCGAAGCAGTGTCGACTCGAGTCACATCAAAGAGGCACGCGGCGCTCCGGACGTAAACGCCGGTCTGACGACTGCTCACCTGCTCCAGTGCGAAAACGTGCTGATTGAAGTAGAACTGGATCTGCTCATTTGCGATATTGATGCACAGCTGCTCGAACGAGTTCTTCTGGAAGTTCTCAAAGCCAAAAATATCAAGGATGCCGACATTCATCCCGCTCTCCACAGCGCTGTAAGTTAATTAAAGGACAAGATAGCAGACATCTGCACTCACGTGGAATCTCTATCTGCCAAGAAACTATATACACAAGAATGCCAGTGGGGGGGGGGGTCAAGGTCCTTCTGAGATATAATACTACCAAGAAGAGTCACAAATATTCCCTTGGGGTCTTGGTTTAAGTCCAAATAACAACTCAGTTCAGAAGTAAAGGCCATATATATTTTTTTTAAATGGTCCCGCTCTTATCTGCAGGTGTATCAGGTGTATCTGCACCTGTATCTGTTCAACCAACAAAAGTGTCTATATCTGTATCCAGAATGGGCGTGGTCTAACCCAGAGGTTTGTCATTTTGTGAATAATCCCTTATGAAAAAGTCTTGCAAGAATACAAGTGACAAGTACTATTGACTGTTGAGAACACGAGGAATATGTTCGATTTATAAATGTGACCACGAGTAGCATGTAGATGGCAAATTTCAGGTAGAGAAGAACAAAAAATTTTATGATGTGATATTTCCTGAATAAGTGAGTAGTTTATTTGCAATGATCACAAATTATATCTTTCATAGAGCAGTGTTTCATATTTAAACTTAAAGGTAGTTTTTATTTGAAAAGAAGTGTAAACTGAATCATTTTTCACTGACCTGGGGCATTGGTCTTAAAGAAAACCCAACTGTAACAGAACGTCAGTGAGTTTTCTATCAATATTAAAACAATCCATCTATTTTCTAATATCTGAGGAAAAACAGAACATGGGACATCCTGGATGGGATTCTAGGTCATTGCTGGACACACACTACAGGCCTTACTCCCAGTCCTGTAGGTGTGTGGTCATAGGACTACCCAATGACCCAACAGGCTAAAAAACTTACAGTAAATGTGAACAACATTCTTTTCCTTCATGGACATGTTTAGTAGCCTAAGACATCCCCTGGCAACAGCAGTTCACACATTAATGAAGAAGTTTTATAGAGTGATGCCCAACCATATATTCTTATCTGGCTGTAGCAAGGCGTTGATGCGGTTTACAATCCAGCTAAAGAGGCGTCCATAGAGAGCCTTGGACATGGCATCCCGCACGTCAGTGGCTTTGTCCACAGTGTTGGTGCGGATGATGGTTTCACCCCGGGTGACCACACAGTGGGAGGTCAGTGCCTCTTGGAGTTCCTCCGCTCCGATGCTGAGGAGCAAGGCGGCTGGGAAGCAACCAGGAACCATTATATGTAAAAAACCATCATTAAACAGAGGAACAGCTTCAAGTTGGGAAAAGCCAGGAACCTTTCTAAGTATTACAGCACTTTCAAAAAGAATACCAATATTAAAACACATCTGCCATTAACCAGCACTGAGAGAGCAGTATTCTCAGACAGGAAGTAACTGTTCTCAGACAGGAAGTAACTGTTCTCAGACAGGAAGTAACTGGACACCATAACATAAAATCCACATGTCTGAGACCACATGGCTATAGACGGCCATAAGCCACTACAGTCAGACCAGCATCTTCAAACAGGCGCTATTCATCCCTGGCAGCTTTTAGCTTCAATTAAGCGCACTAACATTGTTTATTGACTATTTGTTTAATAGGCTGTTTTATAGGTTTACAGGCACTTCTACATATTAAGTATAAAGAAAAATGGGGCAGAGACAGACATTGTGTCCTAAGCTACCAGCTGGTAGAATCTCATTCGCTCGTGATGCAGTTGGCACTGAAACCTATTGCTGGCATTGAAAAACATGCACAGAAGAGGCTGGATTTGAACATCCAAACTTGCCGGTGGTACCGACCGAGCCACCGTGAGCTTTAACCAGATCCTATAGTGAAAAGTGCTCATACCATTTTCCAGAGCTTTAAAGTTAGGCACCTCACTCTTTTCCGTCTGATGCTGGGAAGTAATGGCAGCAAACTCAATATTTCCAGTGTTTAGGATGGCAGAGAGGATTCTGTACACTGAATTCACCTCCTGTAAAAACCATCATTCAGCTCTTAGCACAGGACCATTATGTAACAAATAATTAAACATATTTATTTAATACTGTACAACAGCAATTTCAGTCAGCTAGAATTGAGCCTTAAAACTCTTAAAACACACCCCCCCCAGAACAATTCCCAAACAAGCCCCTATGCAATGGGGATAGGACAGAGTTTGATATGGGGGGGCATGGCAAAATAATTTAAATGTAAAGTCGGTTTCTTGGGGGTGAATGAAGGGGATGAATGAAGCCAAATTAAATGTTAGCGGTACATGTTCCCCCCACCCCAGTTCCTTCACCCTAACCTATACAACGGTAACAATTGTGTGGTGGCCTACCTCCTCAGTGAACCCAATGATGCGAAAACAGTCCTGAATGGCATCAAACTGCTCCTTGTACAGCTTACTCAAGAGGATGTGCTGCATGACCTTGACCTGTTCATTGTCAATGTATCTGGAAAAATGTTGATGATAACATCATGAGAACATATGCAGGAATATATTCTGCCTGATATTTCAGGTACTGGAGACAACATGAAGGAAAAGTGATACTATCAGCAATTAAACTGTGTTATCTCAGGTAATGGGTCATGTGTATGTTACTTGTTCACACCATCTGAGTAAATAATTAGGCTATAATGTTTATTGGACACACAGGTCCAGTTTAATAGCATTTCATCAAAGTTAAGTTGATTTTAAGGGAAAATTACATTGATCTGTTTATCAATATAATCTTAATAAATTTCATTAAGTGTTAATTCTAAGAAAAACCTACCTAGGCGGTGTTTTCTCTGGTAGTCTATATTCCTTGAGCTTCTCTTGATGATAAAGGCCAGCGTAGATGTAATAGAATATATGGAAATTCTTTTCTCCCCTGGCAACCAAGAAACCCAACCCAATGATTTTATCTTTTAACTGAAGTGGTTAGAAGTTCTAAAACATATTAAACAGAATAAGTTATAGAGATTCCAACGCCAGTATCCACTTTGACTGCACCTACATGGCCTGCTTGATGACTCTTGACTTCTCCAACAGGTATTCGGAAATCTTAGCACCCATCACAGCCCCCGTGGGGGTGAATTTCATTTCTAGGTACTTCCCAAAACGGCTGGAGTTCCCATTGATGGCCGTACAGGCATTTCCGAAGGCCTCAACCAAGGTGTTCACCTGTAGAATCTTCTCGCGCAATGTCCGGTTGTTTGCCTGGGACCATGAACCAAGCTTAGTCAATCATTCATTCATCCAGATTTTCCTACTTTGAATCTTTTACAGTTGAACAGTCACAGAAATATATTTCAATGATCCATTCATCTAAACGTCCATCCATTTTCAAACACATTAGGTCATTCATTGAACCGCAGCCAGCCAATATCTGTCCAGTAAAAATGCTTCTTTAAATTCCATACGACCAAGCACATTACATGGTACAATATACTATGACATTACAGTCATCCTCTTAAACGTACTGTGACAGTACAATCATCCCCTTAGTGCTTGATATACAGCCCTCTGGGAAATGCAGTGTACAGTAGAAATGCAGTGTACCTTTCCCAGAAAGGTGAGGTGCTGCACGATCAGATGTGCACTTTCAGTCTTCCCAGCTCCACTCTCCCCGCTGATGATGATGCACTGGAATGCAAAGCAATGACAATTAATCATATTCGCTTACAAAAATGTGAACAAATGATTGTACTCACAATTTCCTTCATGCAAAAAGAGAAACAGACTTTCACGTTTGTCGGTCCTTTTGTATTTGAAAAGATGTCGAAAAGTTCCATGAAAGACTCGTACATCCGTCCATACCTGGTCTTTGCAGAAAGTCACCATGCCCTGGTATGCCGCATCAGCAGTGGCAAAAATATGAGGAGGATTCGTCGAGCGCTTTTCCCCATGATACAACATCGAGAACTGGGGACAAAAAGACACAGGTGAACAGGGACTATTTTGGATGTCTGCCTTATTCTGAAACTGTCAATTATTCTTGCTGCAGGTCTCCCCCAGTGCGTGACATCCAAGTCGCATTGGGGAGGTGAAGACTAGCTAGATGCCTATTTAGGTTGCACTCACACTAACCGATCTGGCTCGAGCACATTTGACTCGCAAAGTCTAGTTCATAGTGTGATCGCTCCATACTATGCCTGGCCAGAGCACAATTAGTCAGACTCATTCACAGTACAGATGTCATGTGATTGTTAACTGTGTTGATGTACAGAACACAAACGTGACGTCAATGATGCAACTGACACACACTTGTGCACATATACATTACACATCAATCGAACCTGGAATGAAGGGATTGGGTGGGCTGTACAGATTGCATAATTTCTCAAGATACTATGTGTCCATAAAGATTACAGCAGTTTTGTCTGCTTTTTTTCATTCTTCTGCTTAATAAATATATGAAAAAACCTTCCCACACAATGCATTATGATTATCCAACTACTTAAAACACAGCATAGCATAATAACCTGTAGGTACAGATTCTAATTTTGCTACGTATATAATAAGATCTTGCTACATTACAAGATCCCTTCCATAAATCACTGACTTGAAGCTAGGGAGATCATATTTAACTAGCTAACAGTTCAATGTTCTAAACAGCATGGTGTGTGCAATTCTGAACTTGTGTATTACAGAGTTTCGGAAGTGGTTCAGACATATTGAGTCCATGGTTCTGATTTGATGGTTAACGTTAACAGTGTCTGTAATATTGTAATTAGTAATTAATACCAGTACTAAAGAAATGTAAAACCAACTTTAAAAAATGGGGAACTATGGTACCGTTTCAGTACCAGTATCTCGTGCAACACTAGTCTGCACTACTAAACTCAGATATTTGGTAACATGTGGGACTATCTTCATATACGTGCAGTACAAATAAATAAAAATTGCTGCGTTTCTGCATGATAAATCTGTATATGCCATTGTGCCTAAAATTATTCCAATTAAGCCACAAATTTATGACATTAAATATGAATTCCATTCTGTTGTGTGGCAGCATCTTCCTTCCTATGTTTTGTTCAACACGAAAAGTTGCAAAGTGATGACAAAAGCGTGTTCAGGCTAGAGCTGTAATCGGGCCTTAAAAGTTAGGCCCGACAAGGCCCGAACCTGACAGAATTCGGCCCGAGCCCGACAAGTACATATTGATTGACAGCTTTTTAAACATCATTTATTCCAGAGGCTAGTCTCCGTTTCACCTCCTCAGCATCCATTTTCGCATCTTTCTCGCGCTAATCAAAATGCATCACCTGACCACTCATTTACTGTGCAGGCCCGAGCCCGGCCCGAGCCTGTGTAAAAATGATAGAAGTCAAGTCCGAACCCAGCAGAGATCTTCAGCTCTAGTTCAGGCCAGGATGGTTAAGTGCAGTGTGTAGGCAGACCAGTGTGGGAATGGGGAGGGAGGATGGGCACGGTGCAAGGCCAAGTGTGAGTACGCCCCGAGATTTGTGTCCTGCCAGCTGCCTTTTTCTCTCACTCAGTGGGGTACAGGCACCTAGTCAACAACTGGTATCAATAATTAGTGATAAGATGTCCAGCTCTCCTGATAGAACACAGATGTATTGGACTCCATTCCCCGTTGAAGAACCTTGCTTTGACTCTAATCAGGAAATTATTACACTGCACACATCACTCTTCAACCATGTTTACCGTGCATGTATAACATGTATAACAGTGGCTTTTCATAACTAATGACAGTTCGGTGGTGGACAAACCATATATCTAATGTATATAATATCCAATACATGACAATTATTATGGTCCAGATTAGGTCCAAACTGGCCACCAGCTCTCCTGGCTTCCACATATCCTCACAGACTGTGTCCCTAAGGCAATGCTCATGCATTCCAGGGCCCCATTAAAACTCGGAGTCGTTTCATGCCCCATTTCAGCTCACAAAAGTGAAAGCCTAAGAAGTTTCTGACAATCTTCCCGAGTTGTCAGACAATGTTGTACAGATATCAAAAGTACATCTAACGATGTTATTGCTCATTCTGTTTTTAATATAGCTTTTTATTCTGTGACACTGCTTCAAGGTCAATTTGTGGTAGAGAGGGATGTTTCGGCAAAAGGACATTTTGATGCTGTGTTTGGGGGAACTGTTTTAATATACTGAATATAGTAATATACAGTGTTTACAAAGAAGAATTTAAAAGGTCTTTTGCAAATTGTACTGTAAAGGTGTCTTTCGACATTCATGCCTTTTTGTTGGTTCGCACGTTTTTACAAAGATTCTTTAGTATAGTATAATGTAAATGAAAATGACCCACCAAGATTCTGTAAAGGAGCTTGTCTGTTTTGATAAAATAACTGAACTTATAATCAGTTCCATTTTATTGCCATTGCTCATTTACATAGATAATAATATGGCATAAAATTAAAGTTCAAAATAAATAAATTTCCATAAAATTAAAAGGATTCTTATACATCCTCAATATGGCGTGATAAGAAACGGTTTTACCTGCGGTGAATATATGCCAAGATTCTGAAATGGATTGAGAGCAATGAGGATGTCCCCAACATAAGTATAGATCTGAAGCTCATCATATCTCTTCTGGAGGTGTGTGATTATAATCTCCTGCAAAAAGAATGAGATGGAATGACACAATCCGATAACGTGAATGAAAAATGCCATTAATCACAGCGTGACCTATGACATTCCGCCACACGTCTGCGAGAGTGCTACCCTACCTCATTTAAAACCTCCAGGTTCACCAAATCTTCCTCAGAATAGCTCTCCACTCTTGTCTTACGAGTACTGATTCTCTCGTGCCTACGGAAAGTGGAAAATATGCATTTTCTTTACATGATTCATGAGCTGTGTTAGATAACGGAAAACCAGGTAGAACAAGCCACCAGTTTATAAAAGCCAAGTCCAGTCACCCACACATCCTGCATGCTCCACTCATTCTGTCAGGCTCTGATTCATTCCTCAGGGCCTTTCTGATCGATTATCACCTATTCCTGCTTAATCCAGTCTGAGATTGCACTTCATTACCAATTGACCTGCTATTCTCCGGCTTGGCCTGGCAGTCAGAGGTCATGAGTGCACAGCTGTGCCTTTGTGGCTAAAAGTCAACATGGTCCGGCATCTCATTGTCACTTGGGGGGAGGGGAGGTGGCATTTAATCGTAAACATGAATTCACGTGCAGCTGATACTGCGAGAGGAATTTGTAATAAAGAATAATCTGTCAGTTGTGGGCCAACAATATCTGCACGCAGGAATTCTATGACAAATCTGACTAATGCATTGATGGGGCTTAAATAAAAATATGCATGCTAACAGCTGTCAACAGACACATTCAGTCTCTAAATGAAAAGCCAACTTTGTATGAATCACTGCACACAAACCCCCCATTCAGCATGTACAAAAAGAGCCATTTGCCAAGTCTATAAACTTTTGATTAATGCACACTGCTATCCCTCCCAAATATAGCGATGCATCATTCTTATCTGCAGAAATAGTGTATCAGATTAGTATTACTAAATGCAATTAACAATTGCATTAATATTCGTCATACAACAGAGAATATTCAGAACAATAAATATTCAGAACAAACCTAGAGTAACTGACTAAAGCACTGAATTGTGCAATTTGTGTAAAACTATTATCCCCTTACCATTACGATTTCTTAATTTAGAAGTACACATTCCATTCTCTGTGTGCTATTCCACCTGAACACACATTAAAGTTCCTGGATAATATACTGTAGTATGTATTTTTAATTTCATGCAGCATCTCTCACATATTTATGGCCTTATAGAAACAGGAAGAGTTTGCATTAGAGATTGCATTGAAGTTTCAGTTAAAGCAACTCAAGAGTTCAAGATATTAAGATCTATCACTGGTGAGTTTCATTAATTCTCCTACCACCTACCATCTGCTCATCTCCTACCATCTGATTCTTGTTCATTGCAATAAGCATTACTTTGTAGAATTCATATACCAGAGATATATCACGCAAGGAATAATTATAAGAAGATTTCATTGACTGAGGTATACCAATGTTGACCAAAATTTTTTGCATCTGTGATTCATTCCTTCCTCCTATGCTATTATTTCCTTCTCCCTCTCTTCAGCACTTCACTAAATAAACTGGCAGAAGCAAACGGCAGTAATGGAGAACATGTGACAACTAGTTTTGCGATGCTCCTAATGGTAAAATATATATACTTTTTTAAAATACTTTTTTAGAAGTTTTACAATACACACAAAAGAATTAAAAGAATTCTGGACAGACTTCTGTACTTCTTTGCAGGAAAGAACATATTCATAGTTACATTATCTTTGTAACTGCGCCATACATCACAGGCATGTTAATTTGTATATAAACATCGCCAGCTCTGGGTAATTATTCCCCCCCACAGTGTGGAGCCCTATCTCATGCCTGCCAGCGTATTGACCTCGTCTAACGATGAGACAAGCTCACGGCGGGGGGAGTCCGCATCACACTGCTGCCTCATGCTGGTGGGTTGCCCAGCCTGTTTGCTCTCGCTGCATGTGGCTGCTGGAACTCACTCCCATGAGCCATTGCTGGGGAGGCTGAGCCTGGGGGGCTGTTTTTGTCTGGCTCCAGACTCCCATTATCTCTGGCACCAAACCAGTGTTTCCCAATCCTGTTCTCGGGGACCCACAGACAGTCCATGTTTTTGCGGCTGTCTGACAGGGAGCATGGAGGGAGCAAAAACACGGACTGGCTGTAGGTCCTCGAGGACCGGACTGGGGAACACATCACTAAAACTATGTAACTGTGCTTAAGAGCAGGCTACACACGGGAGGCACAGAGAGCACAAGCTCATTTTAATAATAATGCCAGGCACATCACAGAGCCACTACAGGCTCTTCTACTAAAAACTGAAAACTGCCTACATTTGATCCCACTGCCATTGTGGGGTCAAAACTGCCCTCACTGTCACATTCAACTTCTGAACAAATGAACAGGGTCCAGTCTGCTGAGATATTCCAGTGTGGAGTAGTGAAATCCTGCCACCTGCTGGTAGGCTGAGAAAAAACACTCGAAACACTCATCTACTATGTCTCTTGATTGCTGCTGTGAAAACACCCTCCTTGACAAAACCGAAAATAAAAAAGAGAAGCGACTCTCTAATCATGCTCAGCCTCCAATCTGGTGACATTCAGCTCTCTGCACTCCCAAGAAACAATGCAATGTACACAATACAAATAAGCACGGGACTGAGGTAAGTAAATGAACACACAGTCTATAGTGTCTTACTATCATTCATATTTTCCAAGAAGCTTAATATAGACTCAAGAAACAGTCAAGAGAGTGCTAACTGAGGAGCAGTCTAGACATCTATATCTATGTAAAAGCAATCATCCTTAAGTCCATCTTCCATAACTGCTCATCCACGACATTTTGGCTTCGTTAAAAAGCTTATTTTAAAATTGTTACATTAAGGTATATGTCTACTGACAGACATCAAAGAGCCCTTTTATGGATGTAAAGTAGCCATATTAATTACGGCTATGGGAGCACATACTTGGTCTTGGTCCTGCACCTGAAATCCTGCTGCTGGAAAACGAGGGTGGCTAACCGCTGCCGAAGCGCCATGTCCTTCCCGTGGGCCTGCTTGATGAAGGGATGCTCCAGAAGGTGGGTGACCGAAGGGCGCGTCTCAAAATCCTTTATCAGGCACCTGGAGAAAGGAGGGCAGAGACAGCCAACATGGGAAATGAAGGAACTTCGCTTTCACCAGAGACCATTAGGAGCTTCGTATTAGCAATGTCACTGTCTTCATTCGCTGAACGGAAGCACAAATGCACAAGGTAAAAGTCAGCAGGGGCACCTTCTTCACGCTACTGCGACGACTGTGAAAAAAACTGCAGAAACGGTCTTGCTGCGGATGAAGCGATATTCAGATAAGAGAGAGTCTCAGGTGCACAAAATCCAGGTAAATTTTGAAAAAATAGCTGCTAACAGGTTCTGTTTTCAAAAATATATACTGAGATGGAGATACGTCTTTCAGCAAGAAGGCTTTGCATCATCAGAAAATGTGATGATGATATACCTCAGTAAAAACTACAGAAAAGTGTTTTGGTCCCAGTTCTTTGGCTTTTCTATAAGGCCAGAGTCTGGCTCTTGTTTTCGGTCCAGTGGCTAGCAAGGCCTGACCCATCTCCCCATCTCCCGTTGTCCCCCATTACTGCCGTGTCACCATAGCTACCACAGAGCCCAGCCTGCCAAACAATACACCGCTCACCTCTTAGGGAGTGTAAGGACACGTACAAGCCTGGTGTCACCATAACAGTATGACTCAAACTTTGCAGTTTTTTGCTTGAAATCTTTACTATATGTAAATAATATTTATATATGTGAACTATGCAGTCAATATCATAACTGAAAAATCTCTTTTTAAATAAAACTGAGCAATGATGTATGAAAACCTCTTTAAAGAAAAAGAGTTCAATCAAATGCATCCACTGGGCTGATGAACTATTACTCATCGACTTTTATCTGACATCCACTGGATCATTCTTGTAAATGACAAATAGGCTGAGTAAAGATCAAAAAAATAAATCCAGCTAGGATGTTTTGCTAAATTTTCCGCTGACTTGTCACTACTGAGCTTGTCAGTGGGGGGAGGGGGTGACGGACAGGTGCAGGTTCGCACAGGATGATCCCAGCTTCCCATGTAGGGCACCATAAGGCACATAGTAGTTGACTATGGTTCAGTTACATCAGTTTATGTTCATTACGTACATACATTCATATGAAATTTAATGAGGAGCCTACATTTATGGCAGAATCTAAATTCATAAGTAGATATTTGACACATTCAAAACATTATACTAATTGTAGCCCTGAGTTGGTTATGGGTAGAACTGTTTACATTCAATCATACAGGCAGTTTGGGAGCGTTTTGGTTTTCAAATAAATTGCACCATAACTGGAGAGAGAGTAGCTAATAAAACCAAGACTTTCAGGTTTTTTTACACAGAAGTCGGATATGTTGCTAGAAACTCTTCCGACGTGCTGACTTTCTCGAATCGTGATGTGGCCATAAGACTAGGCTTTACCATATGAGCCTTAACCCAGTGCCTTCCCTTTCTCCACGCTCTGTTCGAAACTCCTTAAAATTCATCCTATTCTGCACTTAAAATTCATCCTTTATGCAAGCAACAGAAAGAGAATTGAAACAAGACAACATTCTGCCATCTCCCACTTCCTTAATCGACACTGAAATGTTGGCCCTTTCCTCTATCAGTATTTCCATGCTGAAAATGAATTCCCAGAATTCATTAGTGTCAGAACATTAAGCGAGGGATGCAGCCATTAGTGCAGGTGCCACTGTCGAGATCCTAAACACCAAGCCCACTCTGTCACAAAAGGCAGCTATTTGTTCACACAATTACGGCATCTGATGATGCATTTATTACCGAGAACAGTGGCAGCAGCCCACGTTTAGGCCAGGGCTGTGCGAGAGGGCCGGTCTTCAGAAACAGCCTGCACTGCCTGATACCATTGTCTACATTCAGCAGCTTGTGCTATGCCACCTGTCAACCTCTGTTTACAGAGCCATATATCTGTCTAGGGAGGCTGACTGGGATTCACTATGGCCACAGACCCCCTGGGTTGTGGGTTTGATACCAGCCCTCAGCTGTACAGAATAATGTGCTGCTTTCACTCTGCTGACCCTAACGTGGACATGAATGGAAGCCGGCTTGGTGTTGTACCTCTAGGCAGGATACTTCAGTAAACTATCTAGCTGATAGATTTTTACAAAACTTGAGGTTGTGTAGAAATAAAGTGCAGTAATAGCACCACCAAAACAAGGTGTTCGCAGCAAAACTAATATTGTATTTTTCAATTTTGACATCAAAAAGATTCTATCTGAATCTCAAAAGTCACCAACCAAGGAATCTTCTATCCCTCAGACAAAAAGGTCCATCCGTAAAATGATATGGTTGATTCACCCACCTTGGTTCCATGGAATAACTGAGAAGAGATTTCACTCTCAATATAGGAAAAGACCAAAACCATTACTTTAATATGTACTTATTATACCAAAGATACGTTCTGTTAGTGTTAGGGGCCTGTTTATACGCAGTGCTGCTCAGATGTGGGTCTTCAATTCAATTGACTAAAAAAGAAAATGGGGCAAGATGCTGTGTGTGGGAATGACGTGTTCTCTGCTGCACACGATACTCACAGGCTCGGTCATCCCTAAAAATCTACCATCCTACTTCATAGGCACTAGATAACAGAACTGCCACCCACAGACCAAAAAGAATAAAAAAAAAACAAACAGTGGAGTGCATATTATGGATCTCAGCTAGCCGCTGCTTTTACTTCATCACTGCCGGTTGGCGAGAGCCGGCACAGTGACAAATGCACAACTAACACAAATAAATGAGTCAATTACCTCTAATGCCTGCAGGTCCACAGCTGTACTGTTTGATGTTTTCATTATAAATAATGAAATAATGGCCTGCGCCTTTCAATCTGCTTCAGGAACGATGATAACAGTACTGCAGAGGGGCAGACAGAAATCACCGCTTGGAAAATAACATGGGGTGAAAATCGAGTGCTTTCTCATTTACACCCCTACCTCAGACTTCTAAATCTAAGCCAGACTTTGAGCGCATATATTTGAACAAAATACTATGGCCCCCATTGGCTCTGGGGAGGGGGGCTGAATGCTTACCTGCCCTCTGTGATGTAGATGATAATTCCCAGTTCAAATACATTTGGTCGTTGTGAAGATTTACACAAATGGAACGCGGTAAGCGGCACATGATATAGAGCAAGTTGATGCTATCTAGCTAAAAAGTGATCAATTCAGCTTGCTGACACTGTAAATTCTCACAAAGACCTCACTAGTCAGAAACATCTCCCTTCCCAGGACCCCCTTAAAAAATGTTAAATTGGAATTAAAAGTAGAAATTAAAAGAAATTAAAAGTAGGAAAAAAACGGCAGCATATAATTCCTTCCTGTGTTTATAAATACACACATTGCTAATGCAGCAAGAAGCCAGACATACACCCCCCCCCACCATTCACTGCCTCACTGGACTAAGTCTGAATGCATCAGAACACCAGCTGACACGCAATTGGACAGGGGCATGAAGTCTCTGCCTCACAGGCAAAGGTAAACATGAAAGATTTTGACATATCCCATAATAGCTCTACAACTGTTATGCTGATAAACAAAGCAGAATACTGGCAGGGAAAAACAGCTTAGCTGAAAAAATATTTTGTCTTGTTTGCAGAAAAATTCCAATACTTCATATTTTTCTTACATTTATGTGCAAACACACACATTTCTCTCTTTCTTAGAATACATTTTAACGCTGTATATGTCTTCAAACACATTGCAACTTCAATCCATCCAAGTGAAAGCATTACTCACTGCTAAACTGAGACCCAAAATAAAATATAGCATCTAATACAGAGGCGGGCTTTGTCAGCCCCCCAGGAAAGACTCTTCGCAGTATTACAGTCTACAGATTTACGTATTTTAATAAAGGGGGGGGGTCCTCTCTGTAGTATAGCTCTCAATTCACTTTGGATTTTCTGCTCCTCTCTCTAATATATTGAGTCTGTTCTTAATCATCTTAATCGCAAACATATAGTGAGAGTAGTTTCTACAGATAAGCCGAACGTCACTTCACATGTCAGATTATAGGATTTGGACCCTATAAGTCTGCAAAAAGTTAAATGAATCTACTGAACTTTGAGAGCAGGAAAACAGTTTGGGCTGAGAGTGTTTCCTTGTAGAGAAGAGCCTGAAGAAAAATGTCACTGCTCCGTAAGTTTTTTTTTTTAATGTACTAAATGCAATTATACTGTGCCATCAGAGTTAATTGAAGCACAATTTTAAGGTGAGGTCCCGGCCAAGCTGTTAATCGCACGTCACAGACAAGCCTTTATACGCCACCTCTAGGAGAAAAAAAAATGCTACCCACTGCAAAGCCATATTTCACAGTCTTGGAGCTGGCTGGACATCATCCAACAAAGGTTATGCTGAATAATTCAGAGGCATAAGCACAGAACCACACAGCCAATTAACAGTCCATAAAAGATGCCGAGTCCGTTTGTCTCACAGGATCAGTGTTGGAAACAAATCATAATCGGAAAACAATTTTCTCCTTAATGATGCAGCTTAGGATAAAATGCTCCCGGGGGGGTCTGCACTTGACTCGAAACATGATTCCCCAGAGCCATGTGGGGCCGGGCTAGATGGGGGTGGGCGGGGCCAGTAGGAGGCGGGACATCGGTCCTACCGGGAGCCAATACTTACTGTGCAATGAAGTGACTGAAGCCTCGGCACCACTGCTCTGGACGGCGCAGCGTGGGTGATGGATTCCTGCGAAGCACAAATCCCACCAATCAAAAACAGGCAAGGACAATATGATAAATTATTAAAATGCTCTGCACCCCCCTCTTCACAGTTTTACTGTATCATACCTATACAAAATGATGCCAAGTTAGACCAAACAGCAATATCCAATTTACCGTTTCTTCAAATAGCACTGTATACTCTATATTCATTTCAACTGGCAGATTGATTTTCTCATTGCGGTGCAGAAAACCCCTTTTTCCCGCCAAAGAAAGATGCTGAGAAGACCAAAACTGTCTTTTGGCTCTGTTATACCAAACTCGGACATGTTGCTGGAAACACACATAACATGCTAACTCATTTGAGACGACATCATCCAAGTGTGAGTATGACCGGAGCATGGCAGGAACGGCCTTCGCAAGTCATCACTTTTGTTTGGAAATTCAGTCCGGGCTAAAAACACAGAAAAGAACTATAGGCTATAGGGTGAATCACTACAGATACACCCTCAATAAATGTTATTTTAGGCTTCTTGCCATCCCGGAGAAATCCGGATATTTGTTTATCCCATGCCGTGTGATGTTGTGGAACCCTCACTGTAAGGAAATGAAAGAGATATAGGTTGACAGCCTCAATCTTAGAGCTAAGGTCTGCACTGAAAGAGGGCCACATTTCACTGTCTTTCTGGATATTCTAATTGATGACAGCATATTTAGTCTCGCAGAGGCACAACTGGATTATGCACTGGGCCAGTGGGGTCAGTGTCCCGGGGCCTCGGGCTTTGAGGGGGCTGTGAATCCTAACATTGACCTTGAAGGACGTTATGCTGCTTATATCACAGCTCCTACTACACTACTACATGTGGTCATTCAAAACTTTATTTTCACATGTTTGTATCAAAGACATTATTTTAGTGAAGATTTAAATCCCTTTGTTCTTGTGTAACTGTGATATATAAGCCTTTGTTTACTCACACTGTTAAAAGTTACAGCGTGTTAGCATACATGTCAAGGTACTATTAGCTAGCTAGTAAACTATGTGGCTCCTGTCATGATCCCAGTAAGACAGATATTAGTGCTAAACAAAAGACAATATTTTCATGCAGTGTTGCTGTAGTTTATACAACAATTGGTAAAAAATTTTTGTAAAGCCCCTTTCTTACATGAACTCTGGACATTGTTCAGACAATCGTGTACAGACGTTTTCCAGAGTTGCCCTTTCACACATGTAACACACAAGCAGAGCTTGTCTGTATCAGACATGTTCACACCTACTAGAAATAGTTCCAATTGGTCTAGACAAGGGTTGATGCTTGGGTAGAGCATGCCGGAGGCAGGATATGATGCAAAAATTGCTCTGCAGAAATTGAAGTGTTTTATTTACAGCATATCGAAGATGTTTCACCTGCTCTTTAGTTCAGATTACACCGCGGTCACATAACTAGCTCGTAATTTAATCAACTGAGCCCCTTGCTGTTTCTTGAATCTGTTGGATGTCACATGACAGAAACATCACCAACATGCCCACTTGCTCACAGTGAATTCTCCAGACAATTTTCTGCTCCATTCAGACATGGAATTAAATTACCTGGACTTTATACTAGGGAGCTAGCAGGGAAATATCCAGTATGACAGATTCGGACATTTGTGTACACCTGAACAGCCCCTCAGTGTTGTTTAGTCTGGGGGTCTCAGGGTGTCTTGCTAATATCTTTATGGCCTTAGGTCCTGACTCATAAAATGTCTTACGAATCTTAACCTTTTCTGCTTCATGCTTTAAAACATTGTCTATCTTCCCCTGTACTTATTTATTCTGATATCTCAGCATCATAAGTTTGTATGTGCTTTTGTTCTAAGTCTCTTAGCTGGTTTTGTGTGTTTCTAAGTGGGTCTTCAACGTGCTTGAATTAAATATTAAATTAATTAATATTATGATCTAAAGTGTCCACGGGTACTATGTTACATTCCTTCACTTTGTACATATCTGTTTTGCTCATTAAAAGACATCAACCATGTATTCCAGAATATTGTGTATGGTGTCTCTCAAATAGATTAAACACTCACTATATTATCAGTCAGGCCTAATTCATTTAGGAATGTGTTAAAAGGTCTAACTATATATGGGTGATCTAGATGTCTCTAGATTTTAACTTAATACCAGATTAAAGTCACCCCCACATGTAAGAGTCCCCTCAGATTCCTGGGTGCTGACATCCAAAAGTTTTCTAAAGAAAGTTTTATTACACTCAGGTGGCACATAAATATTGAATAAAATAACCTTACTAGCCTGGATTAACCCTTTCAGTACAACATATCTTCCTTCTTTGGTACGTTACCCTAAAGCGGTGTTACCAAACCAGTCACGTTTTTTGCTATGGAAGCTGGGCAGGAGCCAAATCACGGACCATGCAAATAAATGTCTTTTAGGTTTTTGTCATTCAGACACATTGACAGATGCATTGCCCTTGGATTGCAATTGTTCATAATTGCAGCTGCAGTTTTAATAATAAATTATTTCATAACTAGTCCTGTTGGTACAAAGTCCTGTTTTCCCTGTTGTACCGAAAACGCAACAAACTGTGGACCCAAAACTGAAGTTTGTACCAAATTTTTCATACTTTGAATTTTGTGCACAATTACATTCCTATTGTTAACAGAAAAAACATCAAGTCATGACTCCCGATGAAAACTAGGCCTTTTTGGATATGCCACTCTGGAAGTCCTCAGGAAGGCCTGTTCCACCCCCCAGCCACATGCAAAGCCCCAAAGTTAAAACACAAGAACATGCAGTGCTGGGAAGCGGAATACGCTGAGGAGGAAGAGAGTGATAAATTACACTTGGCTCCTCGCTGTCTGGCAGGAAGCATCTGCTGAGAGGAGGCCAAAATTATGTGGGCAAGTGATTCCTCCGTCAAGGACAATTCAAAAAGGCAATCAGTAACATAGAAAGTACCTCAGAGGAAGCATTACGAACTGAGCTGCAAGTCACCAGGGCAATGCCTGGGCTCAGCAAGCAATATGTAACCAAGGCTCAGCTTCAGAAAGCAACTGGTAACTAAGGGTATTGCCTGGACTCAGTGATAGAAAGTGAGACGTAAACCGAGTGATGCTTGAGGTCAGCTACTGCAAGCAGTGTGCAACCAGGCCATGGAATGCAATCCAAGATAAACAGGATCACAACACTAAAACAATCTATGTCACCTGGATTTCTTACTGAAATCATGATTTCTTCCCAAGCACGTGCACATAAAATAAGTAGCAGAATGTTGCCAGTGCATACATACAGTTCAATTTGCAATATGAAAATGTTAAAGATTATCTTAATTTCCTAATACGTGCTTTGTAATTTTTGTAATTATTCTTAATCTTTATTGATCCTCTTGTTCTGGCCGCCCTGTCCGCAACGCTAGTGAACGCTGACACTCTGGCCGCCCTGTCCGCAACACTACCGAACGCTGACGCTCTGGTCGCCCTGTCTGCAACGCTACTGAATGCAGAAGCCCTGGCCACCCTGTCCGCAACACTACCGAACGCTGATGCTCTCGTCGCCCTGTCCACAATGCTACGAACGCTGACGCTCTGGCCGCCCTGTCCGCAACACTACCGAACGCTGACGCTCTGGTCGCCCTGTCTGCAACGCTACTGAACGCAGAAGC
>JAODKE010000001.1:31253737-31268050 GCA_026779605.1 Mormyrus hasselquistii | reverse complement strand
GCAACACTACCGAACGCTGACGCTCTGGTCGCCCTGTCCACAATGCTACCGAACGCTGACGCTCTGGTCGCCCTGTCCGCAACGCTACTGAATGCTGACGCTCTCGTCGCCCTGTCCACAATGCTACCGAACGCTGACGCTCTGGTCGCCCTGTCCGCAACGCTACTGAACGCAGAAGCCCTGGCCGCCCTGTTCGCAATTAAAGCGAATGCTGACGCTCTGGCCGCCTGCAGTGTGAATGTGCAGTAACATGATACAAGAGCCCCAGGTCAGCACCCACGGTTCTGTAGAGCACTAACATGGCTGGTCGACAGCTAGCAGCAGACACACTGCTGTTCTGACACAGCCTGGCTGCCTTGGACAGTCTTTAAAAGTCAGCCTGAGATCCATGTTGGCATCACCACGAGCAGCAGGGCCAGGTGTTAAGCTCCTCTGGGGCTGACTGCTCTGGTCTTCCAGGCACACAGTGCTTCCCAGTTTCAGTTTTCTTTCACATAACAATCTTCTGTTATATATCCAGATGAAGTCCACTCTCCTCAGGTTAATATACTATCACAGAGACTGAAATAACCTGACGCTCCGCCGTTGTTTCAGTCAATGATCACTTCCATTAGGCTGGATACAAGCCCGGACTTTGAAATAAAGCTTTATTTAACTGTCCAATCTAGCTGACTCAACACAGCCTTGGACACCTTTCCTTCTGCTAATTATGCAGCAGTCTTTGTAATTTTATAAACTTTTCATTTGCAAAGGCTTTGCCTCGTGACTTTTGTGCTTCGAAGAAAAGCAGCTTAGAAAATCACCTCAAGCAATTAAGCTTCCGGCAGATTACTTTTCACAAAAAAATACTCTCCGAGCTCAGTAATTAATTCTGCTCTTTTATATTTCATGACTTTACCCTTTAAACTGGTTTATTGCTTTTGTCCATGGCCAGCACCACTTATGACCATGTGATGTAATTAACAAGCAGACACTGAACACTGTTATCTGTGTTTTCGATGTGATGATTCTTGGGGGAGACTGAAAAATGAGCCGGTCATTGTGGGCACTTCATGCTGCGATAATGTGGCTTAATCAACCAATCCGTCAATTGCAATCAATGACTCCTAACGGAACTGCTAACATTTTGGCAATTTACCCATTTCTTTTTTAAGTACTTATTTAGTTCACGGATACATTATTTCACAATTTATCTCACAGAAATAAAAACACATACATACACACCAGGGTACAAAGCCCCTAAAAAGGGACAGGGCTGGAAAATATTATTAACAGATTCAAGTTCCCTTTCAAAACTTTTGCAGTTCCTCGCAATCCTGTCTTATGACGTGTATATGCTATTGGTGTATATACTGCCTTTTTAGCCAGTCTGTTTACAGAAGTAAAAGTGAAGCTTTAGAAGAAAAGATCATCATACCTACTGTGAAACATGGGGGGGCTAAATTTTTTTGGGGGCTGCTTTACTGCATCTGATACGGGGAACCATGAATCTGTGCCGGACACAATGAAGTCTCAAGACTACCGAGGCATCCTGGAGCGAAACATACTGCCCAGTGTCAGAAAGCTCAGCCTCAGTCACAGGTCATGCGTCCACCAACAGGACCCAAAACATACTAAATAACCAAATAATCAAAATCAAAGTCTTTATGTTAAATAAACAATAAGGCATTCCATTAAACTTTTGTCAGTTTCAAGTTATATCAGAGATAGTTGTGTTTATTTGTTTTTTGTGGAAGGGCACCAACAAATTTGTCCATGTATATACAGACTATCTATAAATCTGTCTGTCGGCCTTTGTCTATCTGTCTGTCACTCAGCCAGCATTTCTGTGCTTAGGTGTGATTTGGGGGACATCCTCATCCGAAGGCCCTCTTTACTCTCAACCTCCTTCAGATAAGGTCTCCGTTGGAATTATGCTGCCCCGATTATATTCAGAATGGTGACACATCATCACCGCAGTAAATTCCATCCGCTCTACAAAACACACCGTACAAACAACGGTCAGATAAGAAGACAGAAGGAAAGAAATGACTTGCTGCACACAGGGCCAGTGTGACTGCAACTGTTAGGGGCAAACGCATATCTTCTCTCTCAAACCTCAACACGCATATAGCATTCTGTAACAGGGGATGCGTTATACTGAGGTGAAACTTAGTCAGAAAGTAGCAGACCACGTTAAGTAACAGCGGAGTGGCCAAATGCTAAGGTGCATTATATGTAAAAGTCGCCAACACTCTGTTGACTCAATAACTGCAGAGTTCTGGCATTAACCTCAGCACAAAAACTGCACCGGGAGCTTCATGGAATGGGCTTCCATGGCCGGGCAGCTGCATGCAGGCCTCACATCACCAAACGCAATGCCAAGCGTCAGATGGAGGGGGGTAAAGCACGACGCCACTGGGCTCTGGAGCAGTGGAAACTTGTTCTGTGGAGTGACCAACCATGCTTCTCTGTCTGGTAGTCTGTCTGATGGACAAGTCCAGGTTTGGTGGATGCCAGGAGAACATTACCTGACAGCATTGTGCCAACTGTAAAGTTTGGTGGAGGAGGGATAATGAGTTTGGTGTGGAAGAACTGGACTGGCCCACACAGAACCCTGACCTCAACCCTATCAAACACCTTTGAGAACTAGAACAGAGATTGCGAGCCAGGCCTTCGTAACCAACATCAGTGCCGGACCTCACAAATGCTCTTCTGCATGAATGGACAAAAATCCCCACAGACACACTCCAAAATCTTGAGGAAAGCCTTCACTGAAGAGTGGCTGCTGTTATAGCTACAAAGGGGGGGGACCAAATCTATATCGATGCCTATGGATTTAGAATGTGATGTCATCAAAGTTCCTGTGGGTGCCCCAATACTTTTGTCCATATATTGTGTATAACCTAAAAATGCAAGAGGTGTGTATCATCCCCCATAGCCCACTGTTCAATGCACACCTCATAGGTCAGGTCTGTCTCGTTTACATGCAGAGTCATTCAACCATTTATGTATTGCATCATTGCACATTATATGCATATGTTATCATAAATACGTGCCGGTAGTAATTCATTAAAGATAGATTAAATTTCTAAAATGTCCTGATTTCTTTCTCAAAATTGCCTATATGACCAGACTGGGAGATCATCAATGCAAAGCAAGCAAAGACCAGATGTCCTTCCTATTGATTTATATTTTTCTTCTTCCTATCAAACAAAACGAGAATTGAGCTAATAGCAATAAAACTATAATATTTTAAATTGCGGGTTTGCATCTAATTTAGGTCTCTAGGGAAAATAACATATCAACAAACTATGAAACAATTCTAAAACTGGTATGCAGACAGAAGGAAACTAATTTTACAGAAAAATAAGAAGTATAGAGTAAAATTAACATCAAATTCCAGCATATATGAAAGCCTTCTCTCTTTGCTATAAAGTTTTCAAAATTCACAAGTTACTACTGACTGTAAAGTGTAAAAAAGTTACATTATGACAACTTCAAAGACTTACGCACACTGTTTTTTTTTTTTTTTTAAATCCAGCTCCTTTAGTTCTTTTTTTGATGTAGCCACTTTGTGGTATCAGTTGCCCCCCCTACGATGCAGATCCATAAAGATCTTTCCAGACATCCACCCTTACGGCAATGTTCCAGACACTATTTAACAGAATTTCTTAAAGGTGTCAAAGGTTAGTACACATTACTATGAGGGTATAATACTCATCTGGCACACTGATAGCTGTGATTATGCAGGTGTAGGTGAATATAATATGATTTCAGAATGGACCCCTTGCAGGGGGGGGGGGATTAGCTTTGTAAAGTTTGGTAATTTCAATATATCAAGTCATGGCTATGAATACATCAAAACAACTGCGGGTAGAAGGACAGAAGGGAAAAAAAACAGAAAATTATTTTTCAGGACTTCCATGTCATATCAGCCATGCTAACAAAGGCTGCTAAGTAGCTGATATTGATAAACCCTCCATCCCAAGATACCACGCATTGTATAGATATATAGCACCAGTGAGAGAGAAGACATAGGCTTGTAGGACTCAAGACCCCAGAGGATCTAGGTGCTGCAGACTCTTAGGAAAAAATACATGTCAAAGTAAACAACAAACAGGTAATATGCACAAATGGAACTATGTGCCAAGAGGGGCACAAATGGGTAATTTTAATAATGTTTTGCTGAGTGCATATGCAGCAAGGTTGCCAGTGCTTTTCTGACACTGAAATTACAGAAATCTTCCCTGCAAATCCCCATTAAAACAGTTAAGTTAAAACTGTTGGAGTGCACTGTGATGACCCTGTAGAAACAGCCTCACACTCGTCATGGAAACAGTGGGGAGCCCTCCAGTGAGGATCAGTAAGCTGATGATGTCAGTAGGGCCACACGCTTTATCAGGACGGGCAAAACAGCATCGGGCACATTGTGTGACTGTAGCTGACCTGTAACCAAAACAGCATCTGGCACAGAGTGTGACTGTAGCTGACCTGTAACCAAAACAGCACCACAACTCTGAGGCTCAGGCTTCAAAGTACAAAATTCCACACGGCAAAAAAAACGTCATGATGACCCAACCGCAAGCCCCCACCCCTCGACACCCATATAAATTCAGCTGCTTCTGTGCGTTGATGGGAAAACGTATTCCAGACAGATGACATGTTAACAGAATCATTTCATGGTTCAGCACAGTGATTCATCTTGTGGTTGCCCAGCCAGAGGCCGCAACAAGATTTATGTGCTGGGCCAGAAAAAAAAAAATCCATTTTGATAAAAAATAAAAAAGAAACCATCATCTCATAGGAAAACAAAAACAGGACAGACTCCAATGCATGTCCTACCCTTCGTTCAAGAAAGACGATCAATACTCTCAAACCCTAAACCAGAGCAAAAAAATCAGAGATAAAAAATTACAAGCTTTGAAATAATTAACTTATCGACAAACTACTAATACCTTAGTGACTTTGTAAATAAGAGCTGAAAATTGCTATTGGAACACATTTTAAAATTTTTGATTTGGTACACACTACACGGCATCTTTTACACGTCAGCTTCTGCTAAACTGAATTCAATTCAGCACACAGAGATCGATATATTAAAACTGAAGTTTAAGGGATGGTAGGAGGGCAGGAGCAGTCGCCTTTATCCAAAGACGTTGCCGCATGCCATGTGACTTCCTGTGACCAATTTACAGGCCACACTTACGCCCACGTCAGAAGCCTGTGACACTCTGCATCAGGAGGGCGGTTTCATTCCAATGACATGCTGGCACCCGCCTTGACGGGGACCCGTGGACGGCCTCATTTGAATATGAATACAGCTAATCACAAATGCAAATTGCAATCAGGATGGGGAAATCTGGAAACAAAAGGGCCTGATTATGGTGCCTTTGCGCCCCGAAAACCAATTGCAGGGATTCTACTACTGCAGCGATTAAATAACAAGCTGATATTTGTGCAGGCAAGGTATGGTGGAATACAACACAAGCTATTCTAAAATAATGTCACCTCTAAATAAACTCTAACAGATGACCATTTTGTGAAAAATGAAGAGACTTAATATTCCATATTTAGTTATTGGGCACTTGTGGCATCGATATCATAAAAATGGAGATTGGCACCATTTTTAATGCTGGCAGCTTCCATGACAGCTAGCCATCATTCTAGCTATTATCCTGCTTATATTCTAACAGGCCACTTTAGACAAGGGCAGCTGCATGTCTCCAGCAGCCGGCAGCGGCGTGCTGAGAGCGCCCTCTAGTGTCTCACCTTGGGATCTTGAAGAGGGCTTTGACTGGGTGCATCTCCGAGAGAGGGGGATCCCCTTCGGCCAGCTCGATGGCTGTGATGCCCAGCGACCAGACATCGCAGCGGGCATCGTACGAATAGTCGTACTGCTGCTCACAGGCAATGACCTGCAGCGTGAAATGGAAAATGGAGGGTGGCAAACACATGTTCACGGCTAACGGCAGTCAGTGGAGAGCAGTCTGTGTACATCCCAGGCTCCCACGGCTATAGCCACGGTCAGCTATGATGATCCATTAAGCAAGTAGCTTATTTTTTGTCACCAGAAAATCAGTGCAGTGCATAACGTAAAACGTAGCTAATCTAAGACTGTGCTATATAGTCAGCTATACAAATGCGTAACACAGGTTTCTAAAAATAAAATGGCCTGACAGAGGCAGATATATAAGAAATTATGGCTCGTTGGAGCAAGCTAAAATGTCAAATGTTAGTCAGAATACTGAAGGTGGTGTTTCATGTTCTTTAGCTAAGGTTTAATACTTAATGCTGATATAAAATATAAAGCAAATATAAAATATAAAAATACATTTGACTTTTTAGAAAAATCCATCTAAAATATAGATGAACTGAATATTTATTTTAATCTGCTTTTACGTTAATTGACTTGGTTTAAATGCGACTTTTTTAAAGCTTTATGTTGCCCCATATTTTTATCCTCACCTCATTTGATGACAATAATCAAAACCCACAGCTGATTTGCCTCTAATTGCCCCACAGGGCAGTTACAAAAGTGGTCTGCTGATCACGCCTCATTTCGGCAAAGACAGAGCCCTTGGCCACAGACTCCCATCTATTAACCTTGGCGTGCCCTCCAGAGTGGTGGGTGGGTGGGCGGGGGGGGGATGCTGAGTGACGGGGGTGGGGCTGTGAGGGCTTGCGACACCCCAGCTCAGCACCAGACACAATGCTTTCACTCTCCATGGCGACTGCGCGCCATATTAGGTACCTAATATCAGCTACCAAATACGGAAATAGCTTAAGATGGAACTGACTAAATAATACCAATTAAACTTTCAAAGAGGAAACTCCATCCGCAAGATCTATCTTTTAATTCTTGGGCGGATGAAATGTGGGCTGCGGGGCTGTGGGTGACGTCAAAGGCCTGACCTCAGGAGACATCCAGAGAGGGGTTCCCACTGACGTGTTCCTCCGCAAACGGGCACTCGTCAGCTGCGCTGAGACTCCTGATGGAGAAGGAGCACGACAACACAGGCTGATGACATAAGAGGAGTGATGCAGCAGTAAATTCAAAAGTAACATCTATGAAATTTACCTTTCATTGCCATAATAAATATTTCTGCTAACTTACCCAACTGAAATTTGCTTCTCAAAGCAAAGAAGACATATAAAATCAATTTTCAATGTCTTCAAGCCATATATAAATATTAAAATGTAATTCCTGTAAAGTATTCTTGCCTCAGACAAATTCTTGCATTATATAAAGACAGAGTTGCCAGCGAATACATCTTATAATTTAACATGATGGTCAGCCAAAAAAAAAATCATTAATAATAATTTCAAATTAAGTGGGGAGAGTTCTTTTTATCTGCTGGAGTCCATTTGATTTCTTATACAGTAAACATGCCCTAAGCCAGTCGCAGTCATTTGCTAGAGCAGATTTCTTTTTATATGCAAAGGATCGAACAATGAAATTTAAATTAGTAATGATAGCCTTGAGTTGTGATGCGATAGCCTGTGAAAATCAGAGACTCGGGTGAGGGATCTGAAACAGTGACAGGAAAAACACTAGGATCACTTTGTCACCAGAATGTACAAGTTTTTTTATTCAGCAATGCAAGCAAAAAATAAAAACAAATAACTGTCAAGGTCACAAAGAGGACTCCCATCTGTTAAACAACGACCTATCAGAGCAGTGACAGCAGAGAGGGGAACATCAAAACCCCACCCTAAAATGTGCTTCCTCTTCCACAGGAAAATACAGATTGGTCCCGCCTAATCAGAATATCTCCCAGTGGAGTGAAGCGAATTGGAAGCAGCTATTACCAAAATCAACGAGCTTGACTCCGCCCTCAGTCGTCAAAAGGATATTGTTCCCTTTGACGTCACGGTGAATGATTCGATTGTTGTGCAAATGCTGCAGCCCCTGGTTAGAGGGGGGAAAAAAAGAGTCAAGGAGAAGCAAAGAAGGGGTGGGGATTAGTAATCGATGGAGCCGCCTGTGTCGCGTGATTAGGATGCAGAGGAGTTACAAATATAAAGGTCCTTGGTCATGTGCGTCTGCGGTGCCCCCTGCTGTCTGAGTCTTTAAGCTGCCCAAATATATTCCTAAATACATGCCCCATATGACGGTGGGAAGATGACACCCTACCATCTCATTGGACACTTGGATGACAGACGTCTTACCAGGAGGGCGCCGTATAAGATGTACGAGATAAGCGGCTCCTCCAGGCGTCGGTCACACGCCAGCAGGCCTTTGATGAGATCAGTGACGGAGCCGCCATTGCACAGCTGCGAAAAAATGGAGAAGACGGACGCAACTTCATCACTCATGAAGCACGTTATTTATGATAAGGGGGAAATGCGCCAGCGACACACATCCAAGGACCTGTACCATCTCGGCCATCACAGATGACATCTGTCCTCACGGGCTATTTGTGCACCAACGATCCCAGGTGCAGGATGGGAAGGGACCATAAGAAAGTATGTCACAAAGCACTGTTCTACTGTTTGTTAGTGTTAATTTCCAGAACATTCTTAGTTAAGTTACCTACTGCACAGCACAAAGAGCATCAATTCTCAGATACTCAATATGCAGACATTCTTCAGTACAGGAAGGAACAAAGTGATTTTTGTGACAGATTTACCAAAAAGGCTCAAACCCCATACTGAGTAAGTGACTGGAAGACAGATGGGATGGCTGGATGGATGTGTAGATGGATGGATGTGTAGATGGATGGAATCCCACAAAATATAAAACAAACTGGTGCTTTTTAGACAGTCCATAAAAACTCTGTATGCCAGACACTTTGAAGCACACGGCAGCTGAAGGACAATCGCAAATCTAATGGATACACAAGTGTCTCACTGCAAATGAGCAGCTGGTAATTGAAAAGAATACATCAAGAGCGGACAGGAAAAAAAAAGTCAAATGACAGGGGCCCGAGGAAATACTCAGCCAGCCTCCCCTAATGACAGCCTTTGTACAGTCCCACTCATTTAGTGGAGCTCCGATCTAACCGAGCTCTCGTACATGGTGACGAGAAGCCACTCCTCCACCATATTCACCGCTGCCCCCATAATCATTCACATGCACGGTGCACAGTTTAAATGCACCCTATTCCCAGACATTTAGACATCTGTGTTTTTCTTGAGATGCAAAAATCGTAGACAATTTAGAAAACTGTCTTCATTTTTGGGAAAATTCCAGGGCTAAGACATAACTAAGTTAAAAGCAAACTAATGTTTACATATATCCCCTGATGCTGTGTATTAACTGATATGTTCATCATTCACTCCATTAAACAAAATCTGATGGATTAAAGGTATTAAAAACCTGATGCACCGAGAACTGAGAGATTGATCAAAGGTGCATCAAAAAGTGTGTCTCAGTCTGACTGCAAAATTGAACTAAAACAATAACAGGTACAGATATTAATCGGTCACTAAATAGGACAATTAACTTAAAAACAATGCAATTACAACAATGTGATTAGAATCAAATTATATTGTTTTAGGCCTTTAGACCACATATCACACAAAATTCAACTAAAGGAGAAGCTAACCTGCCAAAGCAAATAATTACTTGTGTTTGTTAAGTTTTATATGGGTTTATATGGCGTGATTTTCACAGAGCATAGCATTCTACAGTGGAGTGGGACCTCAGTGGTCAGCACTATGAGCTATGAGTGAAATGATGTCTTAAGATTTCCTACACGGCGTGATTGTGTGCATGACTTTATACATGTAACTGAATCTGCCCAGGATGCCTCTTGGCGTATGCCCCCAGATAAGCACTAGGCTCAACATGAACCTGTACTAGAGAAGTGGTCATGGAAGAAGGGTAGGTAGATATACCACCTTGCATAGAATGTACAAAATCTCACTCACCCTAGAGCCACCCTGACAATTTGGTCACAGATTGTTGGATAGATTGAGCTGCCTATGCCAAACAAGAACATTGCTGCCATAAGTGGTTTTCTTTGTTCTCTATGGTGCTCAGGACATCAAAGGACCCTCACCTCCAGCACCAACCAGAGCTGTCCCCCGGAGAGGTGATCTGCCTTGTAGAACATTCCGTAGAACTTGACCACATTTGGGTGGTTGGATAATGACCTCAAGATGTTGTATTCAGCTTCAATCTCCTCATCAACATCCTTTCACATAGAATACAGACAAGCCAACGGTTGATGTCATGTTCACGTTGAACAGGTTGAATTGCACTAATATTTCTATTTGGATTATGGATTATGTTTTCAACTGCTCTAACTAGGGGTGTAAAGATGCATCAATGCATTGTGATGAATCAGTTATTACGGTGGCATTCGATCTGTAGTGCCAGAATCCATTTTTGAGGGTTAAATAAATATACTTACAGATTGAATCGTTCTGTGAATTCGCTCTGTGATGCATTTGGAAAATGCCCCTCTTTTTTTGTAACGCCATCAAGTTGTTGTTTTTGCTAGCTACATTAGTCAAGACATTGTGGTAACTAACTTACTAGCAAAGTAAAAAGTAGTTTTAGAGATGCACAGTGAATCAGTTAACATGTCAGTATTGGCCGATATTGGCATCTGGCAAATGTGACAATCTTAGTCAGTACTGCTTGCTGATATTTAAGCTTTGTAAACATTCAAAGTAGCAGCACCAGAGCTAAAGACTGGCATCATAAAGTTCTTTTCTTGCCTGGGATAGTGAAATGTCATTAAAATGTCAGTGTATATTGTTTAATATAAACAATGAAATGACTTAACAACAAGAATCCTAAAAAATGCCTTTCGGAAGAACTTACATTGACAGGATCCAACACCTTCACAGCAGCCTGACTCCCATCTTTCCGGTTGGTCACTCGGTAGACTTTCCCGTAGGTTCCTTTCCCAATGGTCTCCACAATGTCCCAGTCTCCAGAGGGATCGGCCAGAGATTCCAGTCCGATCATACTGGACTTGTAGGGGTAGACTCCGTAGAGTGACCTCCTGAGTGCAGCAAGAAATGACAGAAAGACCAAGTCAAGAAACATCACTAAAACCAAGGTTTCCTTTATGCTTTCAAAGTTGACGAGTAAAAATCATGCTAATCAGAGTCAGAGTAAACAATTTCCGTAAGAGTTAAATATCCAGAGCACAATAGGGACTAAACATTAAATTACTTAGTTTATTACAAAATGTTAATTTATATAATTACCATGATTCAGAATCTTTACAATGGTATTTCTGAAATAAGAAAATTTACAATAACAAAGAAGAGGCAGAAGGTCTTAGAATGTTCCAGTTTTCATGTTTATTCCACTGCACTCGAGTTTAATGACACATAAGCGCCCTCCACAGGTGATGCTCTCATCCACAGTAGGGCAGATGGTGTTTTCCACATGCAATTACCTTTCTCACAAAGGTCTATCACCATGGATACAACAACCCAGCCTCAGCTTTCCTGCTGCTGAACAAAGCAGCCCCAAAAGTACCTCTAGGCCAATCTGAGCTGGGCAATTGTCACTTACCCTCTAAGACCCTGGATGCTTCTGGGAAATGGAAGATCAGAATTTCAGTTCCACGCTACAGAAACCCCACAATACAGAAAAAGTAAAAGTCCTTATTTACAAGTAACATTTATGAGTTAACCCCGGACCTCATTAGCATTGAAATTGACACTCGGGGTTGAGATATATTACAATCCAGATTATTTTAACTAAACATTTATGACAGGAAATTTTCACACAATGAGCACTATACAGTAAAATCCCATTATAACGGACTTCAAGGGACCTGGCAAAACAGTCCGTTATATCCAGAGTTGCTGTATACCCAGAACACACACCATTTACTCACACCACACCCCAGCAGACACACCTGTGCTATAGATTATTATATTGTAAATGTAGTAATCCAACTTTACCTAAGCAGATGCATGACTATTAATAATCCCGACTACGTATATGCGCTGGATATCACCGCCACGCCACACGTCTTGTAAGTGGAACCTGCATGTCAATTATAGCAGAACAAAACTACAGCTAAAAGCAGCCCTGGAGACCAAATGGTTTGTCCGTTATAAGTGAAATTCCGTTATATGCGAGTCCGCTATATCCGATGCTTTTTCTGCATGTTGTTAAAGGCGCACGGCCAGGACCAGCGGACCTTGTCCGTTATAGACAATATTCCGTTATAAGCGAGTCCACTATAATGGGATTTTACTGTATTCCTGCAATGACGATGACACAGCACAGCAAAATGCTAACTGCTTTTGACACTTTAAAGTCTTTGAGGAATGTATTATTAATCGAGAGACTCAAAGCTAGCACAGTCTCCTTAGTCGAGTTCCTCACCATCTAATAGAGAATATAATGGAGGAGGTGCACACATGGACAAAACAACCTGCAATATACAATACACAGAAACAGCAGCCAGATGCCCTTGTTGTGTTTGTGTGTGTGTGGATTAGGTTTATATTACATTGTGGGGACCAAATGTGGTCAATTCAGAAGGGTGGCACCCCATGAAGTAGACTGGCATCTTTTCCACTTTTCTAACAGGTACTAATTATGAGCTTTCCGTGACGGAGATGGCAGACTACCCCACCCTGGAGGGTGAAATACTACAAGCAACCCAGGATTTCCATCAATATATATGTAAATATACCCTGTCAATGCCCCACCAGACCCAACAGCCCTGGTTACAGCACCTCACCCAACAGACTAATGCTGGAGGACGTCGCAATGACACAGGTTGCTGTGGGTAGCTTACAGGCTCTCCCCTATGCTTTTCAGATCCAGACTGTCCCAGTTTCACAGAGCTCAACGGGGACACCAGGTGAGAAACTTGCCCAACTCGGTCTCATAGGAAGTGTAAGATGGCCGCCGCTCATGAGTGCCCAAACTCAGTGCTTCCTGGTGAAGAAGGGCAATAGGTTGCGCCCCCTGAAGGTAAGCCGAATAACATTCTCAATGATGTGTTTTAGCAGGGTGCCTGGGAGCCATTGATCTGTCAAGCCCAGAAGGAGGATGATCTGCTGAAACACTGCTGGAAACAGGTGTTAGTGATGGATGGGGAACACCTAGGATGAGGGACCTCCTGTTGGTGCCCCAAGTAAGGATCGCTCCACCAACTCATCATGGGGGAAACCTGGGCCTCTGGAACATTCTGGAGAACGTACGGGATCGATTCTACTGGCTAAGAATGGAGGCTGATGTCCAGAACTTCTGCCAATGGTGTACTGTGTGCCAGAATGTGATGCCACCAATGCCCTGACTCCTCTGGTGCCACTTCCCATCATCAAAGTTCCCTTCCAGCAGGTGGGCATGAACCTCGTGGAGCCACTGCCAAAGTCCACTCAGGGCCATGAATACCTCTCTTACAGCTGGTGGACTATGCCACCTGATACACTAAGGACAGTCCCTTAAGGAAAATAACGTTGATGGCCATTGCTCAGGAACTCTTCCTCTTAGCCACCTGAGTGGGGATCCCCCAGAACTAGCTCACAAACAACAGTACCCCATTCTTATCCTGTCTCATGGCTGACCTGTGCAGCCTACTCCAGGTGAAACATCTATGGATCTTAGTTTAGCACCTTCCAACAGATGGCCTAGTGAAGTGGTTTAATCAAACCCTCAATGGTTGTAGACAACGACAAGCACAACTGGGATTTCCTGATACTGCTGTTCACAGTATGGGTGATACCTCAAGCCTCCACTGGCTACACACCCTTCAAACTTCTCTTTGTGTAAAGACCTCATGGGCTCCTCAATGTCGCCAGGAAGGTGTGGGAATCCCAACAGTCCCTCTTCCAGCTCAGTGTTTGAACATGTCCAGGATATGAAGAAGAGAAACAAGAGAGTGATGTTCATGGTGAAAGAACATATGGAGGAAGCCCAGCGAGGCCAGCAGTGGCTTTATGACTGGCTTCATGACCCAACCCCATGACTTCTGTGGGGCCAGTGAACTACAAGGGCAGCCAGCCAGCAGACAGAGCAAACCAACTGGATGTAGAGCCACCAGGTTGGCAAGAAGTTGATACTGGGGAACACCGCACACCACACCAGAAGATGATGGAGCTCCTGGACCAGTACTAGGATGTGTTCTCTGCAGTGCAACTTATCAGGTGCCAGAGGCTCGACCAGAGATGGGACCAAGTCACACATGTGCAAGTCTCAAGTAAGTCTCAAGTCTTAACCTTCAAGTCTCAAGTAAGTCCCAAGTCTTTTTTTCTTGGGCAAGTCAAGTCAAGTCAAGTCACAGTTTATGTCAAGTCAAGTCCAAGTCAAGTCACATTATTGGATGAGCATGACACAGATGGAAGCTAAGTTGTACTTGTTTTTTTCTGCATTGCTGAAGGAAAAAAAGGCTAATGCACGTT
>JAODKE010000001.1:31234683-31246014 GCA_026779605.1 Mormyrus hasselquistii | reverse complement strand
TATGGCAACAGTAATTACAATAATAAGTTTTAGCTTTCAATTCAACTGCTGTACTATGACAAAAAGAAAAGCATCATGGCAAATGCAATTATGTTTTATTCCAATACACACGACTCATTGTTCAATCAGTGCTGGGTGGTATACCAGTTAATCCGGTATACTGATTTTGAATTTTTCATATAGTGCCATACTTTAACATAGCTGAAACAATAGCCGTAATGCTTCAACAGGTTGGCAATTATATATTAATTTTCACTGATAAGAGCGCTATCGAATATCGCTATACTGTGGAGAGTGTGTTGAGAGGGGACTCCTGTTAACTGCGCGTACCCTTCTTACGAAGAGATATCTTTATAACTCAACAATTCTCCATAAATAACTGTTCAGTAAAATAGTATGTATAGCTACTGCTTCAGTCTGTGCTTGAAAATTTGGATCAAGCATAACATAAATAGGTCTGCAATTAAATGCATGTCAAAGGAAAATCCCTAATATTATCGATTTATCTTTGTAATGATAATTAAAATCATGCTGGTTAAGCAAACGAGTTGTTACCAAGCTAATTATATAATAATCAACAAGACATGCCTCTACGAAGCTAAATATATTATTAAAATAAATAACACATATGTTGCCATCTAGCCTAATGTACATCATTAATCTAACAAAACATGTCAGTGAAACAATTATTATTATGACATCCCATTGTAAATCCATAGACATCAATATGGAGGTGGTTCCCCCTTTGCAGCTATAACATCTGCCACTCTTCTGGGGAGGCTTTCCTCAAGATTTTGGAATGTGTCTAGGAATTTTTGCCCATTCATCCAGAAGAGCATTTGTGAGGTCAGGAGTTGGATGTGAAGGCCTGGCTCTCAATCTCCATTCTAGTTCATCCCAAAGGTGTTTGACGGTGTAGAGGTCAGGGTTCTGTGCAGGCCAAACAATTTCTTCCACAGCCAACTCAACCATGTCTTAATGGTCTTAGTGCTTTGCGCACTGGGGCACCGTCATGCTGGAACAGAAAAGGACCTTCCTCAAACTGTTCCCACAAGGTTAGAAGCATAGAGTTGTCCAAACTGTCTTGGTATGCTGAAGCATTAAGAGGACATTGTGCTTAGTGATGTGAGGCCTGCATGCGGCTGCTCGGCCATGGAAGCCTATTCCATGAAGCTCCTGCCGCCCAGTGCTGGGGTTAATGCCAGAGTAGGTTTAGAACTCTGCAGATATTGAGTCAGAGTGTTGGTGACTTTTACACACTATGTACCTCAGCACTTGGTAACTTTGCTCTGTTGCTTTACATGGTCTGATACTTTGTAGCTGAGTTTATGTTGTTCCTAAACGCTTCCACTTTGCAATAATACCACTCACAGTTGACCATGGAATATCCAGCAGGGAGGAAAATCTCATGAACTGAATTATTGCAAAGGTGGCATCCCATGACTGTACCATGCTTGAATTCACTGAGCTCTTCTGGACATCACATTCTTTCACAGGTGTTTGTAAACCTGACTGCATGACCAAAAAAAAAAAAAAAAAAAAAAGCATATAACTTTTTACGTTTAAGTCACACAAATTCTCTCCTCATTAACATAGTAACCCCCACCGTGAGAAGGAGGCCCAGACATGCAATAATTATAATTAATTCATCAAGCAAGAAAAGGGGGTGACACCCTCAATGATTTTGGCAACAAGCAGATCATGGAATATGTCCTGCATAGTTCACGTTTATTTTGAACATGAAAGCATGGCAGTAGCTTACTATGGTTATATTTGGTCATTCTCACAGACATGTAAATCCTTCAGCAAAAACAAAAATGTTCCAGGGAAATACGATGTTAAATTAATGTCAGTTGCTCTGCACAAAATTCTATCATATAATATATAAAATGATGTCATTTATAGATCTAATTTAATGATCCTTCAACAATTTCCACGTTGCAGTTTTAACACACACAAAATTAAATAAAATATTTTTATTTATTCTATAATAACCCACAAGAAACAATTGCTATAAAAATGTGCATTCATTTCTTCAATTGTTTTATATTGTCATTTGTTTTACTCTACAACTGATAAACTACTCCAGAGCACGGAGTGAAAAATATAATTAAGTGCACTTAAGTCAGGGGCAGAATGCACTTAAGGGTTAATTACTAGACTAGGGTACTGACGAGACAGAGAGACACTTTTATACAAAAACTAACGAACAACAGGCTTGGCTCATTAGGGCCACATCAAGGAGGAGGCATGAAGGTCAGGCAGACGTGACTCTAGTAACTTAAACTGAACTGTAGGTGTTATTTCAAAATATTACATCAGACAAATATTTAAATTATTCATGGAACTGACCATATTCATACTATATATCCCTTTTCTAAATATAATAAGTTAAACATATAGAAACGGTGAGTGAATAGTATTTATTTTCATTAAGATTAATCATTTTCTAATTTCATGTCTATTTTATTATTGATTCTTTCATACATTACATAAAGATAAGGGAACTATAAGGCTTTGGGAGAGGAGTGATTCTGGTTATCGGGAGCCGGTACTACTTCTGTATGGGCGGGAAAAAATAATAATAACAGACTTCCATGTCTATCACGGTATGTCGTCTCTGTACCCACGGCCTGAAACGTAGTTAACGCTGAGACACTAAAAACAGCGTTACAGTATGATGGGTGAAAAGCAGATATGATTTAATGTGACCAGGTACGCAAAAAAGGTCGTAAAAATTGGATCAGAAGCTGTGAAGAGGTTCACGTAGGGTACTGTGAAGTAATGTCCCATGCTTTCACTCGATACTCTCGTGCAATAAGGAAAAGGTGACAAGCTCTCACCTTTTTAAATAGCTGGGAGCACAACACCTTTCACATCAGTTGCAGACGATGCAGAATGCATTAGGAATCATAAAATTTCCTACTCAAACACTCTCCGACCAAACACGTAAAACAAATATTTGAAACATGTCGAGTCTTCAGGGTTGGAGAGAAACACAGCGGTAATTCTAATAAAGCAGAACTATGCATCAGTGGCGTATAATTTCTAATTTATATTTTATGTCCCGTGAATCACATTCAAAGGCAACCAATAGCCTAATTAAGACACTTGCAGATGCCAGTCGAATTATTTACAAAGCTTGGAATTTGTTCTTGTAGTTTCTTGAACTTAGTCATACTGTTATAATTAACTTACCCTTTCTTTGCCTCCTCTGTACTCCCATTTGATTCCCCTGTAATTAACGGACACTATTACGACAAAAGCACATCATAATCAGCTGGCTCAGGACTCTCTAAATGCTACATCTGAATATGTAATGAATACTTAGAAAATGTATGTAAGCCTACTAGAAATACAGCTACAAATTCAGTTTAAAAAGAACAATTAGTCGACGTTCACTTCATTTTAAAACAATAGTTGTAGTTTGACGGGATAACATAAAAGTTCACCTTTAGGCTAAAATAATAAACAATACAGGCTAACAGATTAGCCGAACCTAACGACAGACAACTGAAACCAGGACAAGACAGATATTTCACATTGAATATAAAAAACAGGTGTTATTCTTACCGAAGCACTGGTTTAGCAAGAAGGTTAAACTGCTCAGATTAAATGTGGAAACTTGCAACATTTTACTAAATAGTAAGTGCGCTCTGTACAACCCTAAAATGCTAGCACTTCTAGCGCAAGAAGCGTCTTAAAACTCATTTAAATTCTCTTGGTGTTTCCTACATATCTGACAAATTAATCTAATTACTTATGAATTCGTAAGTATGGGCAGCTTGACTGGGGATATTCATGTGAAAAATGTGTCATTGTTTCTGTAATTTCACTTCACTTTTACATCAGTGCACAAATACACTAGCGCAGTGTTGAGTGCTGCGGTTCTGCAGCCATGCGTAGTTAATCTGACTTCTCTGGGGCACAGTTAACTGTAAATTTGCTACTGTAGTAGAGAAAGAGGTTATATGAGTTTGTCCTTAATTGGGAAACCCCCTGACAACTGTCAGCACTGTTAATCGTTAAAACAATCGCCTTGTATGCCCCCCCCCCCCCCTCGTTCTCTCCCCAACGCATCAGGCCACACCTGTTACTGACTTGTTTTGCCTCTCGTTTTATCCTGACTTCAAATCATGTCGGAAAAATCTTAAATAGGAGATGAGAGACTACCAAGTAATATTTACCAGTGGGAAATTCAGAATTTTCTTTAAGCTCCGAGATGATTACAGTAATCATGGCGGAGGCTGTAGATATCCCCACCGTGAAAGGTAAATTATTCTGAAAGTAGTAGTTATGTTTTATGTAGGGTGTCATAGCAAAACTCGGAATTGTTTTGAATGTTGAAGAGATTGTCATTAAATGGCATACCGTGGAAAAAAAAAAAAGATTTTTGTCTCAATATTTGACATGTAGCTGGTCAGCTAACTGCTCTTTGTGCAAGTAATTCCAAAACGTTCAATTAATGCTATGAATGTGTTTTGTCATTGGAGGAACAAAAAAATACTGCTAAATAAAAAGTAGCTTCCTGTCCTCCATTTTGCTGTGACATAGTCAGTTGAACACGCGTCATATTGCAATTATGATTTCCCAACTCCCTAGTTGGATCTTCTGAGTAGGCAGCATTAGCCCTCCTGTAACTCACTCCAGCTGCCCCTTCTCTGCTCCCTCGTTAGTGATGTATAAAGTGCATCCCTGTGTTGAGTTCCCCAGTCCAGTCATTGATGTTGCATGAAGTCATTGATGTCATTACCCGCTTGTGCTCCTGAGTGTGTACTGTGCCTTGTATTCCTGCCTGATCCTCATTTCCATGTTTTGATCTCTCGTGGTCCTTTTAATCTCACCCCATTTATGTTGTGGTTCCTTTTAATGAACCTCTTTTTGATTTTTCCTGATGCCTGCCTTTGCCTCTGTCCTTGCCTGTGATGTGACAGCCATTGGTCACATAATTAAAAATGTTGGATATTAGCTGCTTAATCTTAATGGGGACAGGAACAATTTCTAAAGTATAAGAAGGACAAATGACCAGAGGTGGGCAAATTTTCAATTAAATGTATATATTAACAATAATAATCACAACTTCATTGATCCCCGTGGAGAAATTCCTTTAGTGGGGAAATTCTTTTTTACGCCTGCCTCAGCTTGCTCTTTGTAGAAGGGCTGCCACCTGTTGGGGCGCCCAGGGAGCTGGGGCGTTAAGGGTCTTGCTCAAGGACCCGCAGACATGCTGAGGCTGGGCTTGAACCTGTAACCTTGTGATTACAGGCACACAGGCTTAGCCCACTGAACCACATGCTGCCCCCCAAACACAGATTTAAAACATGTTTCGTTTCATTTCTTTTGAGTATTTTGTAATTTGTATTTTGCTGGACGGAAAAAAAAATCAGATGTAATTTGTAACAAAATACTTTTTGTAATTTATTTTCTGTCATTCTAAGAACCTTAATCACCTAGCTTACATACTCTTGGGTATCTTATCATCATCTTTGGCTATAGATGCAAGTAAATCACATGATCCAGGGCCGGTCAGTTGTATAGGAGATATAGACAGTTGAACAGGGCGCCAACTTCTGAAGCGGTGCCGACTTGCCAGCCAATTTCACATTGCCTTGGAGGCGGAGGTGGGGTGCTGCCGGTGATGCTTGCCTAGGGTGCCACATCAGCAAGGACCAGTACTGACAATACCCATCATGCTGGGCCCAGCTTAATCGTTGTGAACTTTGTTTTTTCATGACCGGTGTTCCAAGGAAAGAAGCTGCTTTGGTGCTCGTGCAAATTGCTTTAAGGTACAGTATACAGTAAAATGTACTGTCAGATATTGCTCACTGAACCCATTATAACAGAAAAACAGCCAATTAACAAACAGCAGTGCTGTGCTCTAGAACAGGGGTCCCAAACTCCAGTCCTGGAGGGCCAGAGCCCTACACAGGTTTTGGTTCACCCTCATTTAACACACCTGATTCAACTCCTTGTGCTAATTACTACACAGCTCCTGAGCTGAATCATTTGTGGTGGAAGGGGGAAAGAACTAAGCTACACAGGGCTCCGGCCCTCCAGGACTGGAATTTGAGACCACTGCTCTAGAACTTGTCAATTAACTTGCTACCCTGCCAGTGGCATTCAGGTAAATTTCAACAGGTATCTTGTGGTTATTGATATACGGAGCAGCTGCGCGGCAAACAGGGGGCGGCATTCTGGAGCCGTGAGATGGCGCTGCTCAGCCGGGAGGAGGCGTGTTGCAGCTTGGTGGTCGGAGCTGACCCAGAAGCACTGTAAGCTGCAGGAGGCGGAGGCTGCAATGCAGGACCGCAAGTGGGCGTGCCTCGTTCTGGAGGCCCAGCTCACGACGGATCTCCATGAATGGCGGGAGGAGGAGGTTGCCCCCTCGGCAGTCTCCAGCTGCTCCATGTGCTTCCTGTACCTGGAAAAGTGGACCTGGCTATGGAAGTTGTTGGGAGTGATGTTCCCTGGCAAGGAAGACCCCTAGTAAGGGGCACCAGATTCACCCAAAGTGTACAAGAGGAAGGGTCGGCGGCTGGGGGGATCTGTCATGCCACAACTGGCAAGCAGCTAAGCCCTGCCAGTGCTTGCAAGCGGCTGGTTCCCCCCCTTTCAGTGTATGTCTAAAAAACAATTTCTCCTTTGAGCTTCCGCATGTTCGACACTCTACTGTAAAACAAAGCAAGAAAATCGCACATCATGATAATTGATTTAAGTGTTGGTGTGCCTGCTTGCACGTCTACACAGCGGGACCTCTGTCAGCCACCGGCACTGATACTGTGGGAAACACTGAGTAAAGAACAAGGGTGTCACTGGTCTGAAACCCGAGAGTGAAACCACCATACAGACGTACACAATCTCGTATCACGGTTCCGAGAGCCTGAACCGCGACACCCCCCTAACCTCAGCCTGCTGCTGCAGGTGCAGCCTGTTAATTACGTTACTAATGTTACAAAAGTTATTTTTCACTTCACAATTAACATTATAACATATGTAAATCACCAATCACCATCTTCCTGAGATTATGACACTATAATGTGTATGCATGACTCATTGGTTAGTGGTTTATATGCCATAATCATACCATCTAACAGTAATGTCCTATGTTCCGTGTAAGATTGGGGTTACAGACAATCACAAGGATATTCACAATACCCCTGGATTCAGATAACATCCCTTTTGATTGCGGGCAGGAATCCGATGTAAAGGAAGAAAGAAAGAGATAATCTTTCTGTGCAGGTGTTTGCCAGTATTCAGAAAATAGCAACAAATATAAACTAGTAAATTGTATTGTACTGTAAATGTGACTTTTGGCCAGAAATTTGGCCATTTTTACACTCCACTCTGCACTCATATGTACTTATTTGACTGCACTTCTACCCAAGAATGTGTATATATTAATTATCACTACTATAGCAGTCCATTCAGCTGTTTAATAACTGTTCATAAAGGCAGTGCGCTTGCGTGCGTTGGTCAGCTGTCCCCCCCATGTGGGCTCTACAAAAGTAGCCTGGATTTGGTGGATCTTGGTGAAAAAGTTCCTATTCAAAGAAATAAGCCTCACAACTCAGCCTGACCAAACCTTAACTACAGCAAACCTGCTTCCCAAAATTTGTATTTTTATTTTTGCATGATCTCAAATGATATACTAACAAATATAATATTATATTTAAGGAATTGCTCCAAATACATGACAAAACAAGCAGGATAATTGGAGCTTTTCTCTTCAAAATGACTGACTGCAGCAAAGAGGCTTTCATTATTTTCTGTAATGATTTAATAAGCACATTTTAATAGCATGATGTAGAGAAATGGCAGAAATGTTTTTTTATTTATCTTGCTGCCACATCAAGAATTAAGAGTGTAAAAAATGAATTGCCCTTGCTCTTTGTACAGTGTTAGAAGAGCACATCTATCATATTTTCAATCCTTTTGCTAAATACAAATCTAAGGGCAACTAGTAGTTGAGGGATTTTGCAGTCATTTCAGGTGGTTAACATGTAAACATTTTTAGACTATTGAAGGACATAGCAGCACAACACGATTGCCCAAGTATTAGTCAATATACAGCATAACACAAAACCCATATATCACAGGTTAGAAGATCATTAATATGATGGTTAGGCAGTAATTCACAAGGGGATAAATCACCATATAAATTATTTTCCAACAGATGCAAAACAAGATCTCTACATTCTAAAGCATTCTAATTTAATTCTAACCAAAATGATGCTCACATGTCAGAAAGGCAAAGCTCAAAACCAGACACACAAAAAGCAGCTGATTCTTGTAGCGGATGGATTGTAATTTTCTTCTTTCCATCTGGACTGCATAATGGATGGTTGTAAAATGCGGAAGATTATATGTGCGGGGTCCTAAAAAGCCTAGTTAATGAAGGTAACCATGGCGCTAGCTTCATTTTCGATACCCTGAAGATCTTGAGGAGCAATACTATTAAAACAATGCAGACATATTGAGCGACAGAAGATCAGAGGGATCTTATTCTTGATTAATTATATGCCAATAACCTGATGCTGTAGGAATGCACTTATAACACACTTGGAGAAAATGGGACCTCTTGCTTCTCATAGAAAGTTTTGGGACTGATCCACCGCCACAGACACTTTTTCATTAGCGTCATAACTCAAAAAGTATTTGAGGGATCTTTTTAAAACTTTGCAAACACATTATTTCTGTGACAAAATGGAACAAATAAAATTTTAGATAGGTCACACCAAAGCTGTAGCACCTCTGCACAGGTCTCCACAGAGCAAAGTTTTTGTCACATATGCAACTAAAAATGAATGTTTACAAATTACAAAAACTATTCCCTTGCGCATTTGTAAATTGGACTGAGCCATCATTGTACATCACATGGAACATCAGGAAGGGGTGAGGATTCATGTGTAGGATTGGGTATTGAGAACATGTTCCAAATGAGAAACCCTGCTAAATTTTTCAAAACTGGAAATTCCATGAGACGTTTGAATTACGGTTCAACTTATTGAGGGTAAGGGTGATTCTGCAAAGGATATCCTCTGTGGCTGGTCCATAAGTACTCTCGCATTTACCTGACAATAAAATGAACTAAAACCGGCATAAAGCATGACGCAAAATGTAGTTTTGCTAGTTTCGTACCTGCACATTGCTTATTTTCACACCATGTGCACATCTCATCGAAATACCAAATGATGTTCCACTTATAGGAGTGGTGTTTTTTTAAATTTGCCAGGTGCATTGTGACTGCATTGCTATTTTAAGGCAGGCAAATGACATTGTGTCTTTGACTAACAAAACATCTAAAATCAGTGCATTGTCAAACAGTATTTAAACGGCGCGTTTTAGAAATGCATGGGTACACAATGCTCATTATGGACACAGGTTATGCCCTTGAGGTGCATTAATGATTTTTTGTTATTTCATTTTATTCATATACGTTTTATTACAGAGTATGCCTGGTCTTTTCACATAATCATATTCTTTAATGTAACAGTTTCAGTAAGCCTACAGGCCGGTCTGCACACCACAACAAAAGACAAGCTTTTAAAACTAATTAACAGCCTAGCATAATTCTTCTCAGATTTGACAATGGTTCTTTTTTATCTAAAATTTTGGCTTTAGCTCATTAAGACCATTCTTTTACCATAAATGAAAGAAAGAATTTGTAACTAGGCTATCAAGGCTGTCTGCAATGTCCTTTCTTGTAAAGGAATTACCATTAGTAAGCTCTTGTCTTGTTCGACCTTCCACATAAATTGGGAATCTCGAAATTCCCACCAGAAAGTTACACTTGAACAGTTGACATTCTGGGTAAGCTGAGAAAAAGCTAGTGATGTGACAACATCTAACTTACCAGGTTGCAGGAATGCAACATTCAATGCTTGCTGTGCTACAACAGTGAAAATGTAATTAGCAACTATGCTTCTGGGAAATGTACTCCTGCATTGCTATTATTTAATTATTTTGTTTTTCATTTTGATTTTGAATATCGCTGTTTGAAAATGGGTGGGTGATCAGTGCTGCTTCGTGACTCAGACACTTGAGTCAGTGACTATTGATTTTTGTTTTATCCTGGTTTGTTCATTCTTTCGGTGGTTGGCTCATTGGTTGGTTGGTTGGTTCGTTCATTAGTTCATTTCTTGGTTTGTTAGTTCATTCATTGTTTCATTGGTTCGGTGGGTTGTTGGTTTGTTCATTGGTTCATTAGCTCGTTCGTTGGTTCAGTCATTGAGTCGTTGGTTCGTTCATTAGTTGGTTCACTGATTCATTTAGTAGATTGTTGGTTTGTGCGCTGTTTGTTCAGTCGTTTGTTGGTTTGTTCACTATTTTGTTTCTTTCGCTGGTTCGTTCAGTGGTGTGTTGGGTCGTTTGTTTGATTGTTGGTTCATTCCTTGGTTCATTCACCGGTTCACTGGTTCATTGATTGATTCATTTGTTCTTTCATTGGTTCATTTATTAGTTCATTCATTGGGTTTTTTGTTAGGTTGTTCATTTGTTGGTTCATTTATTGGTTCCTTAGTTCATTTATTCATTCATCGGTTTGTTCATTAGTTGGTTCATTCATTGGCTCATTTGTTCGTTGGTACATTGGGTCCTTCATTTGTCCATTGGTTCACTAACATACCCGGATGGAGTATGTATTATCACTGGTGATTTCAGTCAAGCAAATTTTAAAACTGTTTTGCCCCAATTTCAAATTTCAAAATTCTCCACCATAACTATAAATATGTTGGACCATGTTTATAGTAACGTTAAAAAGCTGCATCTCTGACCATCTCCGACCACATCTCTCTGACTCTGAAAGCCTGTCTACAGACCCCTCATAAATAGATTTAAACCTACTATCAAAATAATAAACTGTTTGCAATGCACAGAATGGAACTGCTTGAAAGAACAAGCACGACATACTGATCAGCCTAACATTAACCCTTATGCGTCCTCTGATACTGAATGCATCAGGATCTGTATTGATAAGGTGACTTGATATATACGATTATAAAACTCATACTCATATATATATATATACGCCATCTGATGCTAACTGCGGAAAATGCACCTGAGTTTATCAAGTCACCTTATCAACATATATATATATATTTATAAGGTGACTTGATAAACGCATGTGCATTTTCCCCAGTTAGCGGAGACTCAAGCCCGGGTCCCAGAGGTGGGAGGCAACAGTGCTAACCATTGCACCACCCATATATATATATGTGTATATATGTGTATATGGTGGTGCAGTGGTTAGCACTATTGTATTAGGATGAATTCACGGACGATTACGTCACCCACGTGACACGGAATTAATCCGTTTACTATAATATTCTGGGA
>JAODKE010000001.1:31214198-31225168 GCA_026779605.1 Mormyrus hasselquistii | reverse complement strand
GCATACACTGGCAGGGCGCCTCACTGAACACTCACCAGCATACACTGGCAGGGCGCCTCACTGAACACTGACCAGCAAGCACTGGCAGGGCGCCTCACTGAACACTCACCAGGACGCACTGGCAGGGCACCTCACTGAACACTCACCAGCATGCACTGGCAGGGCACCTCACTGAACACTCACCAGCACGCACTGGCAGGACGCCTCACTGAACACTCACCAGCACGCACTGGTAGGGCACCTCACTGAACACTCACCAGCACGCACTCGCAGAAGCTCTGCTGCTTGCAGCACATCCCCTTGAGACAGACGAAGGTGCCACAGACGAGACAAAGGGCCGGGTCCTTGGGCACCTTTTTGCAATAGGAGCAGGCCTTTCTGTGGTAGTACTGAAAGATGGTGTTGTAGTTCTCAGGTAACTGAAGGAGGTGCGGTGCTGCCCACTGGGGATCCTGCACCAGCAGGGTCTATTGAAGGATGAGTGACATTAATGTGGCATTAATATGACACAGAGTAGCAAAAGCACAGTCCAGCTCCATACCAACACCTCCATTCTCATGGAGAAACTGCTCACATGGACCTTTCAGTTAGCAGGTAATACTGTCCCTCACAGGCCTAGCTAAGGCTCAGTCACAGACCGCCCCTCCGATTCCGGTCCATCGATCTTCATAATGTCTGACAAGTCCCCAGTCTGACTCATTGGCTTCATAGAGATGCAAATAGAGATTATGCTCCTATCTCATAGTGGTGCCAGGTGGAAAAATGATTTTACTTCTGTTTCAATTCTGGGACCGGCAAGCAAAAAAAAAACAAAAACACTAATGCCTGAATCTCAGGAAAATTTGGGACTGATATCTTAGCTCGAAATCCTAAATTTGGAGGGAAAAGGAGGTAGGAGGTAATACCCTTTCTGACTGCGTTCATATAATATCAATGGCTAACAATCCCACTTTACAAGCGATTTACAGTTGTTTCACTTAAACCTGACTCAGGTTTTAAGATGTTAGGTGGGACAGAGGAATCTTTGGAGGGGTGAAGCTGAGCAATGTTTGGGTGACAGAGTTCTAAAACTCCATCTTGAAAAACAAATTAAAAATCTTGCTTGCTCCCTTCTTTTTTACAATAATTATGAGCTGAGCTCCTGATTGGGTGTGTGAGGTCCACTCTGCCCCCCCCGGGGATAATCACAGGAATGCAGCTGAATTCAGCTGGACGGAGGAGGTTGCCGGTGCGGGGTCTCTCACCTGAGAGTCGTCGGCCTGCATTCCCGCCATTCCGCCGACCTCGGCACACCACTGGGACATGAGATCGAAGGCACACACCGGCCACTCCAGGAAGCTGGCGCTGTACAACGGACTGGAGGGCGGCAGGGCCAGGCGGGAAAAGCCCAGACAGCTGGCTAGGACCGAGAACTCGTCCTCCTTCTGACCAAAGACATAAACACGGGCATCTTGTTAAAACCTTTAACACTAGCTACAGGTATAACCACTGAGAGAAGCGGCTTACTGGACAGCCGGGCAGGTTGTCCCCATAGAGGTGATGCTGCAGAAGGCAGGAGAGGCGGAGGAAGGGCAGGCAGAACTGCTGCAGGCTGTACTCTATGGACTGGGGGGACCAGACGCCGGAGCTCATCTGGGGGGGGTCAGGAACACGATCACACAGAGCCTTCAGTTTTGTATCTTCAGTCACATTCATGCTCCATTCAGAGGAAAAAACACTGTGCGGCAGCACAGGAATATAAAACATTGACCGGGAGTCCAACGTAATGGACTATATTAGTCTGCATTACATAGGTAGAAACTCACAATGGGTGGGATTAGTGTGTGCTGTCAATCATGGCTAGTTTTAAGATTATCCAATAGAAGATTGGTGATATCAGGTGACGACTGACAGCACATTATAATCCCACCCACTCTGAGTTCTGAAGCCTTAAAAAGGCCAGAATCAAAACCAAAAAATGAGGAATGTGTTGGGGGACACTGCCGCACCGCGGACATCCTACCATGGACATGTGGTTAGCGTCGTCCTCGTACACGCTCCTGCCCTTGGCCAGCTCATCGATGGCGTGGCTCAGAAGGGCCTCCCAGCATCTGTCCGCGTCGGCGAGGCTCTGTGGAGCAAAACAGCCCAAGCGTGACAACACAGCCACCATACCAGCGTGGCCGTGGTTCTTCAGTCAGGCCCTGCTGACACCTTAGCGTTACTAGCAAGCAGTGTGAAGGCAGCAGCAAGGTTCAAGCCCTGAGGTTCCTATTTGTCACTTTGGCGACCACATACCCTGGTTTCACCCGGCTAAAAATAAAAAAAATAAATAAATCAGACAATGACTGACAGAGCAAAGACATTCCTACCAATCTGAATATTTTTTCTTTGCACTATCCGTACATCGGGCATTTCAATCATCATTCCGGAGGTAATTAACTCTGGGCCTTCGCTTCCATTGGGCTGGAAAATAGACTGTAGTCTGGTCTCGCTGCCTTCACTCCCCACTGGTAGAATTAAACTAATGCCGCTTCCTCGAGCATGCCCCTCCCTCCTTTTCTTACTTCTGGTTCATTGGTGAAATGACAGAATGTTTAAGGAATTTCTTTCATTCATCTACAAACGTAAAATTAACATCCTGTGATGACATACCGCCCAACATACCATTGAGGTCCCTCCTAATAGCACAGTAATCAAACGAACGTTCCCAGTAACTACGCCCAGCCCTGAGATGTGCTAGCGTACATTACACACGATGCAGACCCCAGTACAAAGGCTTCCTCTGTACCAAGTCTCTAGGTCAGTCCCCCCAGTATATAATACGACATTATAATTCATATACAGAAAGCTGGCCATCTTTTTATGGACCAAATATTTGACCTCTGACAAGTGCTGAAACATTACAGGATGAGTGTTGAGATGAAATCCAGCTGGTTTGACTAATACTTCATGTGAGGTAAAGCAGCCAGCATTTATCAAGCCGACAGTAAAAGAATACAAAAATGGCAGCCCTCTTATCTATTTCCCCCCTCCCTGTGGTAGATTTATGGCCGGAGGCATGTCACGCCTCAAGGCTCCATTTTCCCAGCTGATGCTCCCCTCTGGTGCAATTTAGGGTCTTTATATTCCCAACCGTGTAAGAATTAGGCATGGCGGGACACGTGGGTGATTTAAGCATGGACTGTTAGGGATCCTTTATATTCGCCGAAAAAGGACACCGTCTGATCAGGCATTAAAAAAGCATTATAAGAAGGTTTTGAAAACACAATAAAAGAAACAATTTTGCATGAGCTTTTGTCTAATAATTCCTTTTATATTTCCGGCACCATCTCTATAATGCAGCTTTAATGCAAATATCTCTGCAAATGAAAGCACATATTATAAAATAACATTATATTTACCATCCAGACTCTTTAAACACACCTAAACCTTTTTCATAAGATTGTGCCTATTTTTTCTTTTTACATTGCACAAAACAAGTTTTTATTTAATAGCTATATGAAATTTTATAGTCGAAACATTATAGTTTTAGCTGTGCATATAACCTGAGTTTCACCTAACCAAATTTTTAAATAAAATAAAAAAAAACTGAACTGGTTAAGAAAAAACACATAGAGACACTCAAAAAAAAAATCAGCTCTTCTTTAACTGGGGATGCTCTACTCTAGCTGGGCTCGGAATATCACATATGAAAGACGGTCCGCATGAGCTGGAGGTCCAGGCCTTGGTTACCTTCTTGAGAGCTCCAGATGTGCTCCAGGCCTGCCTCTCTTCCGGGCCGAGCCTGACACACAGTGCCGCAAGGGCCTGCGTGAACTGCAGGGTGTACAGCACCTTCACCACACACGTAAAGTGTTCTGTAGCGACAAAAGGACGGTAAAAACACTACAGAAAAAGCAGACATACACAAGCATCCCAGAACCCCACCCCATAGATATTACCCATCCATCCATCCATCCATCCATCCATCCATCCACCCACCCACCCAATCGCTTATGGTCAGGGTCACTACAGAGGTCTGAAGCCCACTCCAGGCAGTACAGAGACAAGACAAGAGCGTACCCTGCCATCTTAATTATTCATAATGAGTACAGTAACCATTTACATGCGACCCCTTTACCACTCACTCTAAGCCCATGCACTACGTTATGAATAGATACGTGAGTGTAGGTGTATAATCCCACCCATGGAGAGACATAGGGTGATTTTAAGCAGGATTTACTCTCTGCTGGCGATCTCAAAGGAGCAAAGTGAGTGTGTTTTATTTACCACTGTATACTTCATGAAGGAAATGTAAAGGAATGTAAATCCGGAAATTCTGAGTGCTAGAAGGTTTTTACAACAATGTTATTAATTTTGGGAAATAAATGGGGCGAAACGAAACATGAGTTCATGTTATTAAAAATAATAAAACAAAGGAAACGAGACTTAATACAGAATCCATCCAACACTATACTTTACAAACCTGCTGTAACTTTGACAGGCAGCAGTAATTGTACCTTACTGTTCTATGTATCTTGTCGGTGAGTTTCATTATATATCTATACGATGCATCGAAGGACAGTTTGAGGTTGCTGAAGATCACCCTCCCACCATGGACGGCATGTTAATCCATTGCAAGACTAGAACGACCAGGCAGAATGACCACTAATTCACCCGAATGTTACTGGAGTGCAGGAGGACCCAGAGCAAAGCCACGCAACATGGGGGCTCCTGGAGGGGAGGCTACCGTGCTACCCAGTGAGCCCGCGGGCTGCCCCAACGCATGATCAGCAACAGCCTTTCACTGAAGACAGGGCGTCTGAGATGGATCGAGTCTAGTATGTCACACCAAATCCAACCAATAAAAGTAAAAACCCTGTTAATATACTGCAGCCTATTTCCACATCTATACCCCATTGCACCGATTTACGACTTACTTATTGTTCTTTATTCATATACATTCTTTGTCTTGCTCTGTCTGGTGTTCTATTACACTGCTGTTTGTCCTATTGTCACCCCTCACCTGTCCCCTATCTGGGATCTGTGCAATAAGAATTTCACTGTGACAACGTAACTTGAGACTTAATTGCCCACAAAGCTTCCCAGATGTCTCTGTATTTTTTGTTGAAACGTGGCTTGATGTGTAATTTCCATCACATAAAAGTATACAGTACTACTAGAGATAGGATCAAAATCTTTTTAAAAAACAGAAACAACACACAACAGTGTTCTTAGTTATAAACATTTCACAGGATCGCTGAAATCTGCACATTGACTTTCCTCAATGAGCATTCTTGTAAAGGAGTGATAAATAGCCATTAGCATCTAAGTGTTACCCATGAGGAGTGTGTCTTGCTTCTGATTGGACGAATGCACAACCATTACTTCCAGTGCCCTCCCCACCCCCAGAGACTGGCGCTTGGCAACACTCCCTGTACCCTCCATCAACACACCGAAGCACACAGACCCCTCTACTGCCATAAACAATGCTGCACAGCCCGCTAAGGCCTCCCCCAGCCCCCAAAGCTGTTTTTCCTTGCTCATTCTTAGCACCAGACACTGGGCTCATCCTGACCTCAATTTTGACACCCTGGCTCTAATAAAGAGTCTTCATTTCGGCCCTGTCTCTTTGTGGCAAGTCAAAATCAATTTTCCGCTCCTCGACGAGCACTGTAATGATGTTTATTTTGGCTTAATCAATGCGGAATTGAAAAGAGAAACAAAGTCAATTTAAAGAATAATAAGGCATTGAGGACTGTCTCTCTGAGCAAATGCTGAAGGACAATCGGAGGTGGAGCTAGTCTAGGTTACCAAGAAGGAGAGCTCTTAAAGTCGTACTGCAGCTTTTGACTGCAGCAGAACCAGCCTTTGGCCTAATAACCATCAAAGGTAATTTACCTTTGCGCAGAGGCTGAGGCATAGTCAACACGAAGATGATGAGGAGGGACGGGACGTCTCTGAACAGCATCGGCACCTCAGGGCTGTCGCCGTTGCAAGTGTTGCTGTGGAGAAGTGACAATGTTCCATTTTGTAAAATCATTTACATATTTCTCCCTAACGTCACAGTTTTCAAGGACAGTGCCTTGGAAATGCTGACATTTCTCCTCTAAATGTTCGATAAGGCCCAGAGCCAAACATCTTTTAGAAACATTTTTGAAAACACGCCCATAAACAGTGGGAAAATAAACACTCATATGTAATCTAGATGCTTCTGCAGCCTTAAAGTCTGGCTGGGATAAAACTTTGGGACTTTCTTATAGATAACAAGCTGTACTCCAGATGAATACTTTACATCGGTACTAGAGCACTGATTTATTGGGCTCTCTCTCCAAATACAACCGCGAAATGTAACTGCGTTTGGAGGGAAAGGTCAGGGTGCTGAAACCCCAGCACACACCGTGTAGCAAACACCCCCCCCGTTTAACCTCTAACAAGAGTTCCCTGTTTTTTTACCGACAGAACGACTCTCCGCTGAGGGCCGAGCGGCACTGCACTTACACAGGCGAGAGGGAGAGAGAGGGGGGGTGGCGACAGGTCAATTCATTAACAGCACTAAGTGCTTCGCAAGTGGGGAAGAACACATAAAGATCCAAAGTGGGATGTGCGCAAACACTAACAACGAAAAGATCTTGGTTTAACATACTTGGTTTAATGTTTTTAGAGGAAAAATCATTAGGACTAATTTTTAACAAAGCGTGACTGGATGCAGGGCCCTGAGAGAGACAATTTCTATAGAGTCACTGATTGCTGCGGTCAATAGAAATGGAGGCTCTCTGAATGTCTCCTAAAAGCATGTTTCAATGCAGAGAGACCAGCGTGGGTGGGACTCTGCCCTCAGCAAGGCTCCGTGCAATTCACCGGATGCGGCAAATCGCTGGTATCTATGGTGACCACGCTGCGAGTTTCACCCCACTGTCATCACAGCTCCTCAGTATGGTTGGGAGTTTCAGGGAAAGGAGGAGGGGGCAGGAGATGATGTGAAGGGACAGAAAGGATGACAGTATGGAGTGACAGAAACAGCATGAGGAACAGTGAGGGTGACAATGAGGAAGGACAATAACAGCTTGAGAAATAGTGAGGGTGACAGTGTGGAGTGAATGCGAGACTGAGGAGTGAAGGTAACAGCGTGTGGTACAGTGAAGGTAACAGTGAGCAGTGAAGGTGAAAGCAAGAGACATGATGAAGGTGACAGCATGAGACACGGTGAAGGTGACAGTGAAGGTGACGGCATGAGACACGGTGAAGGTGACAGCATGAGACACGGTGAAGGTGACGGCATGAGACACAGTGAAGGTGACAGTGAAGGTGACGGCATGAGACACGGTGAAGGTGACAGCATGAGACACAGTGAAGGTGACAGCATGAGACACAGTGAAGGTGACAGTGAAGGTGACGGCATGAGACACGGTGAAGGTGACAGCATGAGACACGATGAAGGTGACGGCATGAGACACAGTGAAGGTGACAGTGAAGGTGACGGCATGAGACACAGTGAAGGTGACAGTGAGCAGTGAATTCGACGGCATGAGGCACAGTAAGGGTGACAGTGACAGTGTGAGACCCAGTGAGAAGTGAAAGCAAGGAGGCAGCGCAACGCTCACACTCACTCGGCACGTCTGCTGCAGGAGATCTGCGTCAACCGGGTCCACGGGTTGTAGGCCGAGTCGATGCTGTACAGACGCATGTGCACGGCCAGGACATGGAAGAGCTGATCTGAACAGCAAGAACGTGGGGGGAAAATTAGTCAGACACACAGACAGACTCACAGTCAGGTGATTCATCAGCAACAAAAGGCAAGGGGTGACTTTTACAGTCAGGGGTTATGGTAAAGGAATTACCCACAATGCAGTACTACGTAAGCATATACCAGCTCTGCTACTAGCCAGACAGTGGGATGATGGAAGACTAAAAGAGTTAAAGTCAAGATCATATGCTGGCTGGTCAAAGGTCTCAGCTGGAGGCCACAGCTAGATGTAGATGCTTAGCATTGATAGGTCAGATAGAACAATGCCTTAAAACAGTGGATCTCAAACTGTGGACGCTGTATATCAAAAGGGGTCACAAGACTAATGTTTTTTCAGGGGGTCTCCAGAAAAAAAAAAAAAAGGTTTGAGAACCACTGGTGTTTCCATTAAAAAGAAAAACTACCTCCATCCACACAGATGCTTATGAAAGTATTTCACCGTCGGTAAATTAGTTTCTTTTTAAGCGAATATGCAGCAATCACACTGTGTTGCACACTATTCACCTGGTAGTGACAGCGTTACTGAAAGCAGCTCCCCATATCTGCCATGCTGGATTACAGTTTACCCCTGTGTACGGTGACCAGGTGACCAATCAGACAAGAGTTTAAGTCGCAGGATCAAAATCGGGGAAGGGGCCACGTGATGAACAGGGAACAATTAGGCTGCTTTTAAAGTTTCTGTTTTCCTAAGACTGTTTTTTTTTTCTCACTGCAACACTTTTCAGGATACGGCTCAGAGCATTTTCAAAAATCTCTGGATATCTGGTTTTAACTAATGGAATTTCAGATTCAATTCAAACTACACAAAACCATTCACTAACACTACAGGACTACAGAACTTCCACATCAAGATCACCATGCTAGCTCACGCCAGGACATCAATCCCAAATTTTTACTGATGAAAGCTGAGCCAAAGTGAATAAATGAACTTAATTCCAGATACTGCCTCGATTATTCAACCTAACCCGCCTTTACTGGAGTAAACGACAGAGCTTTTCCATCACCCATAAATAACAAACATCTCAGGCATTACTGCTCTCAGCACTCAATGCGAAAAGTGGAAGAAAAACACATTTATTAAAAAAAACTGCTTAAAAGAACTTGTAGCTGATACTTCACTTCAAAAAGCTCACGACTGCATCCGAAGGCCTCAAAAAAGCAGGAGAAAAACTGAATACGCTTATATCCATGAACAGCAGCACAGTAGTCAGATACTCCAGAACGACAACGGGAGAGGCTAGTACTGCGTATTACCACAGTATTTTTCTTCAAACTGGGTGGGGCGGCTAGTACTGCGTATTACCACAGTATTTTTCTTCAAACTGGGTGGGGCGGCGTTGCAGCTGTTAAACTTGCCGGCAAATTTTACTGCTGCTGACTAACAGAATGACAGTTTTCTGGGATGTTAGTGGGCGTCTTAGTGCTGCTATCAGTTTGTGGGAGACTCCTGAAACGTCCAGGACTGGTGGATGTCTATAGTATTTATTTATAGAAAAACGAAGCACCAGAATTACAAGAATGAGATTCGATACATGGGGACCTGCAGAGCAATTAGGTCGTTGTGCATTCAGAGGTGATCTAGCGGCCTGCGTACTTTGGACCTGATCGCATACAGTGGGAACATAAATAGCCAAATGCTGCTGCAACCTAAAGGGAAAGAAAAGTGTAGCATACTGCCAACTGCCAGTGGACCTTTCTTCAGCTGTGAAGGCTATTGGACACTTACATTTTCCTCTGCAAAAATGTCCCTTTCACAATTTTTATGACCGTTGTCCAACCTAATCCTATTACTGCCAGAAAACTCATTAACCTACTTTATTTCCATATGGCCTCAGTGTAACTGTGCTACTATAGCAATTACAGGATACACACATTCAAGCTGGATTCCAGAATTTAAATGCTGAAAATGAACAGATCGAAAAATAAGTCATAAACAATTTGAATCATTTACTGAAAAATTTATTTACTATAGTTACTGGGTCTAATATGCAGATGGTATAACACTATGAGGAATGTAACGAAACGCTGAATTGGATAGGAGTAATTGTAGCTCTCTTTTTAGCAAGCCCATAGCAATCAGAATTGACTCCCGGACTGTGAGCTGTATCCAGAATAAGCACTGGGAAAATGGATGGATGGGCGGGAAGACTGAATAAAATCCTGACTCAAACACCTCCTTTAGATGTTAACTGTATGTAAGCCTGCAGTCATATTTTAACATTACACATGCAAAGAACAGCAAAATTACAGTACAACAGTTGTCTGACTGAATGCGCAATATCTACCAGAATTATGGAAAAACTGGAGCAATAGTGCCCTCTACAGGCAAAAGTTTGTAAAACACCCCAGAAAAAAAAAAATCGAGTGTCTTTGTCCAAAATTCAAGTTACTGACGTGAAGCAACATGGGCTCTCGCATCCTCTGCAGACCATGGCCCTGAGCGGGTGGCTTACTTTGACAAGATAAACGTGTCAGCGCTTGCACAGTAGATGCTGGCGTGCAGGGACAAGGCGATTCGCAGAAAGAACGCCATCATCGGTACCCAAGAGCTTTACCTCCATCGGCTCAAATAAACACGCCCCCGATCTTGCGCGGCTCTCCACCCCCAGGGTGGTGACAGAAGCCAGAAGCTCGCTGGCGCACACGCCAGCCATCTCCTGAAAAGAATCTTCTGGCCTGACGTAACCGGCACGGTCATATCCGCCATCATTGCCATCTGTACCTCGGCTGTGTACATGAAGGACGCGACACTACGTCGATGATTCATCTGCGGACATCCTCTACGATCTTACAATGGATGATTTACTACAGACGCCAAAGCATTTTTTGCCCCAAACAATTTCTCAAGATTTTGAAATCACTGGATAGCAGCTTTATTTCTAGTCAGAGCCTCGACGGCTCAGTGTCGAAGGACGCAAAGAGTCTACGGACCTAGCGGTCCTCTGAAAATAAGTCATATGTGCCTCTACAAATAAGCCTAGAGCCATACATGTAGATTCATTATAACCAGGATGTTAGTGCCACCACTTTCCTGTTTCTGCCCCCAGAAGAACATTCCATGCCCCATGACAGACTCGACAGACATGCGCCCCAGGGCTGGTTCTTCAACACTGAATGCGTCTTCACCCTTGCCATTGGGGGGGGGGGGGGGACAAAGAAAAACCCACCCGGGAGTCCCCCTCACACCAAAAGGAACCCCGGGGGAATCCCCCCCGGGCCCCCGTACCCCGGGGCCGGGAAATTTTTTGGGACCATTTATTGT
>JAODKE010000001.1:31179678-31190921 GCA_026779605.1 Mormyrus hasselquistii | reverse complement strand
GGCTGACTCTAAGCCGAATATGTAGGTAAACTGGAAAGATAATACATCACATAATACTACTACTACTACTACTACTAATATACTACTAATATTAGTAGTAGTAGTAGTAGTAGTAGTAATAATAATAATGATAATAATGATGATGATGCTCAAAAATAATACCAAAAACACAAAATTTTCCTTCCCCAATATCATGCCATAAAACAGCTTCTCTGTTTTCGAGACGGGACGGTTCATTGCTCCGGTAAAGGGGCGTACTGCAGATTACCACAGCAGCAATGTCCCTGTTAATGTTTTAACAAATAACGCAGGAGACATTTCAGCACTCAGCAAGTTCACATCTTACAGACAACAACCTCACAGCGGCCTCTCCCCCCCCCCCCCCCCACGCTCACTTGATGTGGAAAGCTTGCCACAGGTCTATTAGAGTTGCATTTGGAATATTGATCATCCTTGACACTGAACTAATTAGAAGTAACTGCCACAACACCTTACTCTCCACCCCCTTTCCAGGGTGCCGGTGTGGCCATTGATTCCCTGAGGACCTGCCCAGCAACACACCCTTTTGGGAATAATGGAGAGCCGGCCTGCTGAAAACCACTAAAGAACAGAGAGTGGTCCAAACGCAATAGAGACTCGCATGCCGGCCGCCCATCCCCGCCATCTTCCTAGGGGGGCTATAACTGGGGCAACCAGTCCCCTGGGCCAGAGAAGCATATGCCCTGAGGTTGAGGGATTCATGGAAGAAAGCGATGGCGAGGACAGCACAGCACTGCTTGCTACATGGTCACCAGGATGAGGCCGGGGGCTTACAAGGCAGCGTATCGATCCATCGCCGACTGCACATCTCGCCGGTACACTGTCCGCAAGACCACCATGATGGGGTCGAACTCCTTCTCCCAGACTTCAGCTAGAAAATGAGAAAACGTGCAGAATTTGGTATTTTTAGCGTTATAGAAAATCATCAACAACAGAAAACCAGTAACAATGACAAGAAACATGCTTGATTAAGGCAATGTATGTGGACATGGTAATGGCCTGCCAACTTGTGTTACAAACACAAAAAACAAACACGACTAAAAGCCAAACATGCAATACAAGTCACATCCAATACAAAATAACATGTCCTATCCTCAACCCACAATAAACCCATGTATAGAATTATATTAGCCTGATTCTCAAAAAATATAAACCGACATTGATGAAGCTCATAAAAGCATGTTCTGCAAAAGATTGAAAACTGAAAATAAAAACAGCTGGGAAGAACCTGAAGATCCTGAAATGTGTTTATAAACTCAGCTGACTGCATAGGAAGATTTTTTTTTAGACGTGAATCAGCCAGTTTGGACAAAGAATGTTTTTTTGGCTTGTCTCATCAAAGGCTACAGAGAAAAAAAAAAAAAAAGAAAAATCTCCCAGCTGCTTTTACTGTGTGACACAAGTGCCACCTAGAGGTAGACTGTTGAAATGCATAGAGCAGACTGCGGTTTGTTAGGGCCCTTCTCCACTGCACCAAGTACAGTATTTTTGGTACTTTCACTTTTCCACTGACTTCCGGTCGAGTACCAGCACCAGAAGTTCCAGTACCAAAAGTTCCAAACCAGCTGGCGTACTTTGGGGTGGAACTGGAAACGCTTTCTTTGTTGATTGGTTATGCAAATAGCCTGCCTCTCAAACAAAATACAAATGCTGCCTTGAAAACAGTTACGAACTCGGAAAACGACAAGCAAAATTTTTAAATTGCGATCGGGAAAAAAATTGGTCGGTAGAACAGATACAACAAACTGCAGGACAAGAAATTTACCATGTATTTGCGTGCTGTCTTGGTGATGTGATTTCGTTGTAATAAATATTGGGTTATTTCTAAAGCAAAAAGGAGTTCATAAATTTCTCACAAACCGGTCGAGGAGTGATTTAGACAGCAAGGATGAAAATGATGACCATTGTGTGGGAGAATGCATGCAGCTCTCACACAAAAGCAGCGGAGGTACATTTTGAACTGATTTTTAAACATATATTAGATAGTCTATAAAAGGAATAATGGTTAAAACTGCTAAGGTTTTTCTACGAGAGAATAATAATGTTTTAGAGAGACAAACTTCCTGTGCTGTAATGTCCATATAGAATTACAAGTAAGAAAAAGCCTTAATCTAACTGACAAGCAATGTAAGAATTATATATGCGATTACTTTGTGATGTTGGTATTAATATCGCATATCATCCAACCCTATAATATACTACAGCCATTTTTCGAATTCAGTACAAAATACCCGATCTGGTGCTGTGATGTCATTTGGTGCCGTAACAATTTTATGCCAGTGGAAAACCAACACCTTGAAGTACTGTACTTTTAGTGCCTTCTCCAAGTACCCGGAGCAGTGGAAAAGTGCCCTTAGACCTAAAGCAGGCACCTCTGGGAGGAAGGCAGCACTGAGGTGCTCCGGGACTGAAAGGATGGCCTACCTTTGGGGGTGTACATGCCCTGCTGCATGGAGCCCCCGGGCTCGAACACCGGCGCCTTGAAGTCCGCCACGGCAGACAGCATGGCCTCGAAGCTACAGCTTCCCGGGATAATGCCACTCTTGGGATTAGGATTCTCTGGGATGTGCTTTTCCCGTTAAGCAAAAAACTCCTCAGCTTTGGCTTTTAAGCAGACATGGATGAATAAAAGTGCCCCCGAGAACTGGAACAGCCTTCTTCTAAATTCGCACCCCAGTTCCTCCCATAAGAACAATAAATCATAATCATAACATTAAGCATTACAATCTTACTACAGTAATCAAACTGTCAATATCATATATTCATAATGCATAAGCAGATGACAAATGGATGAATGCACAGATGGATGGATAGACGAATAATGTAAATAAAACAGAACTGGTACAGGAAACTGCACAGCCTGGAATCTAAACTCACTAGGCTGACCAAAGAAAAGGGGACATCATCGACGTCCCTCCCCCCGAGGCACAGAGTGGGAGCGGTGAAGGATATGAGGTCCAGCAGTGAGCTGTGGGTTCGGTCATTCATACACAGCTGGGAAACCATCTCCGCTCTGAGGATTTCATCGTCAGCCATGCCTGTCTCGAAGAGAGAGCAGAGTGCTACATGCCTGCTCTGGCCCAGTCAGAACACACCTGCTTCTTATTATGCCCATGAAATGCTCAGGTAAAACAGGTCTGGGAAAAACCATTCGTACTTAGTGGTTTTACTTTTATCCACATAGAAATACATGCCCCTGTCCTTTACTTCTTCTATATCGCCTAGCTGCTCTCACCTAAATGTATCCGCAAGCTTGTCAATAACACCAGAAAAGTCAGAGCGCCCTCCAGCATGGGCCTTTCTTGCTCAGGCTCCAGGACAGCGTTCTGGTGCTGGGAGGCCATCGTTAACAAGTCCACTACTTTGAATCTGCGGGAGAAATGCGCGTCATCTTTGATCACATTCAAATACGATGGAGGTGTCACAACTCGCATTCATTCGTTTGCGAACAGCTGAAGATCACACTGGCACAAAAGACTCATATGTAGCGGGTGAAAATGTGTGTAAACATAGCCTTACCTTTCGAAGACGCACGAGATGAAATAATCTGGGTCCAGCCTAGATGCACAAACCTAGGAAATAAAGGTGTCGTCTTAGTCGATTTAGGAGAATCTGGGTATTCGCCGCAGAGCCCCCTCATAGAACACAGCGCTTACCTGGAGCAGGAAGATGTCCGGATCGATCATGGAGTTGCAGAAGTGAGACTGCACGTAGGTCATAGCTTGACCTTTGATCTGCAGCCCATTCCTCACCCACATGTTGCTGTGGATTTCTGACAGGGATGCCTAAAATGGAAGGTAGATATGGGTCAAACTGTACAGTTGACAGGTGTTTCCCAGTGAGGTGACTTAAGAGGAAATGTCCTGCAGACAAGGGGTTAAACCATGCAAGACAAAGCAGCTGATCCAGGGCGTATTAGGAACATGTGAGATAAAAATAAGCTATTCTCTGACTCTGAATACAGTGCATAGAAGGCCTTAACAGAGTATGAAGCTGAGTAACAGATAAAGAACATACATACTAATACTGAATAACCCCTCCAATACAGAACCTGAATCTGCAGCGGATGAACCATGATCTTCATAAGCATCTCCTGGTCTGGAAGGAGGCTGTCCAAGTCAATGCCCTGACACTTCACAGCCTGCAAAATGTCAAATTCACTGCATTGGTACTGACCAGAACAGCCAAAAGCACACTGCATCAACCTGACAAGAGGTGAGCGGAGGTTTCAAGCAGCTTCTGGCTCTCTCAGGTGTGGCCAAAGCATTAGGTTCAGGCTGGATGAAGCACTATCGATTCAAATGAACCCGACACACACTCTCGCCACACTCGGGTCCACTGGCACGAAGGCAACCGGAGATGGATGAGCAATGCTTGCAGGAGAGCTAGACCTACGCTTCAGAAAGCCTGCTTTCGGGAATCGATGTGGGAAAGTCACCAGCGAGCCATGCATCCAGCCTGCCATTTGCGCACGATTAAGCAACGGTCTCATTAGGAAGGCCGGGCTATCTGGACAGATGGGCTTTAATCCCTCGACTCACCTTGCTTAGAAACATGGCATAGTAGCGATGCAGGGGCAGGTGAAAGGTTAGCTGATTGGGTGCTGGCTGAAAGAACATTTACAAAAACAACCATCCATAAAGATTACGCAAGATTTCAGACTATGGCATATAAACATAACCGATGCTGTAAAAGGTCTACCTCGTCCACAAAACCAATGGCATCAAACCACATCTGCAAGGTTTCCAAACAGTACCTCACCACTGTTTTCGTGTACTCTTGTGTCTCCTGTACAAGGGTGGGAAAATAAATACAGCTATTAATCGTACCGAAAGCACTTAACGGAACATCACATTGATCAGAAACCAACAAAAACCCCCAAGAATTAACAGAACCACTATGTAACTGCTACTTGAAGTTCCCTCAAGACACTTGTTAATTTTTTTTTTTATCAAGTTATTAATTAAAATATAATTAATGAAGTACAATTTAAGCAGGTTTAAGCTGATCTCTAAATAGAAACGGGGATGGTGGCGGTGTCTTACTTTGACTTTGCAGTGTGTCAAAAGGCCCCACATGGGCTGTGCACAGGCCTCTAGCTCCGCTGCAAAGGCTGCATAGTAAGTCTGGGACTCAAACTCCACGTGCTCATTCAATTCCCGTTTGTTCAGGTTCATACCTAAAAGGCAATGCGGGGACGACACAGTCACACGCACCACTCGGCCATCGCACACGCGGCCAAAGGCCAACAGGAGGTGCGTGTTCAGAATCCTCCTCTGAGGATTAGGTGAGGGTTGCCCCACCTCTGATTCTTTCGCAAAGGGGTGTAGTCAAGACAAATGTTCACTGAACCGAAGAACAATTTAAGCATCAAAAAAAACAAAACAAGCTAGCGTGAAGCCACTGAACTCTCTCACCTTGGAAGAAGGACACAAAACTCATCCACAGAATGAGCAGGGAGTGGTCTTCCAGAAACCTCTTTGCTACACTTTGGTGTGAAAGAATATTAATAAAATCGCTAACTAAAGGCCAGTAGGTGTTGTTTTTCAGCAAAGGCTCCCCACAGTTCACCACCACATGGCGGCTGTTCTCCTCATCTGAAACGAATGAACGACAATCCTGGTAACCCGTCAACATCACTGGGGTTACTGTTATCTTAAGGTGATCAGCATTTGCCTCATTTTAAATCTAGGAAATGGTAGCGATACAAGAAACTATTCAACCGAGATGCCAAACAGTAGCAAACTCACAAAACGAGCTCTTATGAACAAAAAAATTCTTAAATACAAAGAAAATGTGCATTACCGACACGCAAGTTGGGTTTTAAAATCTAACATGAACCTAACTGAAGAGTCTTGAGGTTGAATGACATGTTAGTCATTATTCAACCGTCTGGCTAGGCACAGCCTCACCTTGAAGTTCGCATTTGATAAGGCAACTTTCCATCATATAGTGCAGGACGGTGACCATGATGTCGAGCAGCTGGCACTCCTCGGTCATGTGACGCGCCAGCTCCTCGTTGCTAAACAGCTGTACGCTGATGTGCACGATGCGGTTGGACATGGTGTCTGACTCACGGCTCCTCATCAGCGTCTCCATGATGAAGGCGTAGTGCTGGACGAAGGTTTTGGTAAAGGCAATCTAGAAAGTATGGAAAGAGATGTTGGTCAAGTCAGGCACATAGATTTGCTGGAAGGAAACTGCAGGGACACCACACAATTACAGCACCCTCCACAATTAGCAACTGGCACCCCTTGTAAAGATTTGTAAAAAGTGTTAGAAAAAAATCCACCTTTTGGTGAATCAGCTTCATGTCGCACTGAAAAATTGAGAGAAATCCAACCTTTCATTAACAAATTTATTCCAAGAAATTCCTTCATCAAGAAATGATTATCTTTAACAAAAACACATGTGCAACGATTACTGGCACCCCTGCTTGTAATACTTTGCTGATATACTGGCAAAGGGAAGTTGCACAATGAGTCTTCTCCTATAACATTTTATAAGGTTGGAGAACACCAAGCAGGGCATCGGAGTCCATTCCTCCTTACAGAATCTCTCCAGATCATCCAGGCTCCTAAGCCATCTCTTCTGCACTCTCCCCTTCTGCTCAGTCCACAGGTTTTCAATGGGGTTCAAGTCAGGGGACTGAGATGGCCATGGCAGGAGCTTGATTATGCAGTCAGCTAACCATTGTTGTGTTGACTTGGACATGTGCTGAGGATCACAGGTCCGGCTGGAAGATCCAATGATGGCTCAGTTTCTGGCAGAGGCAGCCAAATTTTGACTTGAAAATGACCAATGAATTTTGTTCCAGTCAAAGTTGTAGGAGTGTTTCGCAAACTCCTGGTGCTTACATTTGCGGTTAACTGACAAAAAAAAAAGCTTTTTCTCCGATACCGTGCCCAAATCTACCCAGAATTCATCTGTACAATTATCAGGACTGTTACACAAACTGGCCGAGGTGGAATTCGCAAAGTATTTCACAAAGAAAACCGATAGATCATACAAGTGTACTATTCTTATCAAACATATAGATGACAATAATGTAGAGCAATAACAACAATGTGGTGAAACTGTTTCACTGAGTAAAGATTCACTTTGGAATCACTTTTCTCAGAAACATGAGAGTGTGATACGCGAACAGGCGGAAGCCAGAGCAAAACGCGAACCAGTTTTATATGGTTGTAGCATATCAAGTTTATTAAGTAAATAAAAGTATAAAAGCCTATAAAGTAAATATTGGTAATCAAATAAATTAGTTTTGTCATTCAAAGTAGGTCTAATAGGATTTTTTAATTTCACATAATGCTGTCTGAAATTTTATTTTATAGAGAGACACAACAGCAGCATCAACAGAAGAAAAATTGAGGAATTTAAAACGTGGAAGCTTAGCCTGTATATTCTTTAGGCTATTAAGGCCGCTGATTCCTTTATTTTTAAGCCTATTTTTGTGTGGAATGTCATTGCCAAACCTGTCCATTGTTGCCTATATGTTGTTTAAAAATAAATATTTTCTGTTCTGAGTGGCAATGTTGCCGTTGCTCATATTTCTTTAAACCGTAGCCTTATATCATAAAGTGACATTTGTTAGGCATGCAGATTATTTGTCCCTCGTTTGAATTGGAGCGAGCATGGAGCGATTTGACTGGAGCGGGAGGAAATTTTAGTGGAGCGAGGAGCGATGTTGAGCGGAGAGGCTTAGTGCGAATTAGCACGGAGGAGCGGGCGGAGCCAACAGCCTCGTGAGCGAGGAGCGGAAATTCTCACCGCTTCACTCCACTCACATGCTCTGGTGTCACCTCATGTTTGTATCCCTGTTAACCAGGAAGTCATGGATTACAGCTTGAAGTTTTCTATTCACTCCACTCAACTCAAAGATGTACAATTTACAGGGGAAACATGCTTCAGTTGCATTGTGTTCGCTATAATTTCCAGGGGTGCCGATAATTGTGGCGAATGCATTATTTCTTGATTAAGGATTTTTTTTTCTCTTTGAAGAAATTTTTCAGTGTGACATGAAGCTGCTTCACCAAAAAGATGTTTTTTTTTCTAACACTTTTTACAAATCTGCCAATAATTGTGGAGGGCATTGTACATATGTAATTACTGTCCATAAGGTGTAACTGTATGTGCGTGATAGAGATGGGCTGCTACCCCATGCATGATGTAGCTCTGCCATGTACCTTACGCTACCTGGGATAAGCGCCAAACCCTAAACGCAACCCTACACTAGCTAAGCAATTGGATGGATGGATGGATGGATTTGCTTTAATTAACATAACAATGCCTTCCCTGACAGCAGCATCCAAACCACCAACAGACCTTCTGCATCTACACCCAGAACTTAATTTAGACCATATAATTCTTTGATTCACTTTGTTAATCTGACTTCCTCTGCCAGACCATAAAAGATTATAACATCCCACCTCATTTATATAGGGCTTTTCTATTCCTACGAGTACTCGAAGCGCTTTACAATACATGCCTCACATTCACCCATCTACATACACACATTCATATACCGGTGGCGAAGGCTGCCATGCAAGGTGCCAACCTGCACACCGGGAGCAATTTGGGGTTCAGTGTCTTGCTGAAGGACACTTTAATGGGGTCAGGAGGAACCAGGGCTCGAAGCTACAACCCTCACCTCATTTAGAGCAATTTTCCCTCAGAACTCTCTGCATTCAAAATGTTCATGCAATAATACTGACACACTTATACGTGTAATCGATGAATATTCTAAATATCACAGTCATATTAGAACATATGTAAATAGGATAATTGGTTTTATACTAAGCTCTTGACTAGAGATGTACCGAACCGATATTTGGATTAGTATCGGCGCCGATCCAGACCGATCGGGTATCGGCCATGCGTGACCAATTCACGTCCTATACTTCCTTATTTAGTTTTTGGCACTCTCTAAAAAGATAGATTTAACATGAAATAGGAGCTATTTGTACAATCAATCGCACGACAGCTCTTTCCCATTTTACTTGTGTTTTTTTGTGGCATTCAAATCAAACGCTATTGCTGCCCCTCAGTCTTTTTTGCCACTCAGTGGGTGTGAGTACAGTGACTTCCGCCTGCTGTGACATCATGCGCATACCCTTCACAGTACGAGGAGCGCAAGATAAGACGTGACGATTTGGGAGTATTTTCCCACTTTTAACAGAAACCAGTAACACAGCGATTTGCAATCTATGTAAGATAAAGTTTTGAGGTGGGAATAGCGTTTAATGGATAATCTCATTTAACAAAGCGCACGGAACTGTGAGACAAAACAAAGCAATGGATGATTTGGACTGTCTTGTAATATAAGAGGGGCTGCAAAGTGTAGCTGAGCTGTCACCAAAAATTGCATTAAAATTTTAAGCATTCACCACTTCTGTATACTTGTTTTGAAGATATTCATATTGAACTGTAAATGCCTGAAAAACGCTTAAAACAAGACATACAAATGAGGTGGAACACTGCATTATGTATGTTTGTAGTAGCCTAACTAAATATTTATTCTCATACATTTTCCATCTGTATTTACCAACTTAAAAAAATAATATATAAAGTATAACAAAGTAAAAAGTGCTCATCTCGGAATCTGTATCGGTGTCGGCTGTTGTGTATTGGAATCGGATCGGAACTGAAAAAATGTGGATCGGCCCATCCCTACTCTTGACCTTTGAGGACGATAAGATTGGGATTAGGCCACATGTCAGCTCTGAAAGGTCCTCTGCTTTGGCACGCAAATATCTCCATGCAGACATACCTTATAATCCTGATCTGGCAGCATATTCAGTAGAAAAGTCACCATCTTCTGTGGAAACTCATACTTAATCGTCCAGAAGAGCAGCTCTTCTAAAAAGCATTTATGCTTCAATGCATCCATTATGGACTTGTCTAGAAAGACACAGGAAATGGGTTTAAGTGGGGGGGGCATGAAAACAGGGTGGCAGAGAGCCGGGCGTCGGCGGTCTGATGGTACTGCTCTGTAGTACCTTTGGTACTGCTGCTTAGTTTCACCCTTTTTCTCTGGCCCACGTTTTGGCCTCCATCCTGATCCTCCTGCAGGAAAAAGCAGGTGACGAGTGACATGCCACCCCACCCCCTCTGCTGGTAAAGCTAACGAACGACAGCCCGAATGTCAGAAAGCACAAACGCCATAGCAGGGTGGGGACAGCATGTTGGAAATCTATGAACTAAGAGGAGCGAGGTACTTTATTAGAGGTGTCAACACTGTGATCAAGACTCACCTCTTTAACAGAACCTGCACTGGCTTCAGCAGCAGCACCTAGAGGGTTAGGAAAAAAAATGTAAACCAATTAGTGCTTTGTTCATAAGACAGCATTTTATTATCCTTATGTAAGGCGGTCTGCCAACATATATATATATAGTGGTAAACACTAAAATTCTTCAGGATAAAATTAAAAATAGAGGGTTAGTGGATAGCAGCCCTGCATGGGAGGCCTTGTTTTCCTTTTGTTTACATGCATTTTCTCCTACAATCCAAAGACATGTGACAGACGGGAACTGACCAGATCACTCTTACACTGAACTTTTACTGCCCATATTGAGAGCGTTCAACAACTACCCTTTTGGTGTCCCAAAATGAGAAAAGTGTATATCTAGGTACCATCACAAGCTGCTCCTAGTCATTGTTTTCCATCCATTTCAACTGAACTCAGAAATCAGGAATGTCAGCATCATGTAAAAATCTGGCTATATGAGAAGCAGGAGACGGGGTCTCTCACCCGGCAGACTATGAGCCCCTGGCAAAGCATCTGCTCCACCAGCCCCAGCCTTTTCCTCCGCAGAAACCAGCCCAGAGCTCTTCAGAGCTGCTAGGTACTTGTCATAGTTCTTCTTTGCATAAACATTATCTTCTTGCCCTGCAGGGGAGAAAGGAAATAATCTTAAATACCGATCACTAACATCATAATGGACATGCTAATTAAAACATAATGACAACAATGTATTTCCAAGCAGGGGTGGAAAGTTCAGGTCCAACCAACCAGTTGAGTATGAAGAGACACGGGCACAGAGTACTCAACTGGTTGGCTGAAACAAAACCTTGGTCTGGATTTGTACTCTCTGGGGACCTGAACTTTACACCTCGGATTCCATGGAAGACCCCATCACCCCCTCCCTCGCCTACAAAAACCACCCCCCCCCCCCACCAGCCCCCCCCCACAAAATAAACAAAC
>JAODKE010000001.1:31161062-31172671 GCA_026779605.1 Mormyrus hasselquistii | reverse complement strand
TTTCCAGAAGTGTTGGGGCCAGGATTTTGAGCTATTAGCAGGTTCTTTGAAGCGCCCCCCCCCCCCCCCCCTTGCAAACTGTAAAGCCTGGATTTACCAGAGCAACACAGGTGCGCCAGGCAGGACTACAGAAAACCCACTAGGTTACCCCTCGATACTGCAAAGGTCTACTGAGCAGGTCTTATTACACCTACAGGTTAAAGACGCGGTAGCAGAGGTGAAGATTTCAGGTCCGGAGTTCAAATCCAGACCAGTTGAGTACTCTGTGACTGTGACTCTTTTACTCATCTGGTTGGACCTGAAACCTCCACCTCTGCTCGTTAGTTTGTAATTACTCTGTCCACTTTTCTTTACCTGGATGAGGGCTTATTGTAGCTACGCTCCACTCATTGAGGTCAGCCCTGTAGGTCTGAATCTTTTCATAAGTGCAGCTTCCTCTGTAGCCAAAATGGCCCCCTGTCACGTAGATTGTGTCACGTAGCACACAGGCTGTGGCATTCCCCACACCTTTAAAAAGAGAGAGGAGCATTAAAAAAAGGCACGAACCAGCCAATTAATCTTGAAGGCACAAATAAACACAAAGGGAGCCTGCTCTGATAAACACATGCTCACAAACACACACACACACACACACACCCTCCCTCTCACCCTACACCGTGCTACACAGTGGCAACGGTGATGCCAGCATAATTGTTACCTCCTCCAAAGAAAATGTCAACTCATCTGAAATAATGAGCAATAGGTCTGGGCAATACAACAGTATTACTGGTAATCGATAACAGACAAGTAACCCTGTGTCGATATCTGACAGTGGCTAACCAGTGATTATTGCCTGTGTCCGGAAAGTAGGCTTAGGCTAAACTCAAAGCGAGACAAGAGAAGGATTTATTTGGCTTCCAGTTCAAGCTTCCAGCCAATGTTTCTGATGCTGCTAAAAAAAAAAAGCAGCAGTGTTTCATTGCATGTTGCAGTAACTGTGTCTTTGCCATTCTTGAAAGTTGGGAAGTTAGATGTTGTCACATCACCAACTTCTATCTTCCAGTCAGCAGCCCCAGAATGTCAGATGTTCAAGTGTAACTTCCTGGCGGGAATTCCGACATTCCCAACTTATGTGTATGGTCAGAAAAGACAAGAGTTTACCGATGGTAATTCCCTGACAAGACAGGACATTGCTGACAGACTTGACAACCTAGTTACAAATTCCTTCAGCTCAAATTCCTGCAGCTCCTTTCATTTATGGGAGGGGCTTGTGAGTATTGATCTAAAGTGACTATTTGCATGCTTCTGTGGTTGAGTGTGGGTTTGGTGGGGGAGAGTTAGGATGGCATGATATGATCGTTTATCCTGATATTTTTCAATTAAATTATCATGCATTATTTTTTTAGATATTGCCCAGCCGTATTTAATAATTGAATTCTACTTCGATTATTACTGATAGACTTCAGTCATTCAAACGCTCAGGGAAACATGATGCAGTGTGTCTGTCACAGCGGTGGTTCCTTTGTTGAGCACGAGTACCAGTTACTTTATTCTGAATGCTCGGTACTGGCTCATTTAGCAGTGTGATGCATGCTGGGAATACTTATTTTAACCTACCTAACAGTGATCAATTCAATATAGAACTACAGGTAGTGGTGTAATGTCATCGCTCAGTCCAATATGCACATGTGCGAGGGAATAGTTTTTGTAATTTGTACATATTGATTTTTAGTCACATGTGTGACAAAAATGTCCCTCTGTAGAGGCCCGTGTGACATAAGGCATAATGCCTATCTGTCGACATTTTCTTGGATGGCATTAGAATGGCTTACCTGCTGACAGCCATGTAGAGCTCAGCTGAACAATGATATAATTATTAATGTGTGTGGTAAAAAAGACATATTTTATTTGTCATTTGTATAACTACAAGTACATAAGTATCTTTTCAGTTTTCATATATCTCGTTTTGCCTTCCGTGAAGGACACAGACGACATTGATAATAAACTTTTCGGTCAGCAAGTCAGTGTATGGCACCCCTGGAGCAGTTGAAATGAAGGACTTTGCTGAAGGGCCCAACAGATGATTACTTGATGTAATATGCTGCCATTTGAACCCCCTACCTTTTGGACCTGCAGGTATACATTCCTAACCCACTAAGTTACACACCACCCTAAATAAAGGCAGATATCTTTTTAAAATGTGTATATTTACAGAGCCTTCCCATACCTTGGATCATTTTGGCCACTGGAAACCACAGTTTCTTCAGAGGGTCATAGAATTCAGCTTCCCGCGCAGGTGCACCTCCCCTATAGCCACCTATTGCATAGATGCAGCCATGTAGTGCCACAGAGCAGTGGTAGTATCTGGCGTCAAGCATGGGGCAACCCACTGCCCACTCTTCAGTATCACTGTTGTAAATCCACATGGTGTCGAGCGCCTCAATGGTGTCCGTCCTGTAGCCTCCCGTCACATAAACATTGGGTCCCAGGACTGCGACACTGTAGCTCTCCCTCGTGTGGTCCGGCATGTCCTTTCTGCTCACCCACGTGTTGGTGACCGGGTCCCACATGTGGACCTCAGACAGCGGGTGCCAGTAGTAGCCCCCGATTATGTACATGCAAGAAGTCAGCTTCTTGCAGCTCATGGAAACCTCTTTGCATGTGGACTTTAGAGAGTGGGCAATCAAAGAGCGGATCTTGTTTTCATTGGCCAGCAAACGGGAAGTCTGCGTGTCCAACATGGTTTTGAAGTACATCTCGTCCAAGTCAAGCTGGATACGGCAGAGCAGGTCTTGGACATAGTCTACACGTGCTGGAGTATCATGTGCTACCCACCTAACCACGGCCTCCAGGAGAACCCCCTCCTTCCACACGTTGAGGTTCTCTGTCGAAATTATGGTGGTGAGCTTCTCCACATCGACCTCCAGGAACTCGTCCTGCCACATGAGCTCCTCAAATCGACTGAGCATCACTCGCCGGGCCTCCCTCTCCAATGCTGGGCAGAGGTGGAGCTCAGCGAACGTGTGCATTCCCAGGCAGTTATCCACATCCAGGAGCCGGATCAGGAAGTTCTCACAGGCCATCTTCACTGTGCTGAACTGCAGCAGGTCGGCTGCCTCGAGCAAACTCTGCACATTGGTCTGGGTGATGCTCACCTTGGAGGTGTACACATAGTCTACCAGAGCAGTAAGAATCTCACTGTCGATCCCCAATAGCCTGATAACACTGTTTGAGCGCTCTCTCATATCTGCCGTAAACATCACCTTGAAATAAGAGCTACAGGCTGACAGGGCAGCTTTGTGGCAATGAAAGACCTGCCCGCTGGAACACTGCAGGGTGATATCAGTGAAAAGGTTGCTTACGTAGAATTCCCTGAGTGCGTCCAGGAATTCTGCTGGGTGACTGGCATCACAGAAGTCGTACACGTAGCTCTCTTGTCCTTTGACTGACATTGTACCAGCACCAAACTGTAAGTAATTAAGGACGAAAACAGTTGTGGTAACTTAACCATTTGCAGAGACTCCTGGGATCATTGTTCTTCAACACTGCAATATTGTGGAGGATCAACTGACTGATACAGTTTTTGTAGAGATTTTCATTCTCCTGTTCCAGTTTAGTGTATTGCTGCTTCTTTCTTAGGTCTCCTGGAAAGTTAACAGCAGATATTAACTTATCATAACACACCATTGTGACACAAATTCATATTTCAAACTAGAAAGCGGGCCGTCAGAGCCACAGTATTGTATTCGCCGGACAGCCTCGTTGCCCACTTCGTCCATCTGAACTCTTTGCACACTCACCAGTCTGTATAATTTGTAGAAGTACTGGATGGATCAACAAGGAAATATGAAAGTTAACAAATGTGTTTTTACCTGAATGCTGCGAGTCCTAGTTGTGACAAGTGACTCTGACTCCATACTTATTCATTTATAGCACATTCCACTAACATCAATTTGCAGAGTCTTTCCCTAACAGCAGTTAACTGTATTTCTTTGTGTCCATATCTTAAAGTGTCATTTATATTATTCACTTATATATATATATATATATTATATATTTATATTTATTAATATTTCTATTCTATTTATTTATCATTTGCACTCTGACCAACATTGTCCATGACATAACAGAAAGAACAGAAACAGATATACTGATACTACAGAGACACCTGGAGGCTATGGACGATTTTTTTCAGTTTTTGTTGTCGGGTCAATATATTAAATCGTGGGTATAATTTAATTTCAGACTCCCATGAAATACTACAGTAAATGAAGCCCACATGACCCCTAAAGTGTGCACATGATTTACTTTCTTTGTATTCTCAATTTGCTATTTCGAGTTCTCAAATCAATTCTCAATTAAACTAGAATCAGTGTCGGAAATGACAGCATTGTGTTCGCAGGACAGCACCGTCACTTGCGCCGCCCATAAAATCTCTACTCACCCACACTCACTAAATTGTACAATTTCTAGGAGTACTGGATGGGTTCTGGGAAATGTGAACGATAATAAACGTGAATGCTCTGAGTCCTTGTTGGTATATTTACGTCTGAAAGTAAACTTTCATTTATTACACATTCCACTTATATGACAATCTATTCCCACCAATTAGGTGGTTACTTGTATTCCTTTATGTGTTTTAATGTTCATGTTTGGATGTCATTTACCTGAATGTCATTGAATGTCATTTAAATTATTTATATGTTTAGATATTTGCATTCGATTTATATATATTTGGCACCAACATTTTTTGTGGCGTGACAGTAAGAACAATGACAGATACACTAATAATATACAGTATGCGGAGGTATGGACAGGTCATGGACATTTTTTAAGTGGTAATAAGTTCCATCGTGGTTGAAGTAAAGTAAATAGAGTAAATAATAACATATAGATTGATCCTATTGACAAGGATAAGTCTTTAATCATCTCATCTTTTTCTATGCTGTTATTAAGCGTCATCGCTTAAATTTTGATGTGCAACAGGTCTCCACATGTACAAAACAAATTAAGTGACACAAACAAATTCTCTCACAATAAATTTTGCCGAGTTCTCCATCAGACACTACAGGACTGCTATGGATAAAATTTTTCGGATAGGAGGCTAGCGACCAAAATTCAACAAAAACTTTCAGAAATATTCAGAAAATTATCTTGCACCCGGCAGTTTTAGAAGTACAGGCATGTGCAATTTTCCTGGGATGTTTGCAAAAAGACCCATGGAATAAGTTTAGGTGACAGATGGCTGTGATCACAAGATGGTGGCTGCAGGCTCCATTTTCCCTCTCAGCCGCCCTCTGTCTTGCAGTTCCAGTTTTGCTGCCCTCTGTCGTTTAAGTGACAGTTTTGGATCTGATGAAGCGTACATTTTTAGGTGCAGATTTTCGCCCATATATTGTTTTTGTGAAGTAGTAATAAGATCTATCAAGTAGGTTAAATAATAATAAATAGGTTAATCCTGTTCACGGGGATATACCTCTAATCATCTCATCCTTCTTTTAGTGTCACTGAGTGCCATTACTTCAATTTTAATGTGATTTGTCTCAAAATTTTAACAGTTCCAGATTTTCACCCATTCCCATGTTTCCAAAGTTTTTTTTTTAAAAAAAAAAAAGATCCAAAGATCGGGCAAATAATTTTTGAGTTATCATGCTGATGATATCAAGTGTCTGACCTGCTCTTCTCCATGCCAACACTAAGTGGCAGTGCCTCAATTTTATTAGGTCCAGATCTTCAACCTTAAAAGATGCCTGCCAAGCTTGATCTGTAGAGAACTTTTTAAAGTTATTGTGCTAACAAAACCAAACATCTGAAACTACCCTTTTGTTTTGCCATACCATACTGATTCAATCGTGGTGCGATCCATTCCAAATTTTGATTACTTCTAGTTTATCAAGATTGTGCCTGCAAAGTTTGAAAAAGACCATTAAAATACTTTTATAGTTACTTTGATCACAATACTAAGTGTGTTTAACATCTGCTGTTTCCATCCTTTGCTAGTACACAGCACTGCTGCTTCATTTTTGGGGCAATTTGTCTAAGAATGAAACCAGGTGTGCTGTAGATGTTCATCCATATAATGTTTCTGTGCCACAGTAATAACATCTATCAAATTGACATCAAATAAATTGACTTGTCACATTCACAAATGGCATCTACTTTCACCATTAATGTAACTAACCAGCGCCGCTTCAATTTTGTGGCGATCCATCTCAAAATTCTAAAGTTTCCAGTTCAACACCCTGACAATGCCACTACGAAGTTTTAAAAAGATCCATCAAAAATGTTCTGAGTTATCATCTTAATAAACAAAGTGCCTGCAACATCTTTGACAGACTGTCCCAAAACCATGTGTTTCCCTATCCAAGGAATACCAAACCAAGCTTTACTTTTAGGGGGGATTGAACGTTCAGCATCGCTACTCACACCTCTAGGACTGGGGGGGTTTAAATGCTGCTTCTGGGTGTCAGTGGAGTTTGAATATTTTTCCCATATTGCATGGGTTTCCTCTCACAGCTCAAATAAATACCATTGTCTTTAAATTGCCTATGGTGCGTGACTTTACGTGACCTACAATGGACCGGCATCCCATCCAGTGACAGACTCCACCCCAACCCCAGTCAAGGTAATTGGTTAGTAGTTGAGTGGGATTTACCTTACATTAATTGTCAAGGTTTCTCAGAAAAGCGTGTGTGAAAATTTGTGAAGTATCAATCACGGTAAAATTACTACCCCTAACTCCCAGTAAAGAACCTTGTTCATTTGCCTTTGTTTAGCGGTAAAAAATAGCCTATACATTTGACATTAAACATATGCACATCTACATTCAGTGTGCAAGTAAAACATGTTTTGAAAGCCTTTAGCAGGTAACCACAGAATAAGTCCAGTAAAAATGGTCAGCAGTTTTACACCAGTGTAGCATTCCTAAAATGACCCATTTAGCCATATTCTGCCAAATCAAACGCAAAAAGCACCGCACTATACGGGTTCACTAATAACAGTTAATTCAAATCCACACACAACCGACTCATGGTCCGAAATGACGACGATCACATCTAAAGAGAAGCTGCATAGGCAATAGCTATTCTTACCAGTTCCAGAGTAGAATCGCTCGGTTTGATATTGGAAATAGCTTTTGCCTGGACCGGGAAATGGGCAGCAAGCAAACGGCCGGCGCCTCGGCAGAGACTCCCCGGGGCAGTAATCAGCGGCCGGATGGACCTCTCCGTTCGTGCTAAGGGTGCTTGCTCCTATTTTGGTATGTGTATATACTTGGAGCAGCGCTCAGCTGTCACCGGGATCGTAGGTCCCGGGCAGCCTTACAGATTAACGCTGACGGCCGCGGAACCGCATACTATGGCCATAACAAGAGAAAGGCAGCCGTACGCAGACCATAAACACATTGTGTTTATTTATTGCTCTCGTTTATAGTCCAAGCGGTCGTGCGCCATATTAAGTAGCCACCGCAAATCCAATCAAAATACACAAATTACACGTTGAAATAAACCGTAAAAAATCACGGAACAACAAGGCTACTCTCCTGCTCCGGTACCCTGATCCTTCCCTGTCGTTGGTATGGCAGTTTCAGACTAACCCTAATCCCGATTTAATTCGTTGCATAATCTAAATTCTAACATCGGTCTTTCAGCATACAGGTCCAGACGTCTTTAAGTCAATTATTTGTCACATCTGCACGGGATATACAGTGAAATGCAGCTCTGTGAGCAGACTATATTGTGCAAATAAAATCAACAAAGTATACATTTAAAATTGCAAAGGAGTAGTATATTATATTCTTCACACACCATATTGGGTGTGCATGTATGTAGGAACAATTGCATTGTACGTATGTATGCAATTCCCTTGATAAATCCTGTAAATGTGCGTACATGCGTGCATTGGCTGGGGATCCTGCCGAGTTGCCGCCCAGAAATAAGCATACAAAGTCAATGCAAATAAACTGCACGTTCATATAATATGCAAATCAAGCATTTTTGCGTGCACAGTCTGTGGACAAATCAAGAAGACAAATTTTGAACAGTGTGAGGAAGATGAGCAACAAAATGTCATATATGGGAGCCTAAGCACATTTATCAGGGGCAGGAGAGTGTATAAATATAATTTTTATTGATTTATTTATTGCATATGTGCATATTTTACAGCTCTTTCTAGCACTTTCATTACTTTGCATTAGATTCCAAATTGTGAATTTTGTTGTCTGATGTTAATGATGATAAAGTTAAATCTAAAATAATGTGTGGTTAAATCCACAGATTGGCCTGCTTAGATACACTTTTGGTAGGTACTGAACACTACACTCCAAGAACCCCCCTCAAAACCTGTCGTTTTGGAGATGCTCTAATCCAGTTGTTCAGCCATCGCCATTTGGCCCTTCTGAAAGCTGCTCAGATCCTTACGCGCTCTGATTTTTCCTGCTTCCACCACATCAGCTTCAAAAACTGTCAGTTCACTTGAATAATTTATTATGGCACCATGATCAATGATATTTATTTAATCTGTCAGTGTTTTAGTGTTAATATTATATTATGATATTAGAATTACAATTAGAAATTTTCCTACCTGTGAAGAGAGGCCGGCTCACTCTATGGCACCCAGATTGACCGGCTGGCTCTTGACAAGAACAGAATTCTTCCAGTTTCTGTTGGAGTTCTTGGAATTCTTCCATGAATTTTTTTTTATGTCATTTTCCTAGCTTCCATTTGTTTCACTCAGGACAATCTTGCAACTTCTTCTATCGTACTGTGCATCTTTTTATTTCTGGTAATCCTGGAAGCACAGCTGTGTGTTGGAACACCCATAGTTGAAGCGGTCTAAAGGTCCACTATAACGTCCAGACTGTAGCGCTTTTAGGGGCTTCCACTCTTCTGCATTTGTCATTTTATGCATTTTTTCCTTGTGGACGATAAGCTGGAGCTTGGGACGGTGAAAGGGGGAGAAATTGAAGCAGTACAATGGCGGATGACAATGCAAATGGAAGAGCAGTGTTGCACAGAGAGCATAGGATCAAGCGCTACATTCGGCATACAGTCACCAGAGTTTTCAAAACTGCAAGAGTGGGCCAAAAGGATAAAGGGGTTTGAAAGATTTTGCATGGTTCTGATGCTAATTAAATAAATACGCTCATTTACTGTATGGGTGATGAGGTGGATGATATCTTGGACTTACTCTGATAGACGGACAAAAGTCTACTTATCAAGGCTGTGTGAGGGCTTCCAGAATTTCTTTATAGTGAAGAAGACTGTTATTTATGAGCAAACAGGAAGAAAGTGAAACTGTTGACTCTTCTGTAACTGCAGTGTACGTGCCAGCAGAGCATTGTAACTATGGAGTGCTACATAATGAGCTAATCAGAGACAGGCTTGTTGTTGGGTGCAGAGATGTGCGGCCTATCAGAATGCATGCAGCTGGACAGAGACTCACCTCTTGAAAAGGCCAAAGCAATGGTGCGGCAAAATGAGGATCTGAGGTGTCAGCAAACGTCTCTGTGCAGAAACACAAGGACAGAGGCAAGTGAAGCTAAATCTGTTGCCAGGATATCTAGAGACAGCAGGAACGTAAAAATGAAGCCTCACTGTGCTAGTAGCCAACGAGCGAAGCCTCAACTTAGTCAACAGGGCAAAGGGGATAAATAGTCAGTGTCCTAAATGCAGCGGAAGCCCATTCCATTCAAAACGTGAATGTCCAGCTAAGGACGTGAAGTGCCAATGCTGTTGCTGTTACCAGACTGCTACAGAAAAGGGGTAATAGAGGGGTGAGAGAAGATGTGTGTGTCATACGCCATCTGCACACCGTGTTTCAGAGAAAGCCTGCTGTTGGTTAACTGGAACTAGTGGCACATTTAGGCAGCATCACTGTGGAAACACTAACAATGAGCTATCCAGAGGTCTGCAGTGGTCTTGGGGAAGTGTGACCGCCATATGCTATGAAACTCAAGCCAGGGGCTGAACCATCCTCACTGAAAACACCCAAACAAATTCCATTGCTGTTAATGGGTGAAGTCAAGCAGGAACATGGATGGAAGACCAGGTGGAGCACGATGCTTAACTACATGCAGCACTGCAAAAGATGCGGAAGGTGGGGATCACCCTGAGCATTGGCAAGTGTGACCTGTCAAAACAAAAGGTGACATTTCTGGGTCACGTGATTTTAGCCAGTGGCATTAGTCCTGACCCAGGGAAGACAGAGGCCATCGGGACAATGAAAGAGACTGCAAATGTGAGCGAGCTGAGCACGACTTGCTGAGAAAGATAATCCTTTGCGAGATCTCCTGTCCAAGAAGAACTGCTGGCGGTGGGGTTGTGAACAGGTGAAAGCCTTTAATGGGCTGGAAGAGGCGTTGGTTTCTTCATCGACATTAGTCATATATAACACAAACAGAGTCTGTTTGAGGTGGAGTGGAAGCCAGTAGCCAGTGTGTCACGATCTCTCACACAGACAGAGCAGAGATGTACGCAGGTGGAGACAGAGGTACTGGGCCTGAGCTGGGCCTGTGAGAGGTTCAGGAACAAGCATTTCTTTGTGGACACTGATCACCAGCCACTATTAAGTCTACTGGGGTCACAAGTATTGGATGGACGCCCTCCACGTAGTCAGCGCTTTAGCTTGCGCCTCATGTGTTCCTTATGCTCCATTGCTCAATTGCCGGGGAAATGTTTGTGGAACGTGGACACACTGTCATGTGCACCGGTGAAGTGGAACGTGGCACCTGATAAAAACAAATTCTTTGAAGAGACAATCATGTATGTGGACATGATCATGGGAAACCTGGCAGTGAGTGCACTGTACCTGGATGAGCTTAAACGGGAGCTGGAGGGAGACAGCGTGTGTGCATGAGTGATGCAGCTACTGTATGTAAAGAAGGCTGGCCAGCACTCTGCAACAGTGAGCCAGTGCTCAGGCCGTACAGGGCAGAACAGGCCTACCTCACTGTTAAAGAAGGGAACTCAACTTGTTATCCCCTCAAGCATGAGAAATTATGTGCTTGGCAGTCTGCATGAGGGTCACCTGGGTGTGTTGAAACAACAGTCAGTATGGTGGTCCAGCCTGAGTCAGCAGCTTAAATGAATTGGCCCTAAACTGCCAGATATGGAGCAGAGAAAGAAAGAACCATGAAAAGCCACTGAGACCCACAGAACACCATAGCTGAACCTGGGGGTGGACTTGTTCACACTGGGGAGCAAGACCTATCTGCTGGTGGCGGACTAGGCATCGAGATACAGCCGTGGAAAAAAATTGAGGCTATATTTTTAAACAAAGCTGCATGTTTAAATCCCGATTTAATCATGGTTCTGAGCCATGTTGCGCAGCAGGATGCTTCCAGGTTCAAAATCTGTAAGACAGCAGTACACAAGAAGAAGGTGAAGCAGGAGACACTGGGAATGACCAGAAACCAGCCAGGTAAAGGGCGGAAGTGACCTTCTAATGCCAGAGATGACTGTCATTATATACAGCAATTTCTCATGAATCGGAGGATGACATCAAGAGACTTTTAAAAGGAATGGGAAACATTAAGTTCTGGTGTGAAGTGCACTTCTAGGACTGTTTACCTATAAAACAAGGAAGATCAATAAGAAGCAGGGAAGAACCAGTCCAGGCTGCAGTTTTCTCTC
>JAODKE010000001.1:31121724-31158331 GCA_026779605.1 Mormyrus hasselquistii | reverse complement strand
GAGAGAGAGACAGACAGAGAGCAGATGGCGTACAGATAAGGAACACAAGTGGGCGGTGTGATCAGTATAGACTGTAATGGGGTTGGGGGGGGCAGAGGTGTTTGTTATTTTTGGATGGACATTTGGATTATTTGGGTGGGCAACAACAAAAATGATGCTTATCGTAAATATGGTTGTCAGGGTCAACACCCATTCTCCCAAACCTTTCGTGTCTCCCCCTCCATTTGGCCAGTAGGTGTCACTAGTCACCCTGTCCTCCCTGTGTCCTTAAAGCCCTTAGTGTGTTTCCTCAGTCCCCCAGACAACTGTGTAGCTCTACGTAGCTCTACAGGCTGAGTGTGTGTGACAATAAAGCCTTTGGTCATGAGTTTAAGACCAGCCCCCAGTTTATTTTCTACTTTAGTTTTCCTGTTCCTAGTTTTTGGTTTGCATTCTATTTTGGGTTTTGCTAGGTGCCTGCGTTTGTGATTATGTATTACTGTACTTGTCTTTGTTATATTCTTAGTATTTGATTCTGTTTCTTAGTTTCTCGGTTGGTCTCTGTTCTAAGTTTATTTTACCCACCTTTTTCCATGTTTCCCATGAGTGTATTTAGTTCCTGTAACAAAGCCGTTTGTGTCTCAGAGCCGCTAGTAGTTCGTCATCACTTCTTCCTGCCTGCACTATGCCCTGTTGCTATGACAATGGCATGTAATCAAGGGCTTAGTTTCATTTTGAGAAATCTTCTTGATTTATTTCTATCAGAAGTTTTACCAAAGATGTCATGCCCGCCTCACGTGATCGGCACCGATTGCCGGAAACTAGGGGGAACCACCATATTTAAGCCTCGCACTGACATTGGTCTGATGTGAGGTATTGTAGTAATGTACATACTGACCGTTCTCGCTACTCGTCCTCTCCCCAGCTGCGTTCTGTCTTCCTGGCCCTGCCCGCGTCTCCCTCGACTCCTGCCTGCCCTCCTGCCCATCCGCCCTCCCCGTGACGCCCCTCATGGATTTCCCCATGTTCGTTCCCCGTGTCTCCGGCTTGTCCTTTCTCGACAACGATATCGGATCACGTTTTAGACTCTGGCTTCTGGCTCCTGGCAACGACTTTGACATGGCTTATGGCTTCCCCTCACTTTACCCCTAATAAACCCGGTTGTCTGTACTGTACTGGTCTCTGCGGATCTTTCTTGGCAGGACAAAAGACAGTACGGTAAAGCTGGTCTATTCTAGCAATATATTGTTTCTGCATGGTCATCATGATGTGGACATGCATAATAGTCATATCACAGTACATGTGATGTCAATGGTATTTCTCAATATATGGTACTTGCCCCTGCTTATATTCAATTTAGTCCAATACTACGAACAGAAGCGCACAGGACAGTAAAAATCCTCAAATGTCGTTCTTGCCCCGCCCCACAAATCAAAGATTCATCGCTTGCATCCTCACCAAATGAGAATAATGCATTATATTCATTATATATTGTATAACTTCCTTATGGCATAAAATTAGAATGAAAGTTCATATTTAGACTTGCTTAGGACTTGAGAATTGACCTTGGATTGTTGACTTGAGACTTGCCTGTTTTGAGTCTGACCTTGATTTAGAACTTGAGTGGCAAGACTTGAAACTTGTTACTTGAAAGCTTGGCCCACATCTAGTGTTAACCCACGGTCTGTACTACGTTGCACTACCGGGCAGGGTAAATGCACCCAACTGAACCTGTGAGGAAAAAGAAAAAACTATCCATTTGGGAATATTTTGACATTGTCGTCCGGTAAGGTAAATGCATTTTGCATATACAACGCCACCATTCATTTCCCTACAGTATTCACTATCATGTTCATCACAAGCATAGCTTTCTGTCTCCTTCGGTAAAGTGTCGACTCTGCCTCAAATGGTGTACATGAGCAATGCTAAGGCATTATAATGATGCAGGGACTAATCCAGGTATGGCGCCAATTATAACTATGAAATAGATATAACTTTTCATAACCCTTGGAAATATTTCCTAAATACTAGGCATGAACAATACAATTTCACCCTCCCAAGCTTTTAGAAAGCAAGCAATGGGTGTAGTCAGTATAATTATGAAACAGCCAACCTTTTACACTGGAGGAGGCTGAAGGGTTCAGCTACATTTGTGCTCTCCGCTAGGAAGGCATGTATATGTTTAAAACACAAGCACAGATGCCATACACTTCTTGTTGCCTTTAGACTTTAAAAGCCACGGTGAACGCAAAAGGAAAAGGCCAAGCAGAGAATTCAGAATGTAGTGGCAGTGAGTCAGTCTTTAGACATGTGAACGTCTAAACATGGATTCATACTTTGACACTATAAGATAATGACCAGCTTTGCACAGCTTTACTGGAAGTGGACAAATTTCTGCAAATTCATACAGCAGAGAATTTAGCTCAGGTGAAAATAAACCTCATAGTGGGTTAGCCCATAAAAGATTAATGCGCAAACATGATAGGATACGTCAGGCGGCTCTATGCTTGGCCTGTGTTTTGCGTCACTCATTCACTAAATGTAATAGTTAAAAAAATCTTTTGACCAGAATCTAGCATGAAAACACAGTAAAATATGGCAAATTGTACCATACTTTAAATCAAGCACCCGGCTAAGGAGAAGCTGGTCCAGATTCAGCAACTGATAGGATGAAAAGAGTGCACCAGTGTGGTTATCTTTGGCCTCATTAAAAACTGATCTTACGCCACTTTCTGTAGAGGAATATGTGGTCATTGAAGAGAACGTACACCATTCCCTGAAGCTACAACAGAGCTAGGATGAAAATGTTGCATCATGAATTGCAATGTCAGGCTACAAACCTGACCAAACGAACAGCAATGCAGCTGAATGAAAGCCTAATCAGGCAGCCCGGAGACAATCTGTCCAACTTGGAATTATGAAACGTAATGACAGTTTCAGCTCTACTTACGGTTCAGGCATCTTAGTTTCATTAGTCTATATAAAGCTAATGAGGCTGTCAAATGGTACAAGGTTGAATATGCTGCACTGTTGAGGAACCCAGTATTCATCCATTCAAACTCTTACACATCAGACCCACAATATCACAGGGAACCTTCAGGATCTATATCCATCTCAAGCAATTTTATTTTTATGTGTATTCTCTTTATTTCACATACTTTCTTAAGACAGCACTCTATGAATGAAAACATGTCTGTGTTGGCAACTATAGGATTTTACATCTTAATGGTACAATAACAATGGATGTTGAACGTTTCTTACATTTACATCAGTGACCATTATTACTATCGTTATTTTGGCTTGAAAAAGTCAGCGTGTTGTTTAGCTTTGAAGCTAAACCAACCAATCTTGAATCTCGTAGTCATGGGGTCACACTAAAGCGAAAGGTCCTCTTATCCAACCAATAATATTTCCTCTATTCAAAGTCAATGGGATCTAAAACTGATTTGATTAAATTTTCACATTAAAGTCAATGAGTGAATTCTGACTGTTGGTGGCTCCACGCCCCTTTTTTGAACTTTGAACTGCAATCTCTCATTGACCCACTGGAACCCAGCCATCACACATTTAAAGAATCGCAGCAGTTTAAAATTTGCCATTCAAGTCATTGAGTGAAATCTGATTGCCTGTTGGAGGCTCTGCTAACTTTTTCGATCCTTGAACCGCAGTCACCCATTGACCTACCAAACAGGCAAGGGAGGTGTCTAGTAATGAATGGGGGCATCAAATTATCAAAGGGGGCACCACATAGACAAGGGGGCATCAAGTTAGCAATGGAGTTGGCAGCTAGACAAGGGAGTGCCAAGTTAGCAAAGGTGGCGCCAAGTTAGCAAAGGCAGGCACCAAATAGGCAAGGTGATGCCAAGTAAGCAGTGAGGGGAGCTGACTAGGCAAAGGGCCGCCGAGTTAGCGAAAGGGGGTGATAGGTTAGCAAAAGGGGGGTTCCAAGTTAGCAAAGGTGGGTGCCACATTAGCAAAAAGGGGTGCCAAGTTAGCACGGTTAGCAATGGGAGGGTGCCAAATTAGCCAAGTTAGCAAAGGGGCTTGCCAAGTTAGTATAGGAGGGTGCTGACTAGGCAAGGGGATGCCAGCTTAGCCATGTCAGCAAGTTTGGGTAACCAGCCATCAAAACTGTGACAATGGCAGCAGTTTAAATTCTATCATTGAAGTAAATCTGTGAAATATGATTGGCTGTTAGAGGCTCCACCAACTCAAGCCTTGATTGGCAGTTTTAGCTCCAATTGACTTTGAATATTTTTACCTGGATGAGAGGACCTGGGTTTGATGACATTCAACAAATGTAGTCATTTACTTTAGTGTTACCCCATGACTGTGAGATTCAAGTTTGGTGAGTTTGGCTTCAAACCTGTAAGACTGCCAGCAATTTCGAAATCCTCCTAGTAAACGTCAATGTGGAAAATGTGGTGTTTGACAGGACATCCCAGTAAGTTGGAGGGTGGGACAGCTTAGAAAAGCACAAGTACACTCCACCACTATGGGTCGAAGAAGTTTGGAATGCTTGATGGTTGTACTCCTAAAACCATAGGAGAAGCTCCAGGACCGGCTGACACAACTCTCTCCTCTATGCCAGTTTCATGAGGTGGCCTCCTTGGACGCAAACACCTCCAAAACCATTTTTACTGTGTATTGGTCAGGTCATGATATGATACTATCACTTTCCTTTATATGTGGCTTGATATGTCCAAACTTTTGACTGGTACAAGCGCTAACCTGGGAGGTGAGGTCTATGAGTAAACATACACCTGCTTGACATCTCTCACCCAGGACAGCTACAGATTGGAAATCTGGGTGCTGACTAGCAGCATCACTTTATAAGCCTCAGCTCACCAGGTTAATAGTTAGATGATTGAAGGCTTAGTTATACAGGCTAAATAGGACTATTTTTGCTTAAAATTATCAACCAATGGAAAATGTTTAGGACTGCAGTGTAATGAATATTTATATTTAGTATAATAATAGTAATATAGTAATATACGATCAGATCTGAAATTTTACTGGGGGCTGGTCAGTCCAGAATTTAATTAAAAATTTTGTTCAGCAGCCACTGTTCACTTCTCCCTATCTATCATTGTATTTATAGATGCCCACATTTCGGGCTCAGAGGACCCTTTGTACTACTAGACCATGCATAAGGCTGTTTGTCCCCACCTGTTTCAGGTTGCACATTCAGCAGTTTTGCATACCAGCATCATTGGTACTGTATGAGGGAATCTTCTCCAAGGCAGGTGAAACTGAGCCAGAGAAGCTGCCTAAATATTTCATGAATCCTCTTTCGCAAGCACAGTTCCTAAATCCCCTATTATGATTGTCTTTGTCATTTGCCACAATTCCCAAAATACTGATACTGAATCATTCTTTTATGTTGTCCCACAGCAACATGTTCTTTCACCAAATAGTTATCAGATGAATACAAATATTTATTGCTATTATAATACAATAATGTCACACATTCACATCTGTTGCAGTATTTTTAATGGGTAGCATGATTTTCATAAATGAACAAATCCAGCAATCATTAAGCTTTTATTGCATAGTGGATTGACACAGATGGTACAATCAACCACGTGTAGGCGTGCTCCCTCTGCAGTCTCTAGTGCACAGCTGCTGTATTTTTTGCAGACCGCTAGGTGTCACTCATTGTTTTTAAAGCTGCGAAACTTCGAACCCTTCTACCGACACAATCAGGAAGAAGCCTTAAAAGCTTCGTGGGGTTTCGTCCGCCCATCACTAAGCTCACCAATGCAAAACATACATTCAACAACAACGCAGAGAAAAAAACAACTAGTAACATAATTTTAATCAATATAATAAAACGAAACACAACCCGGAACCGAAAAGGATTTGAGTCGCGTTTTTCTAATGTATGGCGCATGATTGTAACGTAGGACTTTTGGGTTGCCCGATGTTTCATACTCAATGTAGCCTACAGATTTAAAAAAACAAAATACCACATTTAAAAATAATTAAAGAATTATTTGTAATTCTGTGGAAAACAACAGTTAACGGTATAAGTTGATGCATGGACCTGTGGGCATTTTACTCCAGCAACAGAATATAAAGCGTTTCGTTTTGTTGTCCAAAAATTGGGTCTCCGTGTGAATCATAAACTCAGTCTGGTAACCCTGTTACTTTTCGTTGTCAAAATTAAACAAGGAAGACGCCTGATGGGGAAGTGTTACTGAATTTCGCCCCAATTTTCTTCTGCATATTATTTTAACTGCCGCGACTGTATCATGGCTGCTGAAAAAATAATCGAAGCCCATGAACATCTATATGAGGCTGAAAAGCAGTAAGGTTCATGTTAAATTAACTACATATAGCCACGCTGGCGATAATAAATAGGATTGCTGTTATGCTATGTGGATAGATGCCTGTTTTATAGACGTCTTCTTTGGGTTTTGTTTGGTATTTTTAAGACAGGTTAAATACGTAGGTTATTAGTGTTTTGTCAGTTATAACAGGCAAAAATGCTATATGATATGTACTGTGTAAGATGTCGTTATCCGGACCCCTGCAATGCATGTAGTTACATATTCTGCAGGCTTTATATTCTACCACTCTTCGAAGTAAAAGGGGGGGGGGGGATTTCTTGACCAGATGTATAGTTTCTTACATTTACTTAAAGAAGTACTTTGTGTGACGCAACATATAAGTGAAGACAGTAGCATCCCTGCCAACTTCAGAACCTTCAGATCACAGGCGTATGATCCTAAATCGCGGCTCCACACACCGTCCTCTATATAATATCAGCCAGAGGCCCTGTTAACTGTAAATGTTACACCTTTAATATCAAGTTTCCGATAGGTGTGAGGTATCTATCCATCCATTTTGTATACCCGCTTGTCTTATGCAGAGTCGCAGGGGTCCGGAGCATATAACGGATAGGTGTACGATATACTTACGTTTTTACTGCTAGGATTTTACATCAGACCGCCTTTTCCTACCAAACTGGCATAGAAGCTCTGGGAAAAAATTAAGAAACCACAGCATAATTTTTAGGTTCACTGATATCTCAAGTTATAGGAATGCGCCTATGTGAAAAGTATACATTTTTTTTCCCACCAAACTCAAGCCTGGCTCTTTCCATGCTTTATGGGACTTCAGTCCTGCTTCTTGGAAGCTGATACAGACTTTCCTAGCAGTGCACTTCACACCTGCACTTAATATTTCCCATTCCTTTTGAAGGTCACTTGATGTCATCTTACGATTCATGAAAAACTGTCAGATAATTTGACAGTCATCTCTGGCATTAGAAAGTCACTTCACCGTGTTCTTGTCTACTGCCATCTTAGATATTTTGAGCCTGGAAGCGGACTGCCGCTCAGTGTAGCCTTCTGACAACAGAACCAAGATTAAACCAGCTTTTAACAATACAGATCCTTAAAAATATGGAGTAGTCTCTTAATTTTTTCCAGAGCTGTATGTGAAAGACTCCTGATCATACCAGTGACTGTATTTTGACTAACTGACCAAATGATTGGTGTTCTTGTGTGTTGTATTGACTGGTATTTTTTAACTGCAGTTTAAAGACAAGTTTTATGAAGTGGAAGCCTGACCATGATAGTGCAGCTTCAGAGTATGCAAAAGCAGGTACGGCCCACTCTTTTCATTCATATGATTTTATTAGTGGTCCAGCACTGTTTTTAAGGTATAAGAATAACAATGTTTTTCCTTCCTGGGTTAAACATATAAGATCTTTTTAATTGTAATAAGCCCACTACAACTGCTTCTTTAACTTGATTAATGCTTTTTGTAGGCTTTTAGGCAAATTATTTTCTGTTGATGTATGTAAGTATGAAGACCACAATCCTGCCTAAGAGATGTCTTTTCTTCAGCTGTGGCCTTTAAGAATGCAAAGCAGCTTGAGCAGGCCAAGGACGCATACCTGAAGGAAGCAGAAGCCCACACCAACAACAAAGCGTATCCTGAACTGCCAGAAAGGCTCATCTGACACACTGAAATCAGGAGTGCAGCAGCTTCCGATTTCAAGTTTTATTCTAATGTTTGCAAAAATACATGTGGACATATCTTATTTTGTAGTGATGACAGGGTTAGTAGCCAGTGGTAAACTTTTCTTAACTACATTTGCAGCCTTTTCCATGCTGCCAAGTAAGTATTATATCTGAATATATTTATATAGTATGATATCAATTATGTAGGTGTCAGTATGATCATTTGCTCGATGGATTATTGCCTCTTGTGACCTATAATTTTATTTTCAGGGCGCTTGAACAAGCAGGTATGATATTAAAGGTAAGTTAAGAGTTATGTTGTTACCACTAGAAATGTATTTTTGTAGTAGTACTGTATGTAGTAATTTACTTTACAAGCAACGCACTGTACTGGGTTTACAGAGCCAGCATTAGAGAGTCTGTGATTGTATGTTTTGAACTACATAAAAGTGGCAGGTAGAGCTGATGTTTTTTTTTTTGGAGATGATGATGATGGTTTGTACACCGACGGCAGCTTAGTGAACAGCGGAATGTTCCTCAGTGTTCCAGAATGTGTCGGTGACTGCATTTGAATAGCATGTACAGTGTGATGAAGACAGAGAGGTGTGGTTTGACTCTGACCGCACTCTGCAGGACATGCGGCGAATCCCTGAGGCAGTTGAGTATATCGAGAAAGCCAGCATGATGTATGTAGAAAACGGCACCCCTGACACCGCTGCGATGGCATTGGACAGGGCTGGAAAGTGAGTTAATTTCTACATACACATGCATGAACAAAACAAGCCTTAGTAAATAAATCATCCCTGGATCCACCGTTAACAGATGTCATTGTTTTGCAGTTTCAAAGATCATTCCTAGGAGAGCAATTTTCCATTTGAATATTTCTATGTGTCACATAACCTTCCGTATTTTTCTCAAGGTTCTGTATTTACCAGAATTTATAAGTGTTATAAGGGTTCTGGTTCTGGAGTATGTAGTTCGAATCCCAGGACTTAGGTGAGATGCTTAACAAGACTTGTCACATGTGAAATATACACATTTAGTCTTTAAAAACCATAAAAATATTTAGGTGAAGCATTTAGGATAAAAGCATGTTCAATAAAGCATATAGTGAGCATCAACAACATTAACTGGATTTACAAAAAAAAACAAAAAAAAAAAACAAAACAAAAAGAATTTATGTGTAATCGTTTTTTTCAGGCTAATTGAACCAGTAGATCTAGATAAAGCAGTTCTTCTTTACCAGCACGCAGCGTCTGTGTTTGAGGTAAGCTGGAATTCGGGCAGAGACCATGTAATTCTGTTACACTGTGCATAATAATGCATGTGTCATTATTCATTATCTGCAGAATGAAGATCGACTAAGACAGGCCTCAGAACTTTTAGGAAAAGCTTCAAGACTCCTAGTCAGGCAACGCCGGTACAACCCTCCACCTGCCCTTATGCAAAAACCTGTTATGGCTTGTTTTTTTTGTTTTTTCTTCATGCCTAAAAGAAACCATGAACTCTTTTTTTGTCAGTTTTGATGAAGCAGCCGTATCCCTTCAGAAGGAGAAGAATATGTACAAGGAAATAGAGAACTACCCTACATGCTTTAAGGTATGAGTAAGATCAGATCAGGCCTAGAAAGTACAAATCCAGACCAAGAATTTAATCCAAATCAACCAGTTGCGGATTAAGAGTCACAGAGTACTCAACCAGTTGGTTGGAACAAAATCAAGGTCTGGCTTTTTACTTTCTGGACCTGAAGATAATGCCATGTAAGCAGTACATATCATCAGCAATAAGTGTTACATTTTGATATCGAGTTGGTTCCAGTTTAGTCATATGCTCTTGTGCATTTATGATGGATAGGCTTTTTTTTTTACGATCTTTCTGTGTCTAACAGAAATATGTTTGATATTAAAGAAACAGATATGCAATCGAGGTTTCTTTTTGCAGAAAACTATTGCCCAGGTGCTCGTTCAACTTCACAGAAATGACTTCGTGGCTGCAGATAAATGCGTGAGAGAGAGTTACAGGTACATTGAGCTATTCCTGCTTTATTTGTAACGCGAACATGGGTAGGGAGGCCCTGCAGCTTAGTCTTGGCTGGACTGGTCTTTCTCAGCATCCCAGGGTTCAGTGGAAGTGAAGACTGTGCCGCCGTGGAGCAGCTCCTGCAGGGCTATGATGAGCAGGATGAGGAGCAAGTCAGCCGCGTGTGTCACTCTCCTCTGCTCAAGTACATGGACAACGACGTGAGCTTTAACACGTCACATAAATCATTCTTAAATCCCTACATTCCTGCCAGCATTCTCACTGTGCTTTGACTTTGTCTTTCTCTCTTGCAGTATGCCAAGCTGGCAATCAGCCTGAAAGTGCCAGGGGGAGGGAAGAAAAAGAAATCTCCTTCTGGTCCTGAAGGACAGGCTGCTGGAGCTCAGGCTGCTGAGGAGGATGATGAGTATGCAGGGGGCCTGTGTTAACCTCCAGGTGCGGACACCCCGCATCCCGGCGTCCGGCCCGCGAATCAGGATGCACGGTGTCCGGCGCCACGTCGCATCTATCCAGACAGCATTGTGCACTCGCAACATAATGGCAGAAGCATGGCAGTGTGGTAAAATATATGTAAATGCTATATGTCATAGTTTTGATAGCACCCATTTTTGATTTGCCGCTGTCCCCTTCGTTTCAGAATGTTAGAAGGGTAACTTTATTTCTGTACAAAAATAAAGTAATTGAAAAGTCCCAGGTTACGCAAGGAAGAAAGTCAGAGCTGCAGGTTTATGCATTGTGCAGTAATAATATGGGTATATTTAAATTTATATTTAAACTTGCGAGGAAATAATGTGCTCTTGAAGGAACGTCATTCATACACTTATACCCGTACAATGAAATCGATGGCTGTTATAGTGCCGCCGTGAAACATCTCGAGACCACATATCCTACATTTGAAACATTTCTTATTAGAACTGGAAATTAATTTCATGTTTACTGTTCTGCTGGATGTTTTGTGATGGAATGTTAATTGGCATCATTTTTTCTTTCTTTCCAAATCATCTGACATCACCTGCCCCCCCCCCCCAACACATTCTTTGCTAAACTTACTTTCCAGTGTGTTAAATGATTTTTATTGAAACAACAACCAACTTGATGAATGACATTTATAGCTTGTCTTACTATGATTCATGTAAGGAATTTGCTGAGAAAGCATAAAAACACTACATTATTTGTATTTGACTAAAATCAGAGTTCAGTTATTTTAAACTTTTTTTTTGGTGTGACTTTGTAGTGTCTTTTGTGCATTTAAAGGTAAGATTAAAACTCTGTTTCACAGTATGTGACCTGTGTATGTACATTGAAAATGGTCCCTTCCCTCCACTCTAGGAGGATGATATAGTGTCAGGTAAGTGAGTAAATGTTTGCGAGCTCCATACAAATACCAAAGTGGGAGTTTGTTGTTCTTTACTGTACGGTAACTGTTACTGATCCAAGCATGTGATCTTTACAAACTTGATTTACTTTGAGAGAATCAAAGCACAAGTGCATGAAATAGCCTTACACCCACGGAGATCAATGCATACTTTATTTTATAAAAAGTACACTGAACAGAAAGGACTTTATCACTGCTAATAATTCCTGCTATATTTGTTGAATGCATAGTTTGAACCTTTACTCAGTTTCATTTGGATAGAAAACAATGTTTGCTTTACTTAGAAATATAAAATCCATGCTTCTAGAACCCTCCATCTGGGGATCATTGGGACCTCTTGGCTCAAACGCAGTGACAGCAAGTTTATCACCAGAACCTCTCTCCGCAATCCCTCTTTGTGACACAATGGACACGGAATAAAACCTTTTCCTTTTGAGATGATTATTATCTATTCCTGAGAAAAATATGTCATAGATAAGACATTGACCAGTCAAGTAAAAACAAGATGACTCACAGCCACAGTCAAAATATTCCCAGGTTTAAGAAAGTCTTTTTAAAAGTGGCAAGTGTCTCAGTCTGTTGCATTTCTTTGTTCCAGTATGAGCTCATAATAAACAGTTTGCCCAAACAAGTTTGTAGCCATCCTTTCATACATTATATTGCACAGCCCAAGTTAGTGTAGGATGGAGTGAAATCCCATCAGTGTTCAGCACCACACACGAGCCGGTCGGTCAGCAAGCGTGGCCTAAAGCCAGGGCCAGCTTCTTTATTTTTCTGCAGTCTTGTAGAATGCGATGGGAACTGCTCACTGACAGCAGACGGAGCTGAAGTGCAGGCCTCACAGTGTTTTCCCTCGGGTCCACTTGATCATCGTCTCAGGTGAGCGGTATAGGAAGATGAGCTTGGCACAAAGCTCTTCCTCCAGCTCCAGCTCGCCCGTCTCGCGCACCAGGAAGATGTCGGTGCAGAGCTTGAGGATGCGCTCCACGCAGGGCAGCTCCTCGAACATGATGGAGCGCGAGATGCCGCTGAAGAACTCCCGCACGAACTTGCCGATGACCAGCACCACTGAGGCGTACAGACCCATGATCCTGTGGATCACACATATGTTTTGTCCATATGTCCAGTCCATATGTTTTGTGCAAGTGCTTGTTTGTTTATTGCAGTATTCTGCTGGATAACTGATGTCTTTAAAGGAATTACACACAGCGTAACTGGATAAGTACGCGTACTCTCCTGAAAGGTACAGCAACGGTGAGCCGTCTGCTAGCCAAGACGCTACGGCTAGCAAGCAATCTGTTATGTGATGTGGGAAGCTACTCACCCATAACCTGCCAGGAAGCCCAAGCTGGGTGGGCTGACTTTATCACTGAACACGTACAGCCTTAGACCCGGCTTACTCTTTCTGTGTCCTTTGCCCACGTTCATTTTTCCACTGGAAACCTGGTCCACTATCCACCACTCCTGGATGCTCCTGCTGGTATTATGGCTCCTCTCCAGTGCGAGAGTAATGTTCATATACTCATCATCTAAAACAGATAAGACTAATCCGTATCCAGGTGTGGCAGAGAGGTCTCTGACGACAAGAGTCCTGCACGGCAAACTGCTCATCTATATCACTCATTAATTGTATTTCTGAATGAAGTTTTAAAGATAGGTTACTAATCTGTGTGAGAACTTAATAAAGGACTAGCATCACAGCATACTGAGCTGTGCTGTAACATTAACCGATGCCTGTATCGCAAAGGAATTGTGCTAGAGTGAAATTTGTCTCCATGATGTGTGACTAGAGACTGAGCACACGGCCTTTGGTTTCCATCACTTCAAGTCACAGCTTTATCTGTCGCAGCTGCACTCAGTACAATGTGTAGTGAAATTCCTGATACATTACCTTCATAAAGCTTATCTATTGGTTTGGCATTAGAGTTGCTGGGAGCACGAATAAAACTTGGGAAGATGTGTGCAATTATTCTGCAAAGAAACGTGGGGAAAAAAAAGGCATAAGGCTGAGCAGGAATGACACATAGAGGACATTCAGGGCTCGGCAAATACTTACACTGCCTCTCTCCTTGTCCCATTTAACAACTGTATAAGATCTTTTCTTGTTTCCATATTAAGATGGGTCACATGTTTATCTGATGCCAGCTCAGCTTCGGCCCCTAAACTAAGATTCCTGATTAACAACAGGAGCAGGACACATTTTTAGTAACAAGTTCTTTCAATTGGATCATTCCATTAGTTAAACTTTGTGATCTACTGTGTGGCTAATATTATACTGCTTTGCATAACAGCATTTGGCAAACAACCTAAAAAGGCATTAATCAGTTGTACCTCTGAATGGACCAGGATATGGTAACAGAAAATTGGTCATCTTCGCTCAGTAACTGCATCAAGTTTTTCCTGCTGGGTGGACTAATGGTCCACAGAGAGTTTGAGCTCCCCTCCAGTTCAGCCACTGTGACATCATCAGATGTGTAAGCTTCCAGAAACTGCAATGCACCCTGAAGATACAGCACAGCTTGATGAAAATATCCTGTTTATTGTGGCTCAGTGGGTCGCAATTCAAACCCCACTATGCCCCCACCACATTGTTAATGCACTGTGAATCCTGCTTATCAGACAACTTTGTCTGATTTTTCACAGCATGCAGAAATACATTTCACAGAAATGTATCAAAGTACTTACAGGACAATACTTATACCCATTCATGAATTTTAAAAACTCTGCCTCAGACATATCCTTAAGTTGGTTTTGTTGGGCACTCATGGTAAAGATTGGCTGTGAAAATTAAATGCAAAAAAAAAAAAACACTATTTATAAAACATTTTAAATGCATAGGGCTACAGTAATATTCAATCTGATATCAGATATCAAATTTTAACGCTTAGATCCTTTCGAACTTAATTCACTTCCAAACTCACAAATATGCTCACATTTATATGCGATATGAAAACATCATCAAGGATTTTAATCTAATGGGCAACACAACAGGCCCGAAATTACAAAAATCAGTTTTAATGGTCGTTGAATGAGCCACGCCGACTTTACAGTTCACACATTTCACCCCCCCAAGAGAGCCAGTCCCCGTCAGATGCCTGACCCACCTGGAAGCCCCCCAGGGTGATTGTGACAGAGACGTCGAGAGGTTTGTTCACTACTCCAGCCACAGACTTCACGAGTGACATGAAGAGCAGAGGGAACCAGACGATGAATATGAGCAGCATGACGATCAGGCCGCCCATGCCGTACTTCACCACCTTCTTCTTCTTCTGCCCGCGGTGCTGTGGGTACCTCTGGCAGGGATCAGACACATGCAGCTGTATGGTTACAGAAATACACCAGGGCCTCCTCCATGTTTCAGCACATTAACGTTTTGAATAAAATCATCATATTACGCAACACTGCTGCTGCTGCATTCGGTTTCTTCCGCAGCCTCAAGAGAGGACCATCTTGCTTCTTGAAGGTACTTGGTCATGGAGACCGCATAGTCCCACCGTGATTTACCTTTTCTGATTCTCTCCAGCACTTCAGCACAAACACATGGGCGTAGATGTCCTCCACACAGATCCAGCTGGACAAGCTGAGCGTGGTGTCTGTCCACACCCAGTCCATCACCGCACGCAGCTCCGTCAGGAAGGGCACCAGACGAAAGCTAGCAAGCAAAATACAAAGCTACTGCTTTGGTGACCCGTGATGACCCTTAACACCATTTGAACACGACAGGCCGACTGATGATAAAAAGCGCGATTAGGCACAGGGACTGCAGTGCGGTTAGCAGCTTGTTGTACTACTCAGCTGAGACCTGATATCAAGGGATGTGATTAAAAACAACAGGTTGCAAAATATCAACAAAAGAATACAGCACATATGTTTTTTGACTGGTATTTACAAGACAAATTACATCATCCATGAGCGAAGCAAGTGCGCTGACATGAAGAACTTGCCAGTAATATAATGTGGATCATCGTATAAACATAGAAGGAGACTTCATCCACTCACCCCTGGAAGAGAAAGAGGTTGATGTAATTGTAGCTCTTGGTGAGGAAGTTGCCAAGAACGCGGGTGGGATAGCCACAGCGGATCTGATAGGCCGACAGGCCAAAGTAAATGCACTTCACAAAGTACCAGAGCTGTGCCACGGTGTTCAAACTGAAGCGCCTGAGGATTAAAACACACAGAAAGACAGACAGACACACAAACATTTATAAACACCTTTATCGGAATAGATTAGCAGAAAACAACCAACTAATAAAAATTCTTCTATTTCGTTTTTTTAATTAACTCATGAATTTATTATATTTGATGATGATGATGATGATGTTTGAACATGGAAAGTTCCAAAGGTGATGTTACTGTGTTCAGTACCTTTCTGTGACTCCTGGCAAAATGAAGAACATCCAGAAATGAATCCCAAACACCAGAATGACCTGAAATATGACTTTGCCCATGACTGTTTTTCTGAGGTACAAGGCACGGTCCACAACCATTGTGCCGAACTGAATAAGGACCATGACCAGGAAAGCTTCAGGGACTTGGTCCTCCGACAGAGAAGAAGTGATATCAGCGGCTGCCGAGTGTCTCTGTGTGAAACATAAAATGACCATGGAACGGCAAAGCATATAATATCACTCACCCTGTTCTAATTTCACGCTGACGACTCTATTAAACGACTTTATACATTAATAAATAGTTATAGAGGGTCACACCACAGAGACATGCCGAAAACACTGTACCCCAAATGCCCAGAATCCAAACACGATGATGATGAAGTCGACCGTGTCTGCCAGGAACATCAGGACGTACACGTCTGTCACCGCGCTGTATTCTGGGTGGATCAGCTTGTCGAAGAACTGCCGCGCTGCTGCGTATCTCTCGAATGTTCTTTCAAGAAATGATTTTAAAAGTGATAAAAATGGTTAAATTGTGCAAAGCTATGGAAGAGACAAGAGGCCTAATATCTAAACCTTTTAACTGTAATTCGCTTGAGATGTCCATGCAGTTTGGAGACAGTCACCCTGGCGTAGAAGGTAAGCTAAGTGAAACCTTAATGCAGAGATACATCTGACCAGAAATGTGCTGTTGACTGCTTGCGATGCTGCAGACATACATGTTTGTGGTGAAGGCTTTGGCTTTGAGGAGCTGCTCCCTCAGCTTGTCCATCAGCAGCTCCTTGTGGCTCCTCTGCGAGATGCTCAGCTGGCTGCCGACTCTCCTGCTGCTCATACTGCCTGCCAGGGCCGAACACAGGCACGGTTTGGGTGGAGTCAGGCTGTGTGTCTGTGTGTGTGCGTGCGTGTGTGTGTGTGAGAGCATGGATAGTTCATCTGGATATCTGATCCATGGGTGACCAGATTTAAGAAATTACAATATAAAATCGCACAGAGGTGCATCCATTGCATAAAATCAGGTGAAAATCCATTTGAGAGGACATGCAAGTTTGTCCTCAAAAGGGCTTTGGGATATCGCTGATCCTGAGTAAACTACGAATTCCACGATGTCCCAGACAATACAGGAACAGAATTTATAGATACCTGTCAAAACATTTAAACTGAATCGAAAAGAGGTTTTCCAAGAAGAAATCTTCAACTAAATGGCTCAAGAAGAAGAAACTTTTGGAGCTCAAAAATAAATAAATGCTGTGGATGAAAGGAAGACTTCAAACATTACATATTTCACGCAGAAGAGTGGGATAAATGTCCTTTCATAAACAGTTAGAAGAAATGCACACATGTGTTTTCTGCCAGACAGACAGTAATGTATTCAGCAGTGAACTTTGTTCGCCCTACCAAATGCTTAATTTGCTTAATTATGATTATAAATAATAACTAATTAGCATTGTTATTTGTCAAATACTGTCATCTTAACCCAATGATGTGATTTAAATGAAGATCGGATGCCTACATGGCTAATTTTATTCTAAAAAGGTGCTTATTTTCATGCCCCCCCAGATTTCCTTACCAGAGACAGCAGAATGGCAGGACCGACAGGAGATCTGCGAGCCTGCACTGGATCTGCTGCAGCACGGCGAAGCTGGACTGGAGAAGCAAGCGCAGCCTGGTTCTGACTCCGAGCCGGGGGTCACAGCACCATCAGCGGCCGTGAAGGATCGGCGAGGGCCTTCCCACCCCATAGGGGCGGGGCTGGGGGCATCCCTGCCCGCAAAGCCGCCCTGGGACGTGTCCCCGTCCCAAAGGCCGTGACACTGCGCAGCGGAGGGAGCAGAGTAAAGGACGGCGTGAGGAGCGGCGAGAGGAACGGTATGAGGGACGCCCTAAACTGGAACACCTGGCAGGCTGCAGCTTGTGTCGGTCGCCAAGGTGCTCAAGCCTTTGGATGAACTCAGTTACACTAACACAGGCGTATACCTCAGTCCCAAAACCATTGTAACCATTGTTTTTCTAAATTTTTCTATCCAATGTACATTGGGTTCACCACGATGTAACCACCTTGAGATCTAATCAAGCAGACCCATGCTCTTTTAGGAGTACTGTAAAAGTTCACACCTTTAAGATGGATCTATGAAAAAAGAGGGCCAGCAGTTGGACCAGGTCATAGTGGACGTAGCCATCCTTCTTCTCAACACCGATGATGTTTGGAGGGTGGAACGGCTTGGTCCTGTCCAACTCCAGGTTCTGATTGAAAGGAAAAAACCCAAACTGGAAGAAGTATTTGATCACAATGGTAACCTGCAAACAAAGAAAAAAAGTAATATAAAAAAACTGTTCTGATATTAAGCGTTAAATTAATAAAAGTTTAGATAATGTCATGGGATGTTGTTAGATGGGTGAATATTCCATCATAAGCATTGTTCCATAAAACCATCATAGCTGTGACTTTGGCCCTCCACACTGGCTCAGAGCAGACCTCAGTATAGACTATGGCCGTCATCCAGAAGCGCTTGCTGGGCCGCGGCACGGACAGCATGGCCCACAGGAAGATCAGGACGGGCAGCACCAGGGTGGCCACAGAGGCAGAGACCATGTGGTTCATGATGATCACCAGGTAGCAGACCATCTCGGAGTGGCCCACCAGCACGCTGTAAAGAGCGTAGCAGAGCTGCAGCAGCGGCGGCTGGCTCTGGTAGAACTGCTCTGACTCCTCAAGCTCTTCGTCATGGAACATCCTAACGGCACAGTGAGGCAAACCGGTCAGCAAAACTGATGTCACCATACGTTTAGACCGTGGGCAGTAAGAGCGTGAGTGATCGCTCTGGCTGCCTTGTCTGCGATACTAGTGAATGCTGCGTACGCTCTCTGACATAGACGAAGTAGGCGGGGACAAGGTCGTTCACAATGCTAGGTCTCGCAAACTTAGTAAAGCAGCCCGCAAAGTAAAATTTATAGCTTATCCTTGTACTGACTGCCGATAAGATATAATTTGTTAAAGTACATGTAATTATGTTCCAGTAAGACAAACACTGCTGCTATAAATAAGTATCGTTAAAGTTGCAGACGGTTTGCATTATTTTGCATTAAATGGCGCCAAAATAGTATGTGATTTCTTGCTTTTTTCCACAAAAAATATTATGTACTACACCAACTCATCTGGATCGCCAATAATTTCAAACATCTTGGTTTATGCTTCATTTTTCAACTTTTCTCCCTGTATCAAACTCGCTTTAATGATATCAGTGAAACGTGCCAGTAAAAAATACATGATACAGCATATGTTCATGGAAACTTACAATAACAGTGTTGTTTATATAGTTGTGTATTGGGCTGTCTGGGTCATGAACTCTTTGTTTTCTTTACTCCATGTCAGACATATTAATTCACCGTATCAGACAAAACAATGAACCTCTTTGACAACAATAACCACTCACCTATTGAGGAGCAGTTCGCTGGCCGTCAGCTCGTGGGTTAACGGGGGCAGTAGGGTGCTCTCTGGCCGGCTGCATTGGCTGTCCCTTCTCTGCTCAAACCCGTCCTCAGTGGAGCAAATAGAAAGCCGGTCGAAGCTAACTGCCTTACTGTAGCAAGGCGGAATGTCGTGGTCTAAGGCCATAATCGCTGCTTCTGGACTGGACAGTGGGAGCTTGTGTTCTGCTAGGGGGCTACAGGCCTCACCCTGGCCGCACTTATCCATCACCCAGCCTGATGTCTCGTCTGCAGTCCTGGCAGGGGGGGCTTCCTGGAGCCCCTCAGATCTGCATCCTCTCCCATCACAAAGTTCTCCCTGAGCAGGCGAGTCCTGGTCTTGTTCTTGCTCCACCTCTTCTTTTGCATCAGAAGTGTCCTGCCGTGAGTGCAGAGTTGTGCATGGGGTGGGCTCGCTGAGACATGGGGAAAAACAAGGAAATGCCACATTTAATCCTCAGCACAAAGCAATTGCCGACTTAAGGTTGTCACTGTCATTTACCTGCTGCTGTGTTCATCACGTAGGCAACTGTTTTTATTAGCGGGCGGCTTAAAGACAAGAAATATGTAAATGTCCATCTGATGCTTATGAACTCATATTTTTCGGTATGAACTGCTGCTGATCCGGGAACTGGAGCAAAACCCATTGTATCACTTAATTAAGAAGAGTAACAGATGAGAGTAATGCACTTGAAAGTAGTTTCACCACTGATACCAAGAGTGTAGATTTAGTAATGGGACATGTCCCAACCAATGTGGACCATGGGTCATTAGGGGGCCACTGGGGGAAGGGGGGGGGGGGTGTTCGGAGTTGATTTGGTCCCCACCTGCGGCCTTGACTGACACAGTCACAGAATTCAAAACACCAAGGGTCACATAACCTAACAAGCAAATTCCTTTGACAATTGCCATGACCTCAAAGGTCAGAAGTACATGGAAGAATTCAAAAGACAACAAGAACCGGCAGAAAATGCCAGCACTGCCATCTCCTGCTCTTCATCATGGCCATTTGGGCCCAGAACTCTTCTCTTAGCTGTCAATATGAATTCTAAGGACTCTCTTGTACTGCCACAGTTGGTACAATTATAAAAGGGGATCAGTGAAGTCTGGGGTAGGGCTGAGTGTCACACGGGCGAAGCACCTGCTGGCACTGCAGGCGGCTGAATCGGACACATCCACGGCGTACATCCTGTGCAGCTTTGGCCGGTCACTCTCACTGTCTTTGGGAACATTCTCCACAGCTTCATCGAGTTCTTCCTGGGTGGACTGCCGAGAGAACAGCATGGTGCCCTGTGTGAAGGCACTGCCACACGGGCGTGGAGAGAGGTAGAGAGCAATTAATTCATGAGAAATAGACAGACACAGACACACTTCATAGATACACAGATACCTAACCAATTCTCATGATCACATAGTAAACGGTGTTCCTAATTGATAGTGAAGCAGGGAATAGGACTCAATACAAGGTAGGCAAAAAAAGAGAGTCACTGCTTAACTTTGGTAGTAATTTACAAATGCCTAAGTAAGGAAGCCTAACATTCCAAAGTATTTCACGACAGGAAGAAACTCAGACAGACTTGTTAAAGAGACAAAGGGCAAAAATATCAAAGCTGAAGCCCATCTGGACTGTAAATGTGAAGTTCCTACCCTTGTACTCGCAGAATGTAATGTTTCTGTTTTATGTGAACAATATTAAATCAGTGTGAAGCTATATTCATTGAAACTGAATAAATGTGCCTTTTAAACGTGCAGCGTTAACGTGCAGGTGGTGTGATCCCATCATTTTCTGGTACCTCGACAGGCTTTCAGGAGAAGCTGCAGAATCCTGCCTTTCCAGGTCCAAACCAGGCTGTCCTTTTCTGAGCTTCTGGGGGCTGCATGCTGACCTTTCATCAGCAGGCCTGTTCAGCCCAGACTCCCTGGACACATTGATGTGAATCTGCTTTTGGTAGTAGATATGAATGCTCTCTCGCGAAGGAACATTCCCCTGAAATACAAAGCCCACTTTCAGATTACAATTTATCATTACATCGATGAAAGTACAGTTTCCGCTATTACTTCTCATTTACTTACAGTGACATAGACATATTCATTTTTTGGTACACTTACAGAGGTACTGATTGAGTCAGGTTACTCAACCTGTTCAAGGGGTCTTTCGGGGCTGTGTACCGCCACATTAAGTTTCTTGTCCTTAACTACTACTGAACACAGAGCTGCTAAATGAAGATCCACGGGTAAAGCTGGACCATAAGGCAGCAGATACAGCTAACGGCAGCGAGACGACATGCGGCCCGTACCTTCCTGACCTCCCGTGTGAGCATGCAGCGCTCAATCCTCAGGACGGTGGAGATGTCAATATACTCCTGAGAGACTGAGTTGAGCCAGTTTGTGAAACTGTCCAGCAGGGCCAGGAAAAGGATCCAAGAGAACTTCACAATGGTAAAAACCCTCTTGATGATGTTATCTTTTGGAGAATCTGAGAGGAGTGCAGTCAGTAACAGATTTAATGGCGCCATCTGCAATCTACTAAAGTTGTTCTGATGTATCACAGCTTCTTGGCGCCGTGAGAAGCTCCAGTGATGCCTACAGCCACACTGACCACTCTTCAGCTACTTTATAACATGTCGCATATTGATACGCCTGTAAGCCAGTGATCTTTAAAAACCATAATGACTGCATGTATACAGACATGCAAGCCGGTTTCATACCAACCTGCTCCATCAGATGTCGCACCTCCTTTTCCCTGGTCATCCTCCACTACTTCTATTGTAATATAGCCTGCTGTGAATGACAAATATGACAAATCCATTTATCTAGTAGAGGGTCATGATGGCCTAAAGCAGAAAAAGTAGGACAACGGCCAGGGTCACCCTGGATAGAGTGCCAGTCCTTCACAGGGTAGGTAATCACTTAGGCACAATGGGTAACTCACCTTGTCAGCTGTTTTTGGACTGTGATCACAGAGACACAGCCGGGGCTGTAAATCGACGCCCCTAACCAGAAAGTACAGGAGTATAGTGCTGCCAACCTCACAGTTGTTCCTTCAGCGGCGATGCAGAACTACAGTCAGATGAGGATCAGACTATTCTTAGGGCTGTACTGGCTGACAGAGCATTTAATCCACTGTCACTGTCCTATGGAGGCCAGAGCTGCTTCACAGGTTCAGGATGGGCTCCATCAGATGTTAAGCAAGTGTTTGAATTGACTTTGTGAACAAAAGTTTCTTTCATTACCATGATGCTGATCGGGGAAGTGAGAGTTCAACCCACTGTATCACTCGCACAAAACACTGACATATGAGAGCAAAAATCTGTGGGGGCCAGATGCAGGGAGGAAGTGGCAAGAAGTCAACCAGATTCCTCCTTCTCAGTTGGGAATAAGCAGAGCATTCCAGCTTTGCCATGTGCTTTGAATGAGACTTTGAACCTCCTACCTTCCTTTCTGTCGTTCCTTGTTTTGTCTCTCCTGGTGTCTGCTTTCCAGAAACTCTGTTTCTCTCTGGCTCGCTCCTTTATCGCCATCCCAGAGTTCATCATCCAGGTCTGGCACACAAGCTAAGAACAAGGGGCCCATCTTCAGGTTACCCACCAGCTCACACAGACCAAACCTTCAAATTCACTGCCGGCTGCCTACTCTGTGATGCTGTTTATTTATGTTCCCTTTTTTGGTGCCGTTGACTCCGAGTCTCCCCTCTGGAAGTTAACGTGCCGTTGTTTTCAACATCAGACACTATGAATCCGCACCCTGATCCTAACCATATGGGTCAGTACTAGATGCTCATCATGACTAGGGGGATAATCAGAAATGACTATAAAATACCTGTGTTTTTCACATAAGTTCTGATGCATTTAAGTCTTAGGGTAAGTGAACACAAACCCCAGAGCCTGGGGGCTGTGAAGAGAACACAGAGCTGAGGCCATATGCAGGACTACAGCCAGAGATCCTGCAGCATGCAGACATGACATGGGACAGGTAAAGAACCAAGCAAAACAGAAGTGGATTATGAGAGCAGGGGTGGATTAATACACAGGTTATCCTGGGCTAGAGCCTTGGGTCCCAGCAAACATCAGAGCCATGCCCCCCCTCACCACGGAGGGAAAATGTAATGGTTGTTTAAACCAAGAACAACTGACTGTCCATGCTGATAACGGCTTCCGGCCCCCAGATAAATTAATTCTCCCCTGTGTGAAGCTACCTTGTAAAATACACTGAAGTGTACTGTAGTATTAGGCAAGTTTGCAATAGACTTTCATAAACTCAATTAAGCAAAGGAAAATCCTCAAATTGCTCTGTGAGGTGAGGATTATCCATTATTATTATCCATTATCCATTGCATTGGTACTGTTTTATTCTTTTTTTTGTAACCTGCAAAATACATTAGAATTACTTTTAATAACATTCTAAAATCACATTGTGCTACTGACCTGTAAAGCTGTTTTTTTGGGTGTTTCTTTTTTTTCCTCATCCTCTTCCTCTTCCTCACTGTCAGTTTCAAACAAGTAATAATCTCCACTTCTGACCACTGGGAAAATCATTATATTTAGTAAAACACTGCACAAGATCCAGACTCACATGCCAAAATAAAATTTACTGACAGTATTAGTCTTCTATAATTATATATAAAATATGGCAGAGACTAAGAACTCACTACAGTCAGTTTTCATTAAAAGCAAAGAGTAGTTTTCTGGAGAACGGACTGGTGAAACTTACTGGAAGCATGATCAACCCACGGTCGCCACCACTGCTCCCTGCGCTTCATCGCCTCTCTGTCTGCTCTTCCTATTAAAGTATAAATGCATGAACATTGCGGATCATAAGCAGGTGATCCAAATGAAAGCCAGTAATGGATGCCCATCCAAGTTGTTATATGTTACTACAGCTAGTGATAATAAAACTATAAAACTATAAGCAGTAACAATGGTTCAAACACAAATGGCAAACACACTCTGACAGCCACGGGATTGGAACCATCACAGGCATGAACCTGCAATGCCAGACAGCGTTCCAATAAGACGCCTGAATAATTCTTTCTATAATTCTGAATAATTCTTGCATTCTAATGCTCCTTACAGCATAACATTCAGGGCACTTCTATTAATAGAAAATCTTCTTGACAAAAATTAAAAAAAAAAAAAATTCACTATCTGCTGAAATATTTTAATGATATTTTCACAGGAAAGAAAGTGCTGGCAATCAGTGCTGAAGCCTATTAACTGTGCAGCTGTAGAGGTGAGATTAATGACAGTCGGAATAGCCAGCTTCATTAAACAAATAAAAAGGTCTAATCGATGCTGCCACTGTACAGCAATCACTTTAAAATCATCTATGCAGAGTTTACATCAATCAGACACGTCATCTTCATCCCCATGATTGCCCAGAAGACATCAGCGATACCTTCATCCTCTTTGTCTTCATCCTGGGATTCCTGAGCCAAACTTAATATCCTCTCCTTTCCCCGCTTAGACTTCTGCTGCCGGCTCTTGATGCGGTCCATTCTGCGTACACATGAGTATGTTTATGATGGTGTGTTCTCACTGCATTTTCAATGGAATCGATTGCTTGGTCAAAGGTTTCATTACAGGCACAGCTACAGTAAGATTACAGATAATGATGATAAACGGCAGAAGTGGTCTCACTGTCGCTTTAGCTGGTCCATGGACTTCTTCTCCTCTTCAATCCTGGCCTTGACTGCTTTCACTATTGTGATCTGGAATAGTTCAGCTCCTCTGAAACAGAGCCGATCCCATGCAAATAAATCTGTGCAATTTGTACAACATTCTGTATAAAGTTTAAAATATTTTAAAGACACTCTCTGCAAGGTGGTTATAATCAATATACTTATTATTACTACAATACAAAATATAATATAAATACAAAATATAATCCTAGTTGATCGTTAGAAATCTTTCTAATATAAAACGTCATTTTGTTCCAGGCATGAACAATTCATGTGCACTTGCCAGGTTCTTTGAACACAGCCAACAGCAGATAATCAGGTAAACATCTCGTAGGAATGTGAGAATACACAATCTTCTCCAGTGTGGCCCCCCCACAGGTTCTAATTTCATTGAGATATTACTAAATACACTCCACGTTCTCTCTTTTCAGAAGTAATACTTTACACATTTAAACAAAAGCATGAATAAAAAACCCAAGCACAATTGGTTTAACCAATCAGTTTTATGTTTGCTTTATTTTGGGGGTGGATTCTTAATTTTTTGCATTTTTTCACTATTCCGTTTCATGCATTGTTTTCCTCATTTGCTTAGTGATTTTATGTTTTCTTAATGCGATTTTTTTTGGATGAACCCCAGAAATTCCAGCACAAATGAAGTAGAAGATATAGAAGATAACAGCGACAGAGGGGTGGGCAGGCCGACGCCCTTCACGGATGCCACACGTGACGTGAGCTGCCCCCCCGCCATACCTGGAGGCTAAGATCTGCGAGGAGCGAATGTCAGCCACCACGTGCAGGAAGTAGTAGCTCATGAAGACGCGACGCTGCAGCAACAGGAAGCCGAAGCAGATGCTGTCCCAGATGATGCCGGCCTCGTCGCTGGGCAGCTCACATTGTTTGCTGGGCTCAGCTGCAGGGCAATAAAGAATCAAAGAGCAAATCCTCTACAGAGACTGGCTTCTTCTGTAGGCTTGCCAGCCATATTTTAGCGGCATGAATAATTTCATCAATACACGCAATTCGGTGCCACTGATAACACCGATGAAGTTAAGCATGCTGAAGCACACAGTTCCTCTAGGTTACTTACGCCGTGAGTAGCCCTTTATAGTGCAGGCTAGACTGAACAGCTGGATCAGCCAGCAGCTATTCACAACCAGGGCCTTGATATAACCACAGGCAGCTATCTAAGAAATAAGAGAAACCACCACTCAGTTTATTAGAAATGCATTTTTTAATGACCCATTAATGACCCATTAGTCATTTGTTCCTAATACTGTTCCTACAAGAGCTGTAGGGAATGTATCCAGCTGACCAACACTGGTCGCTTGTAGGAATTTTATTTGCACTAAAATATTCTGAGGGCAAAATGAAAAATGATTGGTTCAGAGAGATAACCAATCAGATGGGACAAGGACCGCCTCTTCTACAATCTGATTGGTTATCATTTTTCCTTCTGCCAACAGAACATTTTTGTGTAAGTAAACTCCCATGAGCTCACTGGTCTAAGAGGCTGGTTGGTTTTTCTTTTTAGGATCTGAAGCAAACTCCTCAGGTGATCTGTGTACCCATTGGAGATCAGTTTCATTTTGAATTGTGACTAAGTGAAATTAGCTCTGTATAAGGAAACTGCACGCCCATTTTTGTAAGCGCAACACTGTTTTAGATTGATATAAATATTCATTGCAACTCCCATCCATCCTCGTGATTAAACTGTGTCATGCATGTGTCACATTACCGTTCATCAGGCACACATTCCCCAGAACAGCGTAGGAAAGAGCGTGGAACACTTACAGAGAGTATGTTCTTCATGGTGATCACAAACACGTTATAAGCGATCAGGAAGTCCCAGTAGCGCAGGATCTCCTTAATGGGCTTCAGCAGAAGTTCTCCCCCAAATAACAAGAAGTAAAAGCAGGCCACCAGGTAGCCCATGCAGAAGATGCTGATGCGAGTGGTTCCCGTGATGAAGATGATGGCGAGAACAAACCAGAAGAGGTAGCTGAATATGATCACCTTTAACATGTCCAAGTATGACCTGTGGGTTGAGGGCACAGACATTTTAAGCAAATGGTCAGATCCCTACCTGATGATACATGCTTGATTGTTCTGTTATTGAAGTGTGCATGAGGGTGTCTAACACTAATAAACTAATTATGTTGTTTTCCAGTTAATTATGGTTAATGGTAACCAACAACATTTTAGTCAATTGTATAAATAAGTTCAAAATGAACACATTTAATGTAATCAGAAATTACATTTTGGCTCGTGCCACAATAAATATTAATGCATAAAATGGCTTTTCTAAACGGTAGGATTTCATATCTTAGGCAATGGCCTGTCTGGCATTGGAGTAAAGCACAAAATAAAATGCAACTGACTCGCTCCTTCAGGAAATTTAATACTCCATTTCTAAGTTTAAAAGCTATTTATTAAATTACACAGAATAGGGCACAGGCCAATTATGTTAGAGGATGAAAATAGTTACTGAAAATGATAAATATTCCCTTTCAAATGTTAGTTAATTGATCTGAAGACTCAGTAGCCTTTGAACATGCAGTCTTCAAAAAAATGGAGGCGGAACAGCCCACAGCACTACTTTTGGCCTAAATTTGCAAAAATTAGATCCAGATCGAAGAACAAAGGATGAATTGTGAAACAAGCACGAAAGATGCACAAAGCAGGAATAAAAGATTCGTGCACATCGTGGTGGGCGGTGCTCAAACTCACCAAGTCAGAGTCACTCATATGCAGTGAAATTATCGTGTAAACTTGCAGGAGAGAGCAAAAAGCGAAAGGCCATTGGGTAATCTGTTACAGGCAGCTTTGTTTCGGAAAGTATGAGTAATGTGTACGTGGACAGAATTCTCATGCTGTTATAACAGAGAAACAGATGAAAATGTAACTAATCTATCATCCTTTTATTGTTTTGTTTGTTCGTTATTTACTCTATTTATAGTGACAATTGTCAAACAAGCTCTCCAGCATGGCACTGGGCAGCATGCAGCACCTGCAGTAGATGAAGTCTGGGACGGGGTTGTGCCGGCTGAAGGTGGCAGCATCCAGCTCTCTGCAGATCTCTATGTTGTCCCCGGCAATCAGACGCACTGCGGCCTTGTTCTCATCCTCAAAAACCTGCCTCAGCAGGGAAGCACTCAGTAGGAGCATGAAGTCATCTAGCAGGGGACAGGAAGAGGAAGTGAGGAGGGATGCACTGACATCTAGCTCGCCGGCGCCAAAATGTCAGCATCTAAGCTACTCACAGAGCAGGAAAAGGGGGTTGGGCCTTGTCTGGAAATCTGGGAAGTAGAGCCACTTTATCACATTGGAGTCCATGGTGGATGAGGGAGACCGCCAAGGGTAGTCTGAAAAAGAGAGGAACGACGGCAATGGGCTCTCATTCTCACCATCGCCCCTGAATGTGCACTTTGATCACTGGCAGCTCAGGCATTCAGCATCTGTCCCTTAGCTGGCTCCCCAACAGCTGTACAGTATGTTCGCATTGCGTCATCAGCCACTTTTGTTATGGAGTAAATGTACGAAACCTCAGCTATGTGAAGGCAGACCTGTGCAAGCCGCCGGCGGCATCCCGAGACACAGAGCGTACTGGAAGGCCAACATGGCAGACAGGAAGCAGCAGTACTTGGGCCAGATCGCCGCAATGGCTTTTCTCCTCCGCCGAAACAAGACGGCGATCAGAGCAAACGCGTGAAGCATGGCGTAGAAGTCCATGCGCTGGCCAATCACGTTGACGGCCAGCAGGAAGCAGGTCTTCACACGGCAGCGAGGGAAAGCGAGAGAGTGTGACGAGAAGGCGAGAGAAGAGTGAGCAACCACTATGATATTACAAAAAATTTCATGTTGCTGTACTTATGGGGTAATGAGGGAATTCCCACAATGAACAATATTTACTTATGATATAACTACATATAATGGCTATAGATGTGACTTTAAACAGAAGCCTTTTATGTTTTAAACATTGCAAAAGATGCATTAGTCAGACACAATGTTCAGGTATACGATGTACATAATGAAAAATGCAATGACTGCTGATGTACCTCCAATCCAAACTTATAGAAGAAGTAATTTATGAAATACTTGGCACAGCTGACAATGCCAATGTCAAGATGCTGGCGTGTGATGTTATGAAAAATAGTCTTAGGTACAGGCGATGAGAGGTTGTTTCTTAGCCGGTAGAATTCCTGATGGCGGTAGACAGTCACTTCGAAAGCCAAAAGTGCCAGCATTAACAGGTGATTCTGAAAGGGGCAGAGAAACCAAGCAGGTGAAAAACGTCCTTTTTTGATATGAATACTAAATGATATCTTTGTGTAAGGTGTCTCCTAAAATGGGATTTACTGCAATGTGCAGGGTTTATCACTGAAAGTGAATAAAAAGGGATAGATAATGCTGTGTCATTCGATTACCACAAGAGTTAGTGTGTGTATTTATTTATTTATTCTTTTACCACAAGTCCTTGAACAAATCATTCACTCACCCTCAGGTACTCAAGCACAGGAGAGAATTTCCTCAGACCCACCCAGTGGGCAGGATCAACAGGGCTGCTGTACAGCAGAGACCTCCCCATCTCCACCCTCTGCACGTCCGTGTGATTAAGCGGCTGTTGGCACATGAATCAATGCGAAGATAAACCAAAACGCCACGGAAGTGACTGGCTCTAAAACTCAGGGCTAACAAAAAGGATACACTGTGTTCATAGAATTTATAAGATTAATTCCAAGGGAGTCAAGGATGCAAAGTGATTCAAAATCACTAGAGAACAAAGGAAAAAAAGACACACTAGAGGCCATGATTAGAAGCCTGTAAGCGCGCTCACCATAGAGCAGTTTTTGGAGTATGACGCAGGCTGAATAGAGGTCAGCTGGTACAGCATTTTGCAGACAATGATAACACAAGTCCAGACTGTGCACACGCTGGAGGCTAAAGGACGGAACTGATTGAACGGAAGAGCAAATGCCCAGCTCACGAGGAAAACGTAATTGAACAGGGAGACCTGAACAAATGAAACAAACAATTAAATGGTAAATTTTTCACATAAACAACTGTGTAGCAAAATAAAAACTGCAGTAACAACATTCCAAAAGCAATGCAGCCCTCAGCAGTGAGACACACTGCACACCTCCTTGACAGAGACCCATATGATGTAGGATGACACAATCTTGATGATGTGCAGCTCGAGAAGCCACCAGATGAATAGCTGAAGCTTGTGGAAGCCGTCCAAGAAGCTGAGGAAGAGCACGGTCAGCCGGTCCACAACAAGGCGCCACTTGTTCCTCAGATCTGAAAAGCACATAAGGACAAAAGAACATTTCCATACAGGGAAGAACACACGGACCCGATATCTGAAACAATTCATCCAGTGTCATGTCAGGGAAAATGGACAGCAATGCAAATTTGGAGCCTACTGTTCCATGGTCATGACACTGCTGTGAAGCAGTAACCATTAAGAAGGAGGTGCCAGGCAGCCCATGTCTCTCCTGAGCGTGACAGATATGAACTCAAAGATGTTCCACATTGGGATGCAGATGTGGCCAAACAAGAACAGCAAAGAATCAAATCTTCCAGCAAACTATGTAACATCCTGGGTGTCCATGCCTGATTGATTCCCATAAACTTACTACTGTCAAATACAATAGTAATAAAATGAGCGTTACGTTGCTAATCCCCATGGGGTGATTCTCTTTTCCTCATTTTGCTTTTTATAAGACACACAGATGCTTTACGGTCAGTCACCGTGTGCCCCCCAAGCAGCTAAGGGCCCCACTCACTTGAGTGTTTTGCTGAGGGCAGGGCTTGAACCTGTGACCCCCCCAACCACAGGCACAGAGGCTTAGCCCACTGAGCTACACACCCCGTTACACCACTGCAATCAATAAATAGATAAACTGATACTACAGCCGACTGTTCATTACTCCGTTTAAGGCTTTGACTGGGAAGCCTTCAGGAAGGTGCTCCACATGCATGTTGCTGGTACCTGAAGCCTCTTCAAGGGCTGCTTCACGATCCTCCCCGTACTGCTGCCTTTCGCTTTCAAGGCTTCGCCCTGGGGGGTCTTCCTCCTTTCGCTCCCCCATTCCTTCTTCCGGGAGAACTTTCTCCTTCACGTTCTCCTTATCCCTTGGCTGACCTAGTGACAACTTCATCATGCTGATGTCCTCCAAGCTGCCGTCAAAATGGACCAGCCTGAAAAACAAAGGACTCACTGTTACGGCCGGTATTCCCGCATTTTCAGGTAAGTCAGACGAAGTACATACTGTAAATTAGCTTTCAATGTTCTCCTGTTTATGGTGAATGGAAGCTTTATGGGGTGAGGACATGCAGTCAGAGGGTGAGCTGTACTCTCCTCTGTCTTATTGAATGATGCACAGCAAAAACTGCTGGACTGGGGGGCAACAAGCCAATAGTTATAACGGACAGCTAAACCAGTATCAAAAGTAAGGTTTCAGTATAAAAAAATATCAGGTGAGCTAGGTACTCACCCATAGCGCACCCAACAGATAGTGGTTTGTTCTGAATAGAATGTCCATTAAAGTGCGAAAGTGAATAATTTGTAGAAATAACAGCTAAGTGCCAAAATAGTACTGACATGCTGGAATTGGTCAGTCAAGGAGGAAAATCAAGATAAAACATCTACCTGTATACAGTGTTACCAAAACTGCACAGACATGATGAATGAACTCAGTGTAGGAAAAGAAAGGAAACGTTCTACATTAAACTGTGAGGCACACAGGCGAGACTGCGGCGTGTCACGTGGCTCCACGCGCCTGTGAACGGTGCTTTGCTTCCGGTCGGCCAGACCCCTCAGGTCGGTCAGCTGCAGGAAGTGCTCATGGAAGTAGTGCAGGTGAAGGATGCAGACGAGCAGGAAGGACGTGGGGATGAAGATTCTGGAGAAGAGCGCCGGCACGGAGAACTTCTCCAGGCCGAGGTCCTCGAGCCTGCAGGGCGAGGGCAACAAGGAGAACGTTGACTATGGAAGCCAGGATGCTAATCCTGCCTCCCTCAGCTGTGCAAAGGATGGAGAACCTCACCAGCTACTGAGCCAAATTTCACAAGATGGCAGTGCTGCCTTATGCATTAGACTCACAGTGAGTTTGAGTCTGTGGTTTTCACAGTGTTTATGGAAATGACATATTATGATGCATTATTCTGTGTAATCATTATATTTTTTTGCAGAGTCGATGCTCATGATGCAAAAAACGTTGAGTTTGATGAGTCTAATGCTCTTCTCCAGTCTCTATTTTTACAAAAACTCGAATATTAACTTCACTGTGCACAACCCAGAAGTGTAAGGATTCGACTCACTTCTCTTTGCTCATTCCAGTCACGTTTGACCATACATGGACTGAGGAGTCAAACTGGAAAGTGTAAACCAGAATGAGGACCAGCATTGTGTACACCACAACTGACATCCAGAAATATTTGAGAATTCTTCGCCACCACTCATAATGAATCTAAAGAAAAAAGAAGACAATAGTTAGGAATCAGTGATTTCTGAACATCTGTTTTTTCAGAATAGAAAGAGACTGAAACCAAAATGCTGGGTCTACAGTTCAGTATGATGAAGATTTTGTTCTTTATTTTTAATGAAATACATCCCTTGCATAACATCTATATAGATAAGTGAAAAATAACTTTTTTCCTGTCTAATGACTGCTTGGTGTTAAATGCTTCGCATTATTTAAATAAAGATAATCAAGAAATTCATGCCTGAAAAGCTAGTACCTGATATAATGCAACGCCAAAAAGGAAAAGCATCATGTAGATGATTTTGTACATGACGATCCTGCCCTCAAAGCTGACGAAGAAGAACATTCCTCCGCAGAGATAGATCCAGTACTTGACAAACATCGCCTTCACCATGCTGCCCAGGACCTGCACCACCTCCTCCTCTTGAGTATTTACTCCATCCTCCTCCCCTGCAGGGAGGAAAACGATGAGTGACTCACCTGTATTGCAAACATTAATGAATAGTGGTTCTCTAACAAATAATGAAGGAGCATCTCTACTTTGTGGGTTTCAATATAACAGACTTGTACATTTTTTATATGGAGTCTTATAAGTCACATAAAGTGATGTCTCTGTGTCCCCTAGGCACTTTACCACAAACCACCCTCAGCCAGTCACATCAGGTTAGGGTGACCACCTAATCGATATCAGAAGGGACACTATGAACTAGGACAGGGTTTGTACAGTAAGCTATTTCAATTAAAAAGGTGATTCACTGTAGTACTGAGCTCTTGCTGTGTGCTGATTGGTCAGTCTCCTATAATCATGCATGTGTCACTAATGCTAATGTGGAACAGCTGGATGAGTCTTTCAGTCAAGGAAACAAACCAGTAAAAGTACAAGAAGAAATTAACTAGGTAGCCCAGCACAGTAGCCTTTAAGTTTTATGGTAGTTTGTAAAACCTGAAGCAGCTCACAGTGTCCCCCTTGACATGGACTAGGTCAGTTCATTCTGCTTTGCTTCAGTATGCTTACCTTCTGGTGGGACGTCTACCTTGATGCCAGACAGAGCCGACTCCTGCTGTAACTTCTCCCTCCTCTCCGTCAGCGCTTGTCTCAGCAGCAGCCAGAAGCTCAGGAGGCAGACAATCTACATGGAGATACAGGGCAGCGGCATTGTATCACAGCGGCTCGCCTGAGAGATCATCATCAGCCAGGCCAACGTTACCCTACTGGAGGATCTACATACCAGTATAGGTTATTCTACATGATAGTTATATGACTGTTTGCAAGATCAATTTAGTTGTTAACGTGTTTAGCACAAGCAGCTCATTTTAAAATCAGATAAGAGGTTTCTCATAAAAAAATCATACTTGAAACCCAGACTTGGTCCCCTGTCAAACATGACATTTAAAACTGGAAACTCAAGTATGTAAGCTTAGAAAGTTTTCCATCGTTGTACTTTCATTACAAACATTTATCTAAATTTGTATTTTTACTATACCAACATCTGTAAATAAGCAATATATCTCACAATACTGAGTTCACTGTTCTAATCTTTAGCATGAAGTTGGAGATTAAATGTGTGCATGATTAGTATAAACCTATAAAAACATGGAAGTAAAATGAAATACATGAATATTTATTTCCACGGTGTAAATTGATTTCTTCCAAACGGGGCTGGGGTTATCTGCAGCCATACCTTAGAGGCCAACTCCCGGAAGGGAACCTCCTTCTTCAGGAAGAGCCCTGGTACGCCCTCCATGAGCTCCAAGCTCCAAATGTACTGCAGAATGATCAGCAGGTTGCCGTATAGCACCATGAACGGCGAGCTGACCATGGCGTACCGGCGCCTGTCACGCACCATCCACAGGGCGCAGGACCAGATCAGGAAGACGAAGGTCAGCCAGCTGACGTAGCTGATGCTCCAGGCCTGTGGGGGGACACAGCAGCTTGAAGGTACGTTAGGATCAGCCCAAGCAGGGTAAGATGTCAGAGGCCTTAGAACAGTGGAGACCTTCAGCCTATAAGCAGGGCTCTTCAACTCTGGACCTCCATTCCAAATCCGGACCTTGCTTTCAGTTCTCCCAGGTAGTTCATTTAATAATTACTGATTCTGATTGGCTGGAGGCTTCACACCCGGTTCATGGGTAAAGGAAGGCTGGAAAATCAGCAGTGCTTGGACCATGAGGATCAATAGCCCTGGTCTGTAGGGAGATCAGAGTGTCTGGCACCAACATCACAAATGCTAATAGTGCTCACTTTACACTGGCAGCAATGTGATAGTGCTGATTTAAGAATTACAATGAAGGAAATTAAATATGTGCTGAATAGTGAACTGCGGAAAAAAATTCTCATCAAAAAAAAAAAAAATTCATGATGGTGGCTGAAACTTCTAGAAAACCTGCAGGCCTACTGCCTGTCTGCAATCGTGCCTAGACGAGGGATTTATGGGCCATTCCGAGGACAGGGGAGCTTCACATATGGTTTTCATTATATGGGCTTTAACGTGTCACTGGTGCCCAGGATGTGAGCCAGTAAAAGGGAGGGGCGCTGTGTTACTCACCATCATAGCAATCAGTGCACAGATGTAGCTTTGCTTCATGAGAAACCTGAAGGCTGTGACCATGGCGCTGAGGCTAGTGCCCCTGAGCAGCGCTAAAATCCATGAGGAAAGAAGGATTATCATAGACAAAATGACAGTTAGGGACACTCACTAACATTGTATTTCCTAGAGATGCTGTTCATTGCTAGCATCTGAAAGTTAACAGGTTTTTCTTTTGACAGTAATTTTCAGTGCATGTGAATGTGGATAAGGGCTTCACCTGAATCTGTGTCGTCTACTTTGTACCGACAAGAGGAGAGTTGATCCGAGTCCACTGGACCATTTTCAGCATTGTAGGTCACCTCCAGCATCTGGATGAAAGTAACATTTAAATCAGTTCATGATCCTTCAGAACACCAACATGTGAAGCTGTGACTCCTTTTGATTCTGCTGTCTCCATAGTCAAAAACACTGCAAAGCTGCTGAAAGATGGATATAAAAAGACGTAATCTCTCTGTTTCAGTGGGTGCTGAGCGTACCATTATGCCAGCGTAATTTTTGATTGGAATATTAATTTTACAAGAGATGAAGAAGTTACAAAACACACACACACACACAAACACAGACAAACACATACTTGAAGGTTGTTTATTTCCATACAGAACAGAAAAATGCTATAAAAGGTAAACAGGCGTATAGTTTGAGTTGATGATGTGTTCATATCAGTAGAGCCATTTCATTCTGACAGTCCTCAGAAAGGGGCACACCCCGCCCATTACGATACCATAGTAATAAGATGCAAAGCTCTTAGAGTAAATAAAACTTCTGCTAGCAATTCTATGTTCAGTTTCAAGCTGACATATAAACAGTATAAGATATATACTGCACTTATTTTTTAACATGTTCTTGTATATTAAATATAACAATACAACTGATGAGAAGAAAAATTCTTATCCTGCTTCTTCGGGATCAAATACAAAAGCAGCCTTAGACAGGTTTGAAACAGGCTACACTTACATGCTTCCCCCCTAAGCTGCAGTGCTCCCCATTGCACGTCTGTCTCTGCTCCTCTGCAGCCTCGGCCGAATCCTGGCACAGAGTCTCTCTGTCTCCGCACACCTCCCCTCCGGTACACACCTACAGCGACCAGCATGTCAAACAACCGCAGAAAGGAGACAATTCACCAGAAAATTGCAACTTTCCACATGGAGAACACGTCCTGGAAATCAGAGCCAAATATTGTAGACAGTTATTTTGACTGTAAATAAGGTAAAGATAAAAGTAAAAATTAACTAGAGTCTGACAAGAAAACGAACCGACTTACTGGGTCAACTACAGGGTCCTGGAGCCAGAGTCGAATTAACGTGGCGAGGGTGTAGTAGAGCAGCAGAATCATGACGGGGTTAACAAAGTGGTGCCACTCCAGTTTGGGCTTGACAATGAACTTCCATGTCTTGGAACAGTCACTCTGAATGATGGAGGATATGCCAAACAAACTGCGGAGGAAGTTCAGACAAGCGCCTGAGAACATTCATTCCGGGAAACAACAGGGATTCCCGAGGGAACCAGCTTCCTCAGGGTGATCATCTCTTTAATTAATCAACACTGACAAAGACTCTGGGGGGGGGGGGGGGGTCGGGCAAAAAAAAAAACAAAAATTGACGCCAACCACCCTCAGTAAAACTAACAAACATT
>JAODKE010000001.1:31084291-31094610 GCA_026779605.1 Mormyrus hasselquistii | reverse complement strand
CAGCATAATGCCCCGTGTACAGCATAATACTCCGTGTACAGCATAATGCCCCGTGTACAGCATAATACCCCGTGTACAGCATAATGCCCCCAGTACAGCATAATACCCCGTGTACAGCATAATACCCCGTGTACAGCATAATGCCCCCAGTACAGCATAATGCCCCCAGTACAGCATAATGCCCCGTGTACAGCATAATGCCCCCAGTACAGCATAATGCCCCGTGTACAGCATAATACTCCGTGTACAGCATAATGCCCCGTGTACAGCATAATACCCCGTGTACGGCCCAATGCCGGTGTATCGCCAAATGCCTGGTGAACCCCACCAGCTTCCAGCCTGTGCGTCAATCCACCAGCACAGAGACAGACCATCTTTGGCAGCCTAATTACTGACCTTTTTTTCTTGAGTCATAAACAAAGAATTTCAAGCAAGATTGAGAATCAAATGGATTCCTTCTGAAACAACAGTTAGTTCCCGGCACTTGGCAGGCGCTGAGGCCCACAACCCCCCAGCCGTGAATCGATCTTTTGTTTCTTTAGCGAGGCTGCAGCACTGCTGGCACCCATTCAGCCGTGAGACACGCATTTAGGTTTGTGTTCACAGCCAATCACCACGGCCCTTTGTTTGCCTCTGACTTCTGATAACCTTCTGCTTCTTCAGCTCCGCATGCTGGCAGCGCATTTTACAGAATGAGGCTGCTGCATCTGTAGACTAGTCTACTACCCAAAGTCCAACTATTACAATGCACATGTATTAAACACACACACACACACACACACACGATGGCTTATTATGGAACCTGAACCATTGCGGCAGTGAACTGTTCTCACCCCTGGCCGTCTGGAGGCTGTATAGCCCTTTGGGCCGGACCCCTGTGCCCATGAACGGAACAACTGATAACTGACCAAAATTTATATTCATACAAACCACGAATACAGTATCACTTCAGGAGTGCTGACTTCTCCAGCAAGCAGCCAAAAGGCAGTTGTTAAGCACAGTCCAGTCAAAGATGTCACCCAAAGGACCATGCAACACCTGGTCTCCATATTGTTAGTGTGCCTGTACTGACATATATATTCAATGCAAACTACACATTTTTTACATTGTGCACAATGAAGTAATTTAAGTGATTTTTCAATGTAATGCTTTGTCCTGAAAGTCAAACAAAAGCTGCAAATCAAAAGTTATTGCCGAGGAAGCCCCATATCATGGCGTCTAACACCCAGTATGCAGTGACTAAACACTGTAACTGCACATCGAAAATCCGGCGCAGGAGGCCAACTGTCTCCTGAACAGAGCAGGGATGCATCCTTCCTGCAGACGACGTCTGTCCAACAGCCCTCCTGCAAGTGCATGCTGTCGGTTTATAGGGACAAGCTGATGTCGACTTTGGTACGCTTTCCCAGACTGTCCGACTGACAACCATGAGAACCATGATGTCCTAAGCAAAAGAAAATGAAGTGGGAACATCCAGCCAGCAGGGAGCATGAATCACATGGAAAGTCCTCTGACCTTGTAAACAGACTCCGTATACAAATGGCATCCTTTGCCAAACCAAGCAATGTGTCCAGTTTTCATGACTTGCCAATCTGAAAAATACATTTTTAAAGGAAAAGGCTGTTTGACTTGCAAATAGTTTAAGAGCTATGGGCTGAAAGCATAGCTCCATAAAGAAATATTGTGTAATGTAAAATTTAAAGCCTAATCCACAGATTTCTAAAATTTTGTCCTGCCAAACGTTTCTTGGAGGACTTTACTATCTGGACAAACTGTGCAGAGAGGAAATAAAAGTACAATTTACAAAACACACTTTTCAAACCAGAAATCAGGAAAACGTAAATAACAAATCAAGACTAACAGACTGTGGGAGTTTTTACATTACTCCTGTAATTTATGTTTCAGTAGAAGTTTCGCGTACTTAAAGACGTAATAACAGTACTGCAGCCTTTCTCGTGTTTCACGAGGGGTTTTGTGACTCAGCTGGTCAAATATATCAACTGTGAATTACATTGAAGGAAATATATCTTCCTGAATTTTCAAGATTTGTTGAAAAGTAAATGTCCACTTCCACAAATATTTGCTGAATCCAACAAGCGAGTGCCCTCGATAAACATGCGCAGTGACCCTCAGGGCAGATTTAAGTCATCCAGCCTTTCAGCTACAAGGTTATCAGTCAAAGCTCCGTGGTACTTTGCACAAACACATATGAATCTTAATTTATGGTTTAGTTCTATGTAAAGTTTACAGGTCCAGTATACATCCTGAGACAGAACGAACTCTGTGTTTCAGTAGAGAAAACAGCAATAAAATGAAATAAAAAAAAAGTGACAAAAATGTTTCATGGCTGAATTGAAGAGAATCAAAACAGTGCGCGCAAACCCATGGTTTTCAGGAAGGTATTACTCATTAGGAATATACCCTAAGATAAGTCTCCTTATTTGTAAACTATCTGTAAAACTACTACTATTTCTGAACAATTGAGCCTGATTAAATCTCCAAACAAGTAGCATCCTATCATGCAAGATCACAAAGACACATCACATAAGAGTAACGATGTATAGCCAGAGTCTAATCTATACTGCAGTAAAGGAGGCAGCTTTCCAGGCCCCAGCAAAGCAGGGCAGTGTGAAGCTCAACAGGTTAGGCCTATATACTGGTGATTGGAAGGTGGCTGGTTCAACTCCTGCTTGGTGGGGCATTCTCCACCGTCCCGGCGGACAAGGGCCTCTACTCCATCCTCTCAGAACTCTCCCAAGGTGTCGGATGACTGGCTTACCCCGTGTTCAGACCCCAGACTTTGCCGCAAGTGTATGTCTCAATAGGAAATAGGAATATGGAAAGACCACAAAATTACAATGTAGAGTTTCAATTTAAAGCACAGGGTCACTGATGGAGAACAACGTCCCAAACACAAATTGACAGGATACGAAAAACAAAAGGGAACACACAAAATAAAAGACCAGGTCACCCTCTATGTTCATGTGTGAGGGAACACCAAAGTAGCAACTGATAGCAGAAAAATAATCGATACAAAAGTCCATTGCTTTATCCCCCCCCCCCCCTCTATTTTTAAACGTACATGTTCTTACACACCTGAGCACCAAGACATGGAAGGACATGGTATCATCAGCTCTGAGGATACCCATTGCCTGAGCTAGCTCTTTAAAAATGAAGTTCATGGGCACGACAGAGCGTTTCGACAGAGCACTGACAGTCAATGGGCGGCACCACCACAGTGCACGAAGGGACACTTCTGCGGCCTCTGCATTTCTTTATTGTAAGTACAGTCATGTGCCACATAAGTGTAAGATCACAATGCTCATTTATAAACTTACTCGCGTATGTTATTTTAGAGTGCGCTTAAATAAAAATAGGTCTACTGTAAAACAGTATGCCATGTTACGCATAGTATGCACTCTCTGCGATGTTCACACAACAGCAACATTGCATGACTATTGACTTGAATGCATGAATGCTTGCAAAACTGATTGTTTGCAGCCAGACCTGCTACAGAAGTCACCCCCCCCCCCAAAGAGCAATACAGTACACCTCCCTACACACCCACCTGTCCACTACATGCCCTCTCTGCCACTCACAATGACACAAATATAACAAACATGAAAGAGCGCAACATTGTTTTCCATTCCTGCAACTCAGCAAACGACTCAGAACTCAAAAGCTCTTTATTGTCAACACGTCCATGTACAAACACACTTTGCAATGAAATATTGTTTCCATTGGGCCCCCATTGCGCTACACATAAATGTGACTACAAAAAAATAAATGTACATCACCAAATGATGTCCTTCTATTAAATGCAGCCATAGGAAATTTGTTTTCGTCTTCAAACAATTGTCCTTGGGAACGAACTGCAAATGACCATCATCCTCCTTTGGGGTTTTTTTTTGTTGTGGTTCGCTGTCAGGAACCACAATAGAAATAAAGAAAGAAAAGGGGGAAATCAAAGACCTTCTTGATTTTTTTTAAAAGACCCAATACAGTATTTAAATTTGTAACCAGGCACTTGCTGGAAGTTCAGCCTAGACGACCCCTCAACAGCACATACACTATATGGACAAGGACACACTTCTTAATCATTGAATTCAGATGTTCCATTGATATACATATTGCTCCCCATTTTGCCGCATGGCTGTGAGACATTGACCCTATCCAGTTACCTGAGACGAAGACCGGACTCTTTTGATACTGTGTCTCTTCAGAGAATCCTTGGGTAATGCTGGTTTGACTTCGTGTCGAATGAACAGCTTCTCAGGGAGTCCCGAATGAGGCATATCACCTGCATTGTGAGGGAGCCACGTGGCGCGGTTCCCTGAGGGTGATCCGGCTCGCAGGATCCTCATTGCTGAGGACCCGAGTGGCTGGACCAGACCAAGGGGACGCCCCTGTAACACCTGGCTGCAGCACATAGACAACCATTTCAGGAGGGCGGGATTGGACCGCACGTCAGCTTGTTCCAGTGCAAGCTCTTCAACCTGACCTGACCATGGAGTCATGTTTACAAACATTTGTAAAAGAATGGGTCATTCTGAAGAGCTCAGTGAATTCAAATGTAGTACAGTCACATGATGCCACCTTTGCAATAAGGTTGGGAAATTTCTCCCCTGCTACATATTCCACACTCAATTGTAAGCGGTATTATTGCAAAAATGGAAGCATTTAGGAACAACACAAACTCAGCCACAACGTGGCTGACCGCATACAGTAAAGTAACACAGCGGGGTCACCGAGTGCCGAGACGCATAGTGTGTAAAAGTCGTCAATGCTCTGTTGACTCTATCGCAGCATTCCAAGCTTCCTCTGGCATTAAGCCCAGCAAAAAAAACTCTGTGCTGGGAGCTTCATGGAACTGGCTTCCATGGTGGAGCAGCTGCATGCAGGCCTCACATCACCAAGCACTAAATCTGATGTTTAGCACTGTGGTGGAAAGCAAGCCGCCACTGGATGCTGGAGCAGTGGAAACGTGATCCAAGGAGCGACAAATCAGGCTTCTCTGTCTGGCAGCCTGATGGACAATTCTGGTTTTGGTAGATAAAAAGGAGAACATCACCTGCCTGACTGCATTATGCCAACTGTAAAGTTTGCTGGAGGAGGGATAATGGTATGGGGCTGTTTTTCAGGGGGGTGGGCTTGGCCCCTTAGTTCCAGTGAAGGGAATTCTTAATGCTTCAGCAAAGCAAAACATTTTGGACAATTCTATGCTTCCAACTTTGTGGAAACAGTTTGGCGAAGGTCCTTTTCTGATCCAGCATGACTGTGTCCCAAAAGCAAACAGAAATGGTTGGGTGAGTTTGATATGGAAGAACCTGACTCGCCCAAACAGACCTCAACGCCATCAAAACACCTCTGGGATGAACTAGAATGGAGATCGCGAGCCAGGTCTTCACATCCAACATCAGTCCCTGGTGTCACAAATGCACTTCTAGACGAATGGGCAAAATTTTCCATAGACTCTCTCAAATCTTGAAGAAAGCCTTCCCAGAAGAGTGGCAGCTGTTATAGCTTCAAAGGGGGGACCAACTCCATATTGACGCCTATGGATTTAGAATGGGATGCCATAAAGGTTCCTGTGGGTGTTATGGCCAGGTGTCCCAATACTTTTGTCCATATAGTGTATGTCTGCAATGTGCCATTTGCCTTACTTGCATGTCATTTTGGATAAAGTGTCCGGAAAATGATGTAAACATAAAAGGCCTTTATTTTGAAGTGCATGCATCACTACAATCAATCCGGAAACATCATTTGATCCCCCATTCCCAGTGTTATAAACAAGATGCTAAAAGGCAATTAAATGTTGCCAGAGGATATAATGACAATAAGCAAACAAGGCACTCAGATGAATTTGCTTTTTCGGTAAACTATTGCCACTGGCAGCACATGGATGCAACACTATCAAAATAGAATATTCAGAGTGAGAAACTGCAATACACTGAGACCAACTGTACACCTACTATGAGAGTCCAGCTGAAGCAGCAGGTGTCACCGAGAAACATTTGGTGACATTTAAAACCTTGTATTCTGGATTAACAGATATTGCAACAGTGGTATAGGTTTATAAAAGGGCAAGCTATTAGATCAGGCTGTGGCTAAACATGCAGATTCTCTCAAAACGCAACAGAAAATCATTTGGAGAGGACATGTACATTCAAAGACGGCCATTTCACACAGCATAATTTCCCTGTATTAAATCAACCCAGATACGATGAACCACACAGACTTAGCACACTTAATAGTTAGAATGTATGTTTGACAATCTAAATTCAAACAATATATTTTGTTTTTCAAAGAATAATTAAAACCAAACCACCAAATAAGGCATGAATATTTTAACAGCTCACAAAGGTTTATTAATCAGAATAGAAAACCTCTGCAAAGTCTTGGAATTTCACAAGACTTTTGCCATTTAAATCCCATGGATCTGGAATGTTCTTGTTTTTCGGTTCATGGCGCAGTTGATATAGATGCATCATAAGTGACTAAATCAGTAATGCGGAGTCCTGGTGAATACATTTTATATGGCAAAACTTAAATTTTTACAAGAGGTTCATTAACCAAACTTTATGAGACTATTTAGTCAAATAACTGTATACAAGGACCCCTCTAAGATATCTTGGAAGGCTTCATTTTGGATCTGCCCTAAAACACAAAAATATGTTTCTGTATATGTGTAAGGATAAACCCAATAGCCTGCATCATTATCAGTTAATCTTCTGGTAATCGGAGTATCATTGTAAAGAACTTATTTCTGCCACGAAAGAATGAAACATTTAAAAAGCACTAAGAATACGAGAAATACATCACTTCCTTCTCAGTACAATATTATGAATTAATCCGGTTTATAATTGTATTGTATGAATGAATGGACACATACAACCCTTCCTAAGTGTAACGCTGCGAGTAATACTCTACCATCACTACGGAGCAGCATCCACACCGGCACTCAAAAACAGCAGCATGCAATTTAGCACGTGCAAGACCAATTCTAGTGTTCAAAGACATACGTATTTTTTTTTTAATCCTCAGCTTTATGGTACATTGCGTGTCACGCAATATGTGCCTGATATGAATATTTAGAAAAATCAACAATCAGAACAAGATCTGCTAAACCGAGCATGTTTATGAATAAGGAGGTTAATGATGCCGACGGACGGGGGTGTTTCAGCTGCCTCCGTTCAGCATCGTTTCATGACCGCTCACTGATGCTACCCGCTGAAATCCTTGTTACGTAAAAATCAGTGACTTACCCCGCTCTCTGATAAGAACACCAAGACAGGGGTATAATATTAATACTGCAAATTTGCTTTGTCATACGCCTTACATATACAACTGAAAATTATAACGAGAACCCCATGTGGTCAACCTCAGCATAATGGTACAGAGACAACATGGTTTCATGGCTGTCAGATCATGCTTTTATCAAGACGGTCTACATTTCCAGACCTGATATTTCTTACCAAAACATCACCTTTTGTGTTTTACAAATCAGTATTCTGACTTTGCGCTAGTGTACTGTATGAAATTTCAACGCAATTTGTCAAATTTGAAACAAAACATTTTTATTATTGGCATTTTTGGAGGAAAAAAAAAACTTTTAATACTTGTTGTGGGCTTATTCTAACTGCGACATTTGCGGCTGATTAGGATCCCTTTAACAGTTGGACGATGTCGTAATGATTAATGGACCGATAACTTCGCTTCTTTCAAATCAAATCTCCCACTTAAATACTAAAAAGAAATGATTTACGTTAAATATCTGGACCGTGGATCAGTCCAAAACGAAGAAAGTCATATATATGGACTCGATATATTCAGTAGGATTCATAAAAAGGTGTAAAATGCGTTTGTGTTTCCACATCAGACTACACTAAACCTCACCTCAGTCGGCACTAAATTTAAAAAGACGGCCCAGTCATTTTAATGGATTCACGTTAATCATACATGTAGCTTTTAGTAACATAGTATATACATCTAACGAAGACACGCAATTAATTTAGAAACCTTATAAAACACAATGAAACAAGGCCAACTGTCCTACTTGAAGCAGCAAAATCCTAACTCATTATTTAAAATGGATATATCGTTTAACTGCTAATATTGTAATTTCGAAGAAAATTGTGATTAATAATATCAACGATAAACACATCGAAGGAAATAAAATCAATTAATCCATTTTCTATTTAAAATAATATTTAACGCCAGGTACATTTTATTGACGTTGAATTGTTTGAAATTCAAAATGCTATTGTCAAAAATGTGGCGACGCAAACTTTCCTATAAAGGGATCAAACAAATTTAAAGTAGGCTACTATATATTTCCTTAATGTTTAACTTTTTGCATTTTGCAAGTGCAATCAGTAAGGATGTATAATGGAAATATTATTGAAAGTGTAAATGATATCGATTTAAAGATAGTCGTAATAAGGAGACTATAACTTATTCGCTTAATATTACGAAATATCGTCTAATAACCTCATCAGTACCAATCTAAAACAGACATATTAAAATGTGCATATCTGGACATGTAATTCTAATGCGCTCATCAATGGATAGACCTATATGAATAAAGTTTAAATAGGATATTAATGTGAACAGACAGTGACCCATGTACAGCTGTCATAATACAGAATGTTACATGAAGAGTTTCAAAAATGTCTCGGTTTTTTATTATATTTTCGAAAAAAAAAATTAGACTGCTGTACAAATATATAATCATATTAAATGAAAACTGATCGTGTATTCAACTTAAGTTAAACCTTTATAATCACCCTTTCGAATACGACGGGTATATGTACCGGACCAGATTTTTCACTTCAAATCCATAATTTCCCTTATTCGTTAAAGGCTGAAAAACTCCGGTATAATAAGAGTGTTTCAGGATGGCACGTTTCCCAGTCAGCCCACACACTGACTGTTGCGGGTTTATGTCTATTCCTCATGCGTGGGGTTACTGAGTTGTTTCGCGGATGATGGTTTATTATTTCAAGGCTGATGCGATAAACTTTGCCGTGCGATGAGTGAGAAGGAACGGCTTACCGGCTGCTAGACACACTGGGAGAAGCAGCCTGAAGACGAGCCCGCAGAGCACTTCCGAAGCCATGGCTTTCGAGCAGGATGACAGGCTGGATCAGCTGCTCAAGATACACGCATATCCTTCAGGAGAGCTTCGGCGTGCGGTTCACGAAGCGCAGGTACCCAGACATGGCACCGCGTCACACTTCCAGCCTCCCCACGGAGCCTTAGTCTGTCTTCTATCAGTCCAAACTTCTGTCCAAGTTGGTGTTCAAGTTTCAGTTATCAGACTAAGAAGCAGACACTTCACAGGAGAAACACTGCCTGTAGAGAATCCCCAGACCAGACAGCGGAAGAAAAGGTGAGGCGACTCATGGCTTCAGGATTTCACGCAAAGTGCGGTTTAAGGGCGCCCAGCTTTTCGCTCGTCTCACTGAAAAAGAACTCACAAAAAAAAATCTGAATTTATGATTGACATACCGGTTTTTAACTTACGCCAAGTAAGCAAAAAGTTCGTTTTTCCTTCTTTGTGAGGAAGCAGCCCACCCACCTTCATACCACTCCGATATCTGCGCTCGGATTTAATCGATTTCACGTTTTTATCCTCAATGAAAATTTTACTGCCTTGTTGTGATTAAATGGCAAACGCCTGAGCCAATCAGAAAGGATTACGGGCTCCCCCGCCAATGGGAAAGGGGAATCGGACACCGACGACGTCTCTAATAATATTTTTGCCTGGATTTTTAAAAAGTTACTTTTTTGTAAGGTTCATCGTGAACTAGGTTACAGCGCCATCTGTTGAATTTCTATGGGAGTACGCGTTGCATAAAAGGCGTAGATGCAGTATTAAATTCAGTACTCAAAATAGGCTGGTTTTCACTGGTACGCACTTCCGACGTCGCTTTGTTTTTCTTTTCAGAGTACTGGGAACGGTTCTTGCGTACTGACACTTCTCACAGTCCGGAACACCGGCACCTGTTTACCCTACTTCAAGCATTGGGTAGCATATCTATGCCAAAAACGGCTCAGTAAACAAAATGCATAGCTGGAGGACATGATGAATTACAGGCCCTTAAATCAATCTATAAAGATTGGTTTTAACAAATAATACTCAGGTTATTCATTCAATTTCCAACCTGCTTTCGCTTATTGGGTTGGGGGGGGGGGGGGGGGGGCAGGACCCTATCCTGGAAACAAAAGGCAAAAGACAAGGAACAACCCTGGACAGGGGGCCAGCCCATCACAGGGTACACACACACACTGTTACCAATCACACCTAAAGGCAACTT
>JAODKE010000001.1:31036423-31068597 GCA_026779605.1 Mormyrus hasselquistii | reverse complement strand
TGCAGGTGTTGCAGGTAAGGGCTGTCCAGGCTCACAAACTGCCACCTTGAAGAGTTTAATTATTAGCATGCTACTTAAACAACTGCCTTGCCAGTAGCCCAGGCAAGACCAACGTGTTTGCATACAGGTTGGGGCCAGTAGGCGGCATGCGCGCGGATCGCTGGGGTCCTGCCTTTCCACGAGTTTATAATGTTATCTGACAGCTGAAAACGGACCTTCCTATTGTCTTTCGTGGTACATCCCTCCCTTAATAACGCACCATTATTTGAAACACCCTGTGTGAGGCAACCAGGCAAAGAGCCGGCAAAGATGATGGGCCTTTAGAGGTGAACATGATGCTCACACACATGGCTGAAAGCGGTCAGAGCAGAAGAAGTTTTGTATTTACTTTCTGTTACCCAGAATTCAGTCGACTAGCAGTGACTTAATACTCATCATTATCGATTCAGCAAATAAATTTGATTTCACAGATACGATGTTATGGTTTCCTGTGATTGGTTGGTGCCCTGTCGTGGGTTGTTCCCTCTCTTGCGCCCGTAGCCTCGCGGATAGGCTCCAGACCCACTACGACGCCGAGTGAGGTAAGCGATTTCAGAAAATGGATGGATGGATGTTATGATTTATCACTGATATTGGTTTATCATTCACTTGGGTACATTGTACTGCAACCGTTATTCACTTATCCTGAATAGCAGCACAGCGCACACTCGGATAAGGTCCAGGTCCCCCATGACCCTGACTAAGATGTGAAACGTAAATGAGTCACTCAGTGAAGGTAACCCAGATGATGCAAAACATTGCTGAATTCACACTGAATTCACGTCGACAGAGACGTAATCATGCGGACACTTCCCCATGCTTTCTGCTCTGGTGATACTTGCCAACGGCCTGGAAGCACAGAGAAAAGCACGTGTGCCTTTCCACAGCTCACCAGAGCCCCAATGGAGCTGCCTGGCGCCATTTCTGTTTGTCAGCACTTCAGGATCTGCTGGTGTCAGCTGGACGCCATGTGAAATCCCCAGGTCCAGCCAAACCGCCTTCCCCTCAATGCTGCAATCCTACTGGCCGTGTGCTATGGCTAAGCCCTGATTGGAGAAGCACCGTGATCCTCTGCCCTGACAGCCAATAGTTCACAGATTCCTGACTTAAAGCATTATGCTGTGGACAACTAAGGCAATAAATCCCAGGCTGTTTGCATCCCTCCTCCCCTTGTTCAGTCATTGGAACAAAGTCAATGTTATTACACCACTAGGAGCCCTGAGAAAATGATCCTGATTCAAACTGTGATCTAAGCCATAGGAATAGGCAAACCATTTTGATGATACTACTTATTGGATGTAACCACTGTGTAGCATAACATATTAGCCACCATGTAGCTTAACACACATCAAACTGCCACCTTGTAGCAAATTGTGTGTATTACTATATCGTGTATTACTACATATTACCCACCACGTAGCATTATTTATTACCCGCCGTGTAGCATAATTTATCTAGCGTGTAGCGTAATACACAGCTAACAGCCACCATGGAGCATAACATATTAACCACTGTGTAGCATAACATATTAGCCGCTGTGTACCGTATAAGCTACCGTGTATTAGTGCTGGGCGGTATACCGGTTCATATTGATTATTGCTATTATATGATTTTTTTCTTATACCGCAATACCGGGTAAATAGCCTACACAACGTTCCGAAAGTGGCGCTGCTGGAAAATGTTTAAGGGGGACCTTTTTCACTGCTGCACCGCTAAAAAAACGTACAGTGAAAGATCAGAAACGAAAAATATAAATGACGCTGCAGTTGAAAATACTGAGACACCGGGATTGTCAAAAATCTTAGTAACTGATTAGATATTAATTTTCACTATTATTGAACTACTAACTGTGCAGTTTTCGCCTCATTCGCCACACTTCATACAAGATTCACACACGCACAGCCCCATCCCCCCTCTCAATAGCCGCTGAACGCATTCGCGCTGGTTAACACACAAATACCGAGTTGATCGAACATAGCATATGCTGCAGTTGGAGGCACTTCGCAAGCTGCTTTAGTAAAAACAAAACAAAAAATCGCGCCGTTTGGAAGTATTTTGCAGATGAGCATGGAAAGGCTAAGGATGTCAAGCCTCTATGCAAACAGTGCTACAAAGTTCTTGCGACGAAGTCAAGTATCATGTCAAACCTGGTGAAGCATCTTAGAGACCGACATCCAGGTCTTTATGAGAAATTTTGCGAGGTCATTAAATCTCACGTTCCAGCAACACTTAACTATTAAACACAAATAAAAAATGTAAACTTCGCCGGGGCACACCTTAACATTACCTATAAGCAGTTAGCCAACAAACACGTTAGCTGTATGTTATCATTAAGGTAACAGACATAGGCGCAATGGCTATAATAAAATAATATAGTTAATATGGGAACAATGCAAAAACGTAAAACAAAAAATGTGTCCTGTAAAATTCTGTAAAATGTAGTAAACGTCCAGTCTAAAAAAAATACCGTCGTATACCGTGAAACCAATATAACTTTGAAAAATACTGTGATATAAATTTTTGGTCATACCGCCCAGCTCTACCATGTAGCATAATGAACAGCATACTGCCACCATGTAGCATAACATATTAGCCACTGTGTAGCATAATGTATTAGCCACCCTGTACCATAGTGCACAGCAGGCTGTCACCATTTCGCATAATGTGTTGCATAATATATCAGCTACTGTGTAGCACCGTGTATTATAGCCACCATCTAGCACAACACACAATAAGCTGCCATTATTTAGCATAACATATTAGCTAACCATCTAGTATAATGCACAGCAAACTCCCACAATGTAGCATAACGTATTAGCCACTAGTGCTGCGCGGTATGCTGGTTCATGCAGTATACCGTTTTGAATTTCATGCACGGCATGAATTTGTCATATACCACCATAGTGCAGCATAGCTAAAAAATAGCTGTAATGCTTCAACAGGCAGCAAATTATATATTATTGTTTGCTGCTAGAAGTGCTATGGATCATTGTGCAGAGTTTATTGAGAGGGGACTCCTAGCTGTTACTAAGTTATAACTTTATAACACTACAGTTCTCCGTATATAACTGCTCAGCATACATTTATAGTTACTGATTCAGTCTGTGTCTGAAAACTTGTATTAAATGTAATATAAATAGGTCTTCAATTAAATGCATATTAGTAAAACTAAATACCTAATAATGTCAATTTATCACGGTAATAATTATTAAAATGAAGCCAGTTAAACAAACGTGTTGTTGCAAAGCTATATATCTGGTAATAGTCAATAAAACATGTCTATCTAGCTAAAGGTTCATCATTAATCTTATAAAACATGTCAGTTAAACAATTCTTATCAAGCTAAGTACACGGTTATAATGAATAAAACATGTGGTTAGAATATGCATTAATAATCTAATAAAATGTCGGCTAAACGTTAAGCTAAATGTAGATAATTTTTCGTAGCAACTAATAAAAACACACCTTTGTGAAAATTTTCGTAAACGTATTTTATTGTTGATGTAAACACTGCTGCGGTACGGGTAAACTTAAAAAAACTTAAAAATAAAAAATATTGTGATATATCATGAAACCGCCAGAATCTTAAATACTGCGATCATTTTTTGTTTTACTGCCCAGCACTATTGGCCGCCGTGTAGCATAATGCATAGCGAACTGCCACCGTGTAGCATAACATATTCACCACTGTGTAACTTAACGGAGAGCAAACTGGTTCATAATACCTGCTAGCATTCACACTGTTAGCAGGCTAGCTGAACACAGTATATTACAAACGTAATGTTTATAGTATACCACTTACACTCAGAGACTGACTTAAAAATGCAGTCCATTTAAAAATTGTATTATGCACAATAATTGGACATAAATACTTCCCTTCATTTGTACCCTTCATATTCTGTACATGACCGATAATAAGGGCTGTAGAAAATTCCCTTTGTAATAATCATCACCACCATTAGCTTTAAACCAAATCACAGATTCTTCAAAATCATCCTCATCATTTACAATGAATGTTATCAGTTCCAAATGTTATTTCATATACCGTATATAATAATATTCCCATATTGACCAGTATATCCATCCATCCTGTCGCCACTTATCCTGCACAGGATTATGGAGCCCAGTTTACTGAGGAAGCATTAATACACAGAAATGACCTCGTCATTATCATGCACATACGTTGGAGATCTGTCACACTCTGGATGACATTCTTCTGACCAGACCTGCTCATGACAGCCAGCCATGGAAAGTTTGCCACCCCAAGAAGCTTTCTTAGAAATCCACTCTTTGCAATTTCCAGACCTGACCCAGCAAGTCTCCATATAAAACAAGTCACTGGTAGAATCACTCGTTTCCATGACAATATGATAACTGCATCTCAGACATCAAAGTTAAACACAAATTTGTTTGTTCTGATGTCTGTTGAATACGTGAAATTCAAATGAAACTATATAAAATGCACTTAGTGTGTGTAATGACCAAAAGAACAAAGTCATGAACAGAAGCGGCTGAAATGAGGTTCCTCCACAGGGCTGCTAGACTGGGCGAGGAGTTCAGGGATTCAGAGGGACCTCAAGATAGAGTCACTGCTCATTCAGATTGAGTGGAATCAGCAGAGGTGGTCTGATGCCACCTAGACAGGGCAGACCCAGGACATGATGGAGGAATTATATCTCCCAGTTGGCTTGGAAACATCTGAGGATCCTTCAGAAAGGGCTACAGTCTGTGGCCATGGAGCAAGAGGTCTGCTCTGAGCTGCTCAGCTTGCTGCCACCCTCAACCACCCAAGCGGTAGGAAGATAAGACAAGATCACTCTGGAGAGCAAAGCACAGTCTACATCAGAGATAGGCTCCTGTGGTCGTAAAAGAAAATCCTCGTCCACAACTTCTGAGAACATTCCTATAATCGACACTACCTTTTACGTCAAAACACAACATCCTACACCGATTCGGCTTTTGTGTTGTATTACAATTCTATGGTCATGGGTTGGTCCCCAGTGTCTCATGATGATTAATGTGCTTATATGTTAAGTGCATTGAATGATCCGTACTTGACAAATGTAGAATGAAAAGTGCCTGTTCTCACCTGGGTGTAGTCGAAGTCAGAATGGCGAGCTATACTTCTGATGTAGTCAACTCTGAACTGGTTTCCTTGGTTGGCCAGTGGAACTGGGGGTATTAAAGTGCTCATCGCTGATACTATAGTCTGGAAGAAAACATGAAAATTGTAAAGCGATGTATCAACACCAGGTCACAAATCAAAAGAGAATAGATTCTAATTCAGCAAATATGTGAGCATAGGAAACTGGGAAGGCTTCCGCGGGAAATTTCCAGAAGAACCCACCACTATGGCATCCTTCACATTCTTCCGAATGTCCTGGATTTTCTGCTTCTTTTCCCTACATGAAAAAGTAAATCGGATTATTTGTAAAAACAAATGACAAGAGAATCTCAAAAAGCTGCAAAAAAATGCAGATATCTTAGACTGGGGGAAGCGCGAACGGGTTGAAGCCCATTTTACCACCATGCAAAGCAAATAAAACTCTGGCTCTGAAGTGGAGATCTGAAAGATGTGGGTGTGAAATACCACTTCAGCTTCAGCTCTCAGTACTGCAGGGCTTACCCTGTGCCTGACATTAGGGAACTTGCCCAGCACCGGAATCATTGGGGAGGGAAAAAAAAACAGGAAAAGGATGTAAATTAAAACCATACAGCATCTTGTATGAAAGACAGGTCTTCTCAATTACGATCACAATATTAAAAATTTAAAAACAAACCAAGACAAAGTACATGATATTTAACAGTGAGGGAAGCAGAAATGAGGGAGCTTAACAGTACAGCAAGCAGCTATCTGCAAAGACGATGTATTAGACGCTTTCTAAGTATCTCAGTCTGTTTTTCACATTTATTTGTGTGCTTTTAAAAACTGGTTTGCACTACATATACTGGTTTGGACTACATGTACTGGTTTGGACTACATGTGTGCTGTTTTTGCATCTTGCCTGTTTGGAACTATATGTATGTTTGTCTGTGAACTATATGAACCAGAATTTCTCCCTGGGATTAATAAATTAATCTTAGTCTTAAAATCTTATTAATTAACTGACAGTAAAACAAGGGAACCGGATGCTCAGTCCAGAGTAAAGTATAAAACATAAAATGATTTTCTATGTGGGACTAAATATTGACATATTCTGGCAAAATAAATGAAAAAATGTGCTAAACTCATGACGGTGAATAAAGAAGTAAAATGCATTTTTACCAAATATCTTAGTATAATTATGAATATCCAATCACAGGCAACCAAATACCCACCTATCAATGACCTTGCGGCAGTAAGAAAGTGGATGTTATCTGGTCTGGTATTATGCTACATAATTGGGTTACACAGGGGCTGGGTGATTTCCTGTGTAAACCTGTGCTTGTAATAGTGAATGATTACAGAAAGGAATATTCTGCTGATACACGGAAAGGTGGGCATGTGCACAGGAGAAAAAGCAAATTAAAGGCAAACAAAATCAATTACTCAAAGTTCATTTCAGGTGAACAGGTGCTGTGCAATGTAACAAGCTTGGTGACCATATGCAGAGACGCTGCTTAATTATTGTTTAAAAGATTTTAGAGCACATCGCATAAATACTGGAATGGTTTATGACACTGTTAAAAATGGGGATTAATTCATATTCTGACACTTCAGCCAGAGCCAGGGTGTATTCTGGAAATCTTACCAATTATTTCACAGTCAGTGTTCAAATGAATGGTGACAGAGATCAGCTGCCCAATTGTGTGAAGCAAATAATGTAAATAATTTATGCATTTTACAGCAAAGACTAAGAACAGAAAGAAGCTTTATGGGCAGTTAAAACACAAACAAGACAGGCCGCTTCATATTAATACAGCAGAATGAGCAGCCTATTGAATATTTTCAATTTAAATTTTGGAATTTTAATTTTTTTAATGTTTTAGAGAGGTTATATTTATGGTTTGCAGATAAACAGTCTAAAATAAAAGTTTATTTTAGACTGTCATATTAAACAGAAAATCTTCACAAAAAAACTTGCTATTTTTCCCTTAACTCCTGAATAAGTATCAGCTACTTTTTCTGACTTGATTTTTGATTTATTATACACATCCAGATTCAGACAATTTGTTGAATTCCATTTAAATGCACATTTTTGGGGAATAAGGGAATTCATCCACTGACTTCCACCCATGTTTGAACCTCTGCTACTGGTCAGGGTCCCCAGGCAGCCCTGGGAACCAGTATAGGGAGCAGTCTGCATAGGATGCCAATTCACCAAATGCCATTCTGACCTCCAGTGTTTCAAATCATTCTTCTCTCTTAAGTTCTCTTGAGGGCAAATTCTCCCAGTATTAACAATATCACAACTATGTTAATAACAAGTGCATGCGTGTTGTTGCCTGGCAGGTAAAAAGAAACAAAAAACACAGTTACAGAAAACTTCAACATGCATTTTACGCTCCGCTCCTGCGCGCCGCATGCATGTGAAGTATGAGCCTCTGATGCGCACCGTAGTGCGGCGTACGGGCGCGGAAAAACAGCGGCGCTCCATGCGACACATGGCGGCACAGTGCGCGAAGAAGCGGCACTGCCGGCGGCACAACGCGAGTGTAGAAAGGCAGCGGCACTCACTCACTCTGCATTGAAACCATTGACGTGCAGGATTCGCATCTGCTTGACAATGGTGCTCTTTCCGGATTCTCCGGCGCCTTGGAAATGAGAGAGAGAGGAAAAAATTTAAACATCGCACAAATAAAGCGTAAAGGCACCCGCCGGGGTGCGGGATCATGCAAGTGGCACATATATGACGGATCAGGTTGAGCGAAGGGCACGGACGCTGCTCTCACCAGCCCCTTCTGGCAGGCTTACCCAGTAACAGTAGCCGATGTGTGGCTTTGTAAGATAGTCTCTCTTTTTGTAACTGTTTCTCTATTTTTTTATTGGCTTTCCGTCGCGCTTTCTCGTCGATACCCTGCTCCTCCGTCTTGCTTAAACAGCCCATGTTCCGCAGGCCCCCTTATTGAATCGGAAATATGAAATGATAGCAGAAATATCTTCACTCCGGAATAAGATGCGAGGGCAGCGATCAGACCGTACGCCGCCTCCACCTCGCTGGATGTCCCCCGTTTTCGCGCTAACTTCCTCTATATTCTCTGTCCTTTCCGGTAAATACACACATTAGAAATAAAATTAGCCGATAGATTATTTCTATAAATAGAGGGAGGCTGGAACGCAGCCAGTTGCCCCCCTCTCACTTCTTGCCACTTGTATTTCCTATGTAAATTCCTGTCTGTTTTTCCGTCTCAGCACTGCCTCTCTCTGCGGCTCCAGGAAGCGAGATGAAGCCGTTTCAGCGTTACTCCCAAATCAAACCGTCTGCACCGACCATATTACACATCTAAACCTTTGATAGGACCAATAACTGAATAAAACCAATTGTCGGTGACAGCTCGGCAGAAGGGCTCAGCGACTACAGCATCCCCTAAATAATCTTTTAACACCTCATCCGTGCTGTCTTTCCTGATGTTATAACATCTGGAACCACCGGCAACCCAGTTCCAAAAAGGAGGCCATTTCACAGTTGATGGTCAGGACAAACATGACAATAAAGATTTCTGAATGCTCAAGAGTAACACCTGGTAGCAAACTGACAGTTACGCAGCATGTTTATGGGGCACCGCAAGTAAAAATAAGCATTATTATTCAGTTACATTTACGACACAGACAACTGCTAAGTTTTCAGCTGGCAAAAGAGTCAGTAATTTGGCATCACATTCAAATACAATACAATTCCTGTATAGCTCCAGGAGTGTACTGTCAATGTTCCCGAGCAAGACTACAAGATTCTCTCTCAAAGATCAAATTCTCAAGCTACAGAGGCTCTACTCCAATGTGAAATTAAGCCATCAGCAGGGGAGCTGGAAAAGGTGCCTGCGGTCCCCTCGATGGCCCATCCAGGTATCAAAGGGAGCGTATGTCTCTTTATTTAGAATTCAGTCCTTTAGATGCAGACCACTGACAGACGACCGTCTCTGAACACCTGGGTCATTCATAACGGTCTCCCTAGTTCATTCGGTCATGAATTAGTAGTTTGCAAACTGACATGTGCAACAGAAGCAAAGACGGCACAGGAAGTGCTGCGGTAGATGCACGTTAAATGGCAGCTTGGCATAGTCTCTGTTAATGGCGTACAGAGCTGTCATCTGACCCGCAACCTACTTAATAATACACAATATTACAAAAACACATGTACAATAGTAAAAATAGAGATAACAATATACAAAAAAATCATTATCGTGCTACTTCCTGTCTGTTAAGGAAGCATTATTCAGATTTTTGTCATCAAACTAAATAAACATCAAATTATTATTTCTGATACCCTGTATATATTTTTTTTTTTAAAAAACTGAACATGCAGTACGGCTGCAGATAACAAAAATGTTCAGTGTCATAACTGCCACACCTTTCTCAGTCCGAATAAGAAATTCATTAAATATGCAGGAGAGTGATGTGCACCTGATAACTATTATCCCCGTCAACGTCACATGACCCCGTCAACATCACATGACCCCGTCAGCATCACATGATCCTCCTCATCAACATCACACCAGTATGAATCCACCTGCTGGATGCTACAAAATATTATTTCTTCTCCTCTAAAGGTTAGTTTTTGAAGTGATATTAAATGGCATCAGAAATGCTCAGGCAACAATCAACCCAGTTTGACTAGACAGAACAGACTTAAGCTCCAGAACCGAACCAAACCTGCACACCCCTATTGTTAATGAACCGTCCCAAGCCAGTTAAATTTTGTTTTGAGAGTATTTCCTCACACTTGATATATGAACAAAAGTATTTTGTTCATATATAACTTACAGTAAATGTATGCAGCCACATCTGACTCATACCAGTATGTAGGCTCTTAGTACTTGAACATTATAGACAAAATGGCAGGTCACCCATAAACCTAAACAAATAAAAAGGACAAACTAACGGCACCTTGTACATTTCAGTTATGATAAATAAACAGACTAAAACTGCTACTATAGTGGTTTGGCTGGTCGTAGGGCTGCAGGGTGATATGCCATAAAAATGATATCTTGATATTTTCAGAGATTTTCACAATATCGATAGTTAAAATATTCTAAAATTCATATGCAGAAAACAGTAAAATATGACAGGTGGATTTTAATTTTTCCGATTATGAAGACCAAGTTATGGACCATGTGACTGGTATATTACACCAACAACAGACTCATGAATTGGTTTTTAAAAATAGGACAATATAACTGTTAATTATGCAATAAAACCAGTGCTTCAGCTATATCACAATATTCAAACTGATGACGACAGCGTTTATGATCACAGTATGATATTTCTTCGATATATCCCCCAGTCCTAGTTGGTAACATTGTTGCCTCACACCTCTGCAGCTGGGAGTTGATTCTACAGGTGCAGAGTGCCCTCTGACAGACTGACATCCCCTCCGGTGTGTCTTGTCTGCCTTGTGGTCTTGCACCTCATCAAGGGTGGTCCTTGCCTCCTGCCCTATAATCCCCTGCACAGGGTTATGTAGATGGAAAATTAGCAGGAATCGCAGATAGATCTCAGTTGGTATACCAATCAGAGTTTTTCGTCCGTTTCAGGATAAACTATCAACATTTGTGGAGACTAATCGGAAGGTGCTTCGTATGGTCAAGATCTGGTAAATATTACTGTCCCAATTAAAGTTTGACATGCAGTTTTTTTAACGCTTGAAATCCATCGCAGAGGATCGTCAGCCATTTCCCAGATTCTACTTAGAATAAAATAAACAAACCGGTTGTAACTGAAGTACAATGTATGTACAGGATCCCACAGATTACAGTTAACATAACTGTATTTAATATTAATAACAATACAAACGAATATGACCAACGTTATATCACTGGCACTTGTTTTCGGGGACTGTAGCTGGGGTGCATACCCACAGGTGCATCACTCCCGGGTGTAATCACCGTCTCCTGTGTCCTACACACGCCCATCATGACAAGCTGATCCGCGGCATCCTTTCCTGCACATCTGTGCCTCGATGATTCCCCTGAATGTCCTTGCCGTGCGGCAAAGGCTGTCCAAGGAAACGCTTTTCCACACGGCAGGGTGCATGCACTCACACGTACCGAGGAGCAGCAGCCGGTGGGTTTGCTCGTATTCCCGCCGCAGCTCCTTAAGGGCCTTGTCGATATTTTTGCTGATTTTCTTTGCCTCCTTTTCGGCCTCTTTCTCCTCCTTCCCCTCTGGCTGATGCCTTTCCCCGTCCCTCCGTTTGCGCGCCGCTTGTGGCCGCCGGCCGCCCTGCTCTCCTCTGCCGGCACCGTTTTGCAGCAGCAGCAGCCCGTCTGCGCCAGCGCCTCCGCAGTGGGGCTCCCTCGGGCAGCAGGCGGCCGGCTGCTCCGAGTCCGTCCCGGAGGTGCTCGGTTCCCCGAAGAGGCGCGGACGCAGGCTGTAGCACAGCCCCATGACCGTGATCGTTACGTGGGAATGGCAAAGAAAAAGAAAAGCACACACAATCAAACGGGTTTGATCTTATGCGTGCTGTGTGGCATGATTTCCCGGCATGATGATGAGAATTTCTCCGGGAGTCACGGCCCCAGCAAGCAGCGAGCACCGCCCCGCATCTTGCCGTCAGTCCGGCTCTCGGCTCGGCTGGTCGCTGCCGTCTTCCTTGCCGTAAATGCGTCAAGAGCGCAGCCTCCTGAAAGGGACGCGGCTTTGCACAAATGGCCGGTCCCCGAGCCCTTGCGCTTTCAGTATTTCTGAAATTTAAACATCAGTATACATGCATGACTAAAACAGTTTTAATTACTTTATTCGACCGAGCTGGGAGTGGGATATAGTACGGCCAAAGTATAATAATTAATGATGGCATATGCATATCTAATGGGACGAGATATTAGATACGGGTCACCCTGAAAATTCGCCACGGCTTTCAAACCAAAAGAAATTAAGCATTTTAATGTCTCGTTAATATGACCGTGTTTGTTCAAATAGTTACCCCTGTTGATACATCAAAGTTTAATTTCTTGTCTGGTTTGTGAGGCAACTTTTTTGCACCGGTAGGACTCCGTTTGGTAAATTATTAGTTGCTTCACTTGTTCCAGTGATCTGTGGTGAATTAGATTAATAAATCTGGAGTTTTGAGCACCTGTATTCAGCTGAGCACAGCTATTTTTTTTATTTTGTCTTCCTCCTCACCCTTCCTCTTGGTAATTAAGAGAGCTGCCCTCAGCTGTGAACACTTAGCCCTTTACTCTGCACAAGAAAGGCAATCATGCTGAAGTGCCCCACTGTGGAGCACCTGTTCTGTGAAGATGCTGCTTGTGTAAGCGCCAGTGAGTGCACTCATAAGGGCACTAAAGACACCGTCACTCTGCTAAACATAAGTGAGTGTAGCCTCATAAGGGCACTAAGGACACCCTCACTCCACCACACTGATATGGACACCAAGGAAGCCCTTACTCTGCTATACACCAGTAAGTGTATTCTTATAAAGATACTAAGGAAGCCCTCAGTCCCCTAAACATTTCCTTTCAGCATTTACACCATGTACTTTTAGTGTATTAGTGTTGTTCACCCTTGAAGTAGCCCTCACTTTTATTCCAGTGTAATGGTAATACAACATGTGCTTGTTCTAACAACTGCAAATGTCATATTGTCTAATGCTGGGAGACAGTATCTACACAGCCGATTTCATCCCTGCCTACTCGTTCGATGTTCTGGTCTATACAGAACCACAGATCCACCCTGAGACTACTGCAAGGGTTCTAACAGATGTTAAACAAATGTATTATGTCATCTATACACTGCAGGGTTGCCAACTTCGGTCCGCGAAGTTACATGTATGTAGCAGTTTTATTCCCTTATAGAGAGTCTATAGGTTCTGAAAACTACCCCAACGGTTTTGACGTAGCTAATTTTAGGTTTATAGTGGAATAATACAAATTTGCCGTATGATGTTTTGCGTGAGCGTGAGAGTCTGGGAGCGTGAGTGTCACGACTGATGCGTGAGAGTTGGCAGCCCTGACACTGTCAAAAAAAAACTACCAGTTTATATCTTTAAGGGAACAATTACTTGTCACTGGCACTGTACCTTTAGGGGTCTGCCACTTGTACCCTAACTTTAGGTAAACGTATCTTTCAGTCTAATTTAAGGTATAGAAATGGACTCTAACACTGTTGTACCATTGGGGGTACATTAATCTTGTTTGTATCTTGGGGAACAAAACTGTACTATGGCTGTATCCTTTTTCTGACAATGTATTGAGATGACTTTGTCATGCTGTACATATCATGGGTTAAAAATCTGTACATGACCACAATCCCGTTATTATAAATGAACTATTGATTAAACATGCGTGCCTATTATAACAGCACAGCTTTGTGTGGAAACACCCGGAGTTTCCTAATCGCTCGTCAACGTTTTTTAACTGAGAAAAACTATAGCGCATTTATATAATAATTTACGTAGTGAAAACACATTAGCCTCGTTTTATTATACTGTACACTATATGTACACTATACTATTTTTGATCTTATTATGAAAGTAGTCCTACCTGGTAGGGTTATGTTGTTCCACGACATGACGGTAAAGCAAATATGCGACAAATGCTTGACAAGAACGGTGACCAAACTCTAGATTATGGCTCAAAGCAGGTACTATTAACCAGATAATGAAGATACCGATGTAATGAGTAAAATATGACAAGGATAATTTCGTTAATGTTCTAGTTTTGAAAACTTTTCCCGCAACATTTCTTGAAAGAAAAAGAAAAACTTTAGATGCAAAGTAAAATACTGCCATCTAGCGGGTAAAGTAAAAACGACACATTCGGCAGTATTTAAATAGGGCATCCTGAATGTGCCTTTCACGGCTGAAAAAGTGATTTATACATTTTGATATTAGTAATACTGTTGATTATCTTAGTTAAAAGCAAGCAGCATAGGAAAACTAGACAGCTGCCTAGGGTCTGATCAGCACAAGGGGCCCAAACAAAGTAATACAATAACATAATAATAATAATAGTGTAAAATTACATCATTAATAAATAAGAATAATGGCACAAATTAATAATAGTAATAAAATAAAACCATATATTTTCAATTAAAATGTTTATGTGCAGGCAGGAACATGACCGCGACTATGGACCGCAGTTTTGATCACATCACGGAGAAGCTCACGGCTCTGCAAAGGATTTGGATGGCGGAGACCAGCGTGGACATTAGAGGAGCTGCGAAATTACAGCTTTTCGCCCGAAACCCAAACAACCCAATTTTATTGCAATAGCAATAAAGGGAATCAATCAATCAATCAATCAATCAAATCAATCAAATTACCTGGGTTGAAGTAAAATAATAGTGAAATATTCAGTTTTCTTGGCTGGGGTTTGCATAGGGTCCCTGAAAAGGTAGAAGTGGCCCTGAGTTTCATGTTCACCAAATGGACTCGGAACCTGAGGACTATTAGTCTAAACCCAAGAAAGGATCCTACATTCTGAATTCTACAGATGCAACAGAACAGATGAGCTGATTTTTATGTTGCTTCTCACTAAAGTCCCTAATATTAAAGTCCCTTTAGTATTTATACACAGGTCATTTTAGTACTGCGCTTAATAGAAACTTTGAACAGTAAGCTTTTGACCAGCAAGGTGTCTCACTAGAGTTGTGATCCCAGAATTTCCCCGTAGGATCAATTTATCTCGCAACAGTCAACTAATGGCAGTAGAGCAGCCCAAGGCAGCACAAGCACAGCAAGAGCTATAAGCCAGTTTGCCATCACAGTTCATACGATTGGCTAATTTGCATAGTTTCCATCACAAATAATCTATTTAAATGCTGCAGGAATAAAAGCTTGTTTGAAAAACCTTGAACTCAGAAGTCTTTTCTTAGTCCCTTTTCCCTTTGAAATGTATGTTTTATGCATATTTTTTATCGTGATAGATTCGGCATTGGTTTCTAATTTTATTTTAATAGTGGTAGCTAAAAGGTTACCGTTAGGTTTCTAGTACTTCAGAGGTTTAATATGGTGATGAATAGGCCACCACATTTCCTGTCTGCACAGTCAGACAGGGGACACTTGTGAAACTGCCGCATGACTGAGCAATGCATAGCTTCCAAACTCTTATGCTGTAACTGTGGGGCTTAAAAGAGACTAAATCTTAACACCAATGCAAATATATCTGCCAAGCTGTCAGAGACTGTCAGGTGGGTTATGTGGGTTAGCCCATTGTTTTAGATTCAGAAAATTCCTGCTTGGTCCTTAAACTTTCAAAAAAAATATTCTGCCATTTACAGTGTCTATTAACCACAAGTGCCTCTTTACCTAAGGACATTTATCAGGAGATACCTTAACCGATTTTCTTCCCTGTGCAATGAGGAATTCATCACAAGCAGACATAATGATACCAGAGAGAGGATCCTAGATTGAAACGTGGAAAGTATTTTTGCCGAAGGAATCTTCGGGTGAAGCGAGGAGAGGATGTTCAGGCACGGTACAACATGTACAAGTCTTCATGTTTGAAATGGGGGCATCAGCCTGCAGGTGGCTCCATTTTTCTGCCGTGGCACACTGGCTCAAAAGCACTGCTCCAGGCTTTTCTTCCAGGGGGTGCAAAGTGAGAGAACCCAACCAGCCGTTCATCAAGATAAATACATCCGGTAAAAAATAGTAAATACATTTACAATTATATTTTTATTACACAGTCATACAGCTAACTTAAGCTACATTCTCAAATATGAGTTTACAATATAATTTAATTTTATTGAACTTAATATGTTCAAACAGCATTTTAATCTGACCGATAGAATGTGTAATTGCACCCCTATGCATCGGTCATGTATCAAAATGTAGTGACAGGAGCTGCACACACTGCACACACAATAGAAGAGGTGGTTTGAGCAGAAAGGGAAAGAGTTGGGTTTGAGAAATGAAGTCCTGCTGGTAGCCTGTCAGAATCCATCCCAGTCCCGCCCCCTTTCGTTATATCAGCTCCCCTAGTGGCCAGCAGATGATGCTGGTCATCCCAGTGTTTTTAACTCCTTGTATTTCCCTGCTGCCAGGGGTTTAACAGGTTAAGCAGTCAGTCACCATCCTTCACAACTTCCTTTTTACTGTCCTGGGTTTGACATATTATAATTAACTGTTTATTTCTTGTTTTGCTTATGTTAGTTATTTGGTGTATTTCTGTGTGGTTCCTCCTTGTTTTGCTCCCTGGTTACATTATGTTCAGTTTTCCTTGTTTTATGCCTTGTCCACAAGTACATGGGTACTTTTTAAAACGCACCTTTTTCTATACGTCTTGGGCTTTTGTCCACATGTAAACGGCATCTTAGGTCACTGAAAACTGAGCTTTTGCAAAACTCCATCCAGGGTGAAGATTTTAAGAAATGTTTTCAGCATCGACATGTAGACAGGGAAAACAAAGTTTTTGGCTCAAAACGTCACATTGTGCGCCATTGTCCACTTTGTTTAACGTCGGATCGTGCGCTGTTTGCTGTATACATTAGGCAAGTTTGAGCAATGGCGGACTTAGCCGAAATAGTGCTTGTGCTAACCTTGCTGACAGGACTTCTTACATGTGTACAGATAAATGTTGAGTCACTCCCATATTATATTGATCAGTACAGGCGGCGGGATGTGTGCCATGGTTTTCGACTTTTTTAACAGGATTGGCAATTAGGTTTCTGATTGGCTCACATGGCAGTACGGTTAGAGTTATAATGCCGCCGGTTGGTTTGCCATGTTCTTGACAGCGCATTTTAGCAGTTTCATGTGGACGGAAATATTTTAGAAGATAATGTTTGTGTGGACGGGGATTTTTTTAAAAACAGAGGAAAAAGACAGTTTTAAAAAATACCCGTGTATGTGTGGACAAGGCATTAGTTCCCCTTTATGCTTGAACCTGCTGTATCTGTTAATTGACCTCTCATGCTCCTCCTTACCCTTCGCTCTTACAGCACACACCTGCCCCCTCCACGTCCTTCTTAACAGTGTATTTAAAGGCCTGCTTTTGTTGTTGTAGTTGTCGTATGTTGTTTGTAGTTGTTCCTGTGTGTTTGTAGCTGTGCTCTTTCCGTGTGTTGCTGCATGCTTCTCAGCCAAAGTTACCCCGTGTTAGTTTGTACTTTCCCACCTACCCTTGGTTCTGTTGTTCCTGGTGTTGATTCCTGCCTTGATTTAGTTTTGACTGCTCTCGCTCCTCTATTTTCTGGTTCTTCCTTTGTGTTCTTTTTGAGTTTAATAAAGTCTTCTGTTCAATGGAGCCACTTCCGTAGGTCATTCCTCCTTCGTGAATCCCCACCGTAACACGAGCAAAATAAATTGAAAGAGTTCTTCAAATCACAAGCCCTGACAAGAACTCCTGGGGCGAAATGGCGTCAGTGTAACCCTTGCTGCTGCTGAGAATCGGAGTAGGAATGAACCCAAAGGCTGCTGTGTTACTGTGACCTCATCAACAGTTCAGGCCTGTGGCACAGTATCGTAATCACAGTTCATGAATGAGACTCAAAGTGCAGGGGCCCCAACCTGCCAAAGGCCACTGGAGCGCCAACTGTGCAAACCTTTGCCCAGACCGCTCTAGCGAGGCATTGGTGTGCAGGCAGGGCTATCAGTGTGGGCTGACTGACATGGAGCCAGATAAGATAGAACGCTATCGGTCCCATGGGGAGCATTTCTGCAGTCCAGCAGTATAACAAAAATAAATGAATCCCATTGCAATAGCCCTCTTAATAAACAAACAGATGAATACATGAGAAACTGTATACACAGTGCAGGCTGCACTGGTATGGTAGTGGAACAATAGACTGATGAGTGAAAAAGCGTCTAACAAATGAGTGGCAGGAAGAACAACGGAGCATCTCCTACAGTCTGTCGTGGTTCCTGAGAAATGAGCCTCTGGCTGAAGGTGCTCCTCAGAGGATGGCTCTCAGTGTTCTGAATGGAGCACAGTTTGCACGCACCAGTCTCCCCCTGAGATGTTCAGTTATCCTCAAAAACTTGTCAGACTGCTAGCCAGCTGAAAGTCATTTTTCACATTGTATTAAAAGTACAATTCATGTTCAACTAAACACTGCAGTTTGATAACTATAATATGAAAAGAAATGGCATAGAACAGATTGGCAATATTTGCTGGTCTGCAGACCAAACTAAAACTTATTCTGCATGTTTTCGTTTAGCAGACAATAAATTCACATGCAGTAAGCACACAAATGGACAGCAACTGTGAGCACTGGCTTGGTGCCCTGTCTAGGATTATTCCCTGCATTATGCCTCAGGAATAGACTCCAGACACCCGTGACCATGCGTAGGATAAGTGGGTAGAGAAAATTAATGCATGGATAGATGGCTGTTTATTTTTTCAAGTTCATTGTACTGTTCAACGTACGGTTTCTTTTAAGGGCTTTGCACAATTTTACATACACTGCAGTAAAATTTGATTCACATTATTATTTCCTTTGATTATTGAATAATCCTTTATAGGCAATACAGAGATTTTTAGAAAAGACAATATTACAGTCCAACATTGAATTGTTGGTTGTTTTACTGAGATGTGAAAATAAAACCTGCATAAATGTAGTGCTATAAGCTGGCGAACTGAACAGCTTGTAATACAGAGCGATTGATATATGCGGGAATACAGCATACCAACTGCAGAACTGCTATATCCTAGGTGCATGGGTGCTGTACACTACCTGTTGGAATATGGAATTAGGGTTGCATAAATACTGTAGGCCTATAATAGTTGCAGAAATTCTGCATGCTATCTGCAGAAATACTGTATAATAACTGCTTCAGCCCTGAGCAGATAACATCAGCTGTTTCCAAAGTGCATGACAGACATTTGATACCCAGAGCAATAAAGGGACATGCCACGTCTTTACAGAATGACAGTGGATTGCAGTTGATCACTGTAGGTAACTATCGGCTATTATGCCGCGCTGTCTCTTAGCACTGCTTTACATGCTGAATCAGAGCAGACAGTGAGCTGTGAGCAGAGCTCCGCACTGCTTTACATGCTGAATCAGAGCAGACAGTGAGCTGTGAGCAGAGCTCCGCACTGCTTTACATGCTGAATCAGAGCAGACAGTGAGCTGTGAGCAGAGCTCCGCACTGCTTTTACCGCTCCAGAACTAAATGGAGGCAGAGGGCAGGACCGACCCCTTACAAAACAGTACTATGGTTTTATAATTAAAGTAATAGCATAGTAGTACTACTACGGTAAAACCATTGTAATTTGTACTACAATGTGTCTTCAGTTAAAATACAATTGTAATCTGTTTTTTGTATTGTACCATGTTTTTAAACGTGCTACATATACTATAATAATATCGTCTTATTTGTAATAGTATTTTGCGTATTTTTTACCATCCTGCCCGCCACGTCTACTTGACCTTCCTGTCTCGTCCCTCATGTGGTCCTGATTGCCCCCACCTGATGTTTGTGGCCCTGCATTAGCCTATGTATTTAAGTACCTGTCTGTCTAGTCCTCAGTTGTCCAATCATGGACGTCGCTCCCTCTCTTAGCTCGTGTCCTTCCCATGTCTAGCCTTCTCGTTTTGATGCCGCATGGTCCAGTTTTCCAGTTCCCGTTTGTTCCAATGAAGCCCCTTTTGTTTCATTGTTGTTTCAACTCCTGCCCTCAACTCTTTTGTCCCGCCAGACATGACAGAGTGACTGGACTCTGCATACTGCCCCAGGGCTTTCTCTAGCAGCTTCTTTCACTTCGCATTTCCCCCTGCATGCCTTGCCCTGCATCTGACCTCCTCCTGGTGATTGAGCTTTGCACATAACGATGGTTGGTGGACGATCTCCTCATAGACCCACTGAGTGAGAATGACCTCGAGGAGCTCCAGGAGGAGGAAGACCTCCAGAAGGCTCCTGGTGTGTGGGTCACCCTGTCCATGTGGAGGTAGTACTGAGTTCATCTCCATGACGCAGAAGAAATGCCCAAGTTGATCCTTCTGGAGCCCCTTGTCTCTAAAGTGGGCTGGTTTGCCACAGATTTACCCACTGGCTCCACAAAGCTCTCTGCCATCTCCAGTCACAAGAAGCAGGCTGAACCCACACCAGAGCTTGTCTCCTTTAGCCTGGTTGAGCAGGAGCCCTGTCCTGGGGAAGCCGCGCCTTGTCCTGTCCTCCAGGCTCCTAGCCTAGAGAGGGCTGCTCTACCCATGCTCCAGGATCCCAGCCACGAGGAAGGGCCACCCCATTCACACTCTAGGTGCCAAGCCCCGAGGGGGGCTCTATGCCCAAGTCCCAGCTCAAGAAGGACCACCGTGTTTCCACCTGACAGCTTCTCAGCCTCGCCCTGACCACCACCAGATCAGGTTGGGCCAATCCAGGTGATGCCCAGCTGGAGGACTTGAAGTGGGACCCTCTGAGCCTTGCCATAAGCCTCACCCCGTGGGCCACCAACTCAGCAATGTTTGCACCAACCTGGTCCTAAGTCCAAGTACAGTCAACGGTGCAAGCTGGGGCCCAGAAGAGGGGCTGGCTGAGTCTCCATCTCCAGAGGGACATACTATCCAAGCCAGCCACCCAGACCCTGGTCTGCTGGGCAATGTGCCCGGGACACCTCTCCTGCCTTGGCCTCGGCACTCACTCTCCTGCTCCTCTCCTGCTTTCCTATTGGCTCCCTCTTGTTCCTGCCCCCCGGTACCTTCGCCGCCTTACTGTCCTGCAATCCCGTTAGTGCTTCCCTGTTTTGTAGGCCTCTCTGCTCCCTCCGGTTCCACTGGCCCCCTCTGAGGTCCTCAGGCCCAGCTGGCCTTCCGTGGCCCTGAGGTGCTGTGTTCCAGACAGGCTTCCCTTGCTGGTGAATGGGCCCAGGAGTATCCGCATCCCAATATCGTCGGGCAGCTTCCCAGGGTCTAATGGACTCCCCAGAAACCCCCTGTTTTTGTTCATTGAGCCTCAGTCCCTGTCCTGCCCCGTCCTGCCTTCATCTGGTCTGTGTCCCCAGTGGTTCACTCCTCTCCTATATATTAATCTGCTATGTTATGTTCTGTTGAGGTTTGTCTCCATTTCTTCTGCTCCCAGGTCCCCATTGATGTTTGTTTGCTCCTGGTACCTGGCCATGTACTGTGTCTGGTCTGTTTCATCTGTGGGTTTGTCCATTGGTCTCTTCTGTTGGTCCCTGGTCCAACTCCTGCCTATTCCGTGCCCCCCCTGTCACGTCATTTGTCCTGTCCTGTCTGGTGGTTCTGTCCCTCTGACCTTCTGTGGTGTCTGTCCCATGTGCCCTGTCAGTCCTGCCAGGCTTTGTCCTATACAGTGTCCTGTCTGTTCCCTATCCCATGTGTCCACCCTGTTGTTCAGTCCCCTCCCCTATTCATACGTCCACGTCCTGTCTGGTGGTTCTGCGTGACCCTCCTGTCTCCTCCCTTGCGTGGTCCTGATAGGCCACCTGATGCTTGCTGCCCCACGTCAGTCTATGTATTTAAGTACCTGTTTGTCTCGCCCTCACTTGTCCAGTCATTAACGTGGCTCCATCTGTCAGCTCGTCTCCTTCCCATGTCTAGCCTTCTCCTTTTGATCCCTCATGGTTCTATTTATTTTCAGTTCCTGTTTGTTTTGTTTGTTCTAATAAAGTCCCTTTTGTTTCGCCCAAAACGCCTGCCCTCAAGTCTTTTCGTCCCACCAGACGTGACAGAATGACTGGACTCCACAGTCTGCCCTATGGCCCTTCCCCAGGAGCCTCTTTCGCTGCACATCTGCACCTGACCTCCTACCGGTGGCTGAGCCTTGCTTGCAATGACATGACAGGTATCAGAACAAAGTAGCACAGCATAAAACATTGTTCAAATAGCCTACTAGGAACATACACCACAAGTAGAGCCATAACGTCATTCCATAAATGAACCATGCACAACGTAGAAAAACACTGAAAGTACAACCACACTGACATAAACTAAGTTGCCCCTTAAAAAAAGTTACTTAACACACAGACCACAGATGATGCAACTGGCAAAATAGATTTTGTGTGGCTTCAGTGCAACATCTGTGTTTATAAACCTTATTCTCACTTTATACAGTGTGCTAGAGCTGATTGATTAAAATGGTACATACAGCCTAACAGAAAAAATGAAGAGGTCACAGCACAATTTTTGTTTTCACTCATTTCTCAATTTATGGGTGTGTCTGTAAATAATATATATTTATTGCAAACTGCAGCCTGGTTCTTCCCCGCTTCTCATGAATGAAGGGCTTCTTCCTTGCTTTATGGGACTTCAGTCCTGCTTCTAGGAGCCTGATACACACTGTCCTAGCAGTGCACTTCACACCTGCACTTAATGTCTCCCATTCCTTTTGAAGGTTACTTGATGTCATCTCTGGCATTAGAAAGTCACTTCCACGCTTTACCTGGCTGGTTCAGTGTCTCCTGTACTGCTATTTTAGACATTTTGAATCTGAAAGCAACCTGCTGCTTGGCGTAGCCTTATGCCAGCAGAACCACGATTAAACCAGGATTTAAAAATGCATGTGTTTGAAAATACAGAGCGGTTTCTTAATATCCTCCGCGGCTGTATACATGCATCCATCTTGCAACTGTTTATCCGGTGCAGGGTTTAGGTTAGCTGTATACACTCAATATGACATTAACGCTCGTGATCTATATATCGTACTGTTGCCACAAAAATCCCTGCAACGGCTGCTATTCAGAGCATCATTAGATGTTTCATCGTTTAATTCATATTAGCAGAAAATTAGTGCGAACACTCAGTGCTGTTTTACGACTGCTGATCAAAACCGCAAATGTACCTGAGACATTGTACATTTGCGGTTTTAATTCACTTCGATTTACAAACAGTAAGAGAAACTGGAACAAGTATTCATATTAGCATGATCATTATGGATTTTTTTTTGACAAATGAATAGTACCGGTGTACAATGAACAATTTTCAGGAAAAAGTGGACCAGCTGGAATTTTTCTATTAAAAACATGCATTTAATTTGCAATGCAATTTTTAGGAGGGTCCACGATAATAGGAGCCGCTTCACTGTAATAGGCGCGCCCTGAGCGCCTCGCTGTGACTGGAAGATCGGCGTAGAGGCAGAAGCCCACCCCCGCTCGCCGTCCACTCACCGACCGCTCCGGCTCCTCCGGGTGATGGTTCGATCCCCGCCCGTGATGCTGAGACCAGAACTGTCGCAGCTCGAGCGCTGATTGGCTGCACGGCGCGTCCTTCTTCGGTTCCACGCAGGTTTGCGGTTCACTGGGGTTCGCGGCTTGCAGCCGAGCGCCTTTGTCCGGTGGAGCCCGCCGCGGTGCGCTGGCCAGCAACTTGTGTGTCCTAACTCTCTGTAACTGTTTTTCCTAAAAGGGACCGGAATCGATCGGGCTGCTTCATATCGGGTGAACATGGTAAGATCGCTGTCAGTTTGAACATTTCAGTGACCATGCGTGTGTCCACATCCTCGATGATGAGGATGTGGGCATAGCGATGCCCTTGATGTCACAGCGTGTGGTATGTTGCCTATAATATCATACATGCCTTATGTTTTATTTGAGGCGCCATTATTTATTGCAATCGTATCAGTAGAGCCGCTTTTATATTCAATGCAATGCAATGTTTTTCGTCCAGTTTATGTGGGCATTGCACTATTCTCTTCAGCTCATTGTATAAAAAAATCAGTGCTCGAATATGAAAAAGGTATTACTGAATAGTTGGAATTTCACATTGACGACTAACTCTTATCTGGGTTACAGAAAAGCTCTAAAATCGCCAACAATCAACCGTTTTTCTTCAGTATATTTTCAGTCACACCACACCAGTTCACTTTATTCCGATCGCACTTTCACTGCTAAGTTTCTAAAGTGAGTTTAAATGAACAAGTGTAACCCTGTAACCGGCATAGAATTATTGCCGCTGCCAGATAATGAAGTGATGATACAGTGACAAGGTCTTAATTGAGCTGTTTCATTATTTCACATCTGCTGGTGACCGGTTACCGTGTCTATTTAGACAAGCCGATTGCAGAGTTTCAAAGCTCAAAGGTCTGTCAATTTCAGATTTAGCTCGCCAATACAGAAAGACAGACAGACCTTTGAGCCTCACAAAATGGAGGCGACTTTTTTGTACTACAAAAGAGAGAATAATCTACTATTTGAATGGGTGTATGTGGAGCCGGTATTCGGTTACAGAACATCCGATCGACGCCTGTTTACTCCGCGCGTACACAGATTTTCACTCAAAACAACTTTCTCACATTAAATTATTTAGTACTAACTGGGGTTTGTAATACAAAGTATGACTTTTAAACATATGGGAAGTGCAAAACATTTCGAGGGGCAGGTGGCCGTCCTGCTCCATAAATTTTGCTGATTTGGGGGGGGAGTCCTTTACTTTTCCACGGGTGAGTGCCGACCGGAGTATTTAGCTTGATCGCCAGGTAGAAAACGGACACTGAGAACCTGAAAAGGAGGGCAAAAGGGGCAACCCCCCCCCCCCCCAAAGCGCGTGCCTTCATATGTAGACAAACAATTAGCTAAAATAACACCAAATTTGTTTTAAAAAATGATTTCAGTTACTCGGACATGGTGTTAAGCCTCCGGGTGGCGTGGTGGTTAAGGGTAAATTGTGCCTGAATGGTTTGCAGAATGTCCAAAGACACAATAATAACACAAATAATAAAGATAATGAACGAAATACATTAATAGCTTATCGGCTTTATTATTTTGCTGCTCGCAATTCAAACTACTGCAGAAAAGGAGGCTTTGAGGTAAAAAGTGATCAATGTAGTAAAAATTAAATGAATAAATAGGTGCAGGAAGGGTCATTGTGTATAAAATAGAGAAATTAAGATGAAGTGTGAAATGGGACAGAAAGACAGAAAGGTTAACCCGGGGCAGAGGTGGGAGGTGTCAAATCTTAACTTTCAACAATAACAATTCTGTCCAGGTAAGGTTTTGGATTTCACGTTTTGTTAAAATACATATAGGGCTAACATGAAAATGCCTAAGACAAATATGTTTATGTTGTTATGGCATGCTGTGCATAATGGGGAAAACTTCTTAAACTATAATTCTAAACACTGCTAAATGTTGTAATGTGGGGAACAAATTAAAAATACAACACGGGTGATTACAGTTTTCATATGGAGAAGCAACCTGTGTAGAGTATGCAGAATTACATAATGTACTTACTGTACTTGCATATGTTGTATGAGGTTTAGGGAGAAGAGTTTGTGGGGGGAAACACAAAAAACGCGGGGGGAGCATGATGTTGGACCCTAACGCTGGAGCTGGGCGACTATAGCAAACGCGGGGGGAGCATGATGTTGGACCCTAACACTGGAGCTGAGCGACTATAGCATACGTGGGGGGAGCATGATGTTGGACCCTAACGCTGGAGCTGAGCGACTATAGCATACGCGGGGGGAGCATGATGTTGGACCCTAACGCTGGAGCTGAGCGACTATAGCATACGCGGGGGGAGCACGATGTTGGACCCTAATGCTGGAGCTGAGTGACTATAGCATACGCGGGGGGAGCATGTGCCGCTGTAATTTCAGATCGTTTTAGGCTAGCCCACCCTTCAGATGTCCGTTACTGTAAACGGTGGTGAATCTGATCAATAAGCATTAAAATTCTCTCCACCGGATAACCTTTCTAGATGAAATCAAAGGCTGCACTGTGCTCCTGAATAAGCTGATATGCTGTAAAGTGAGAGGAAAATATTATGTCATTTTGCAGGCTGGCATTTTCAGAAGCAAATCTGTTCTTTGTATGGTAAAGCTTTTCCCGGCAGGGTGACTAGTGATCTTCTTAGATAAAGATGGAAGATACAGATCCGATCAAGGATGCTCATGCATCATGTCTGCTGATTCATAATAACCCCAGTTAAATCTACACGAAATGAATATTTAGTGATTTGCAGGACTGGCAGACAACCAGGGAAACAAGTTCCCTATATAAGTTGACATATTATTTGAACAACTGCACTGAATGAACTTCAATCTTGGCAGCTATTTTCAGCTACTGGAAACCCAGGAAATAGGTGGCTGTCGGTGGAATTTTTATTAGGGACACATGATCAAAGTATCTGTTGTTGAACATTTCAGATGATTTTGTACCCAAATTCCTGTACTGAATATTTAGTTTCAAGTAAACAAAAATCACAAGCCATGTAAAGGAATTCTTAATCCAGATTCCGACAGCCAGCTTGGTCTTGGTTTCTGCTAAGCTCTTAATTAGCTTTGGCTGAGCCGTCGGCTGATTGGACGGCATCGTTCAAATTGCGTTAAATCGACGTGATCAGATACCAGGTTTCCAACCTGGTATAAAATTATTCTCACGACTTTAGCAGTCAAGCATGGTTTTTGGTTTATTTGCATGAAATACTCATAGAACTGTAAGGTATATGTATAAACACGTTATCTATGATTAAATTGGATAATGGCCATCATATATTGTTCATTCATATTACATTCCAAGTGTATGTGTTAAACTGAGGTTTCTTTATTTACTCTCAGAGCCACAGGGAACTGATCAGATACCACAGAACGCGACGTGCCGCTGTGCCGGGAAGCTGGATTTCTTGCGTAGCCAGATCGCTTGTTGGATTTAAGGTATTAAGGTTAAGTGAAGGAACATGAAGTCCATTTAAGCTGGGGTACCTTAAATCTGATAAGTTACCTGGCTAAGCAAGAAATCTGGCTTGGCGATACAGGCCCCAGAAAGCTGTGCCCAGCATGGCTTTAAACAAAATGCAAAATAACCTCGTTCTTATTTACCCACGATTGAATGTCCTGCTCATTTAGGGTGAGGATACATCCATTAAGTCATCTGAAGTGCCGCAGATAAATTAATAATGGGTGTTTGAAATTAAAACAGTTGGAAACTGAAAGGATGAGGCGGACTGCGGTCGTGACGGCAACAACAAAACAGTGTTATCATACAAATGGATCACTTTCAAGAACTAACTGGTTTATTTTGAAAGGTAATTATGATGCAACACAGCAAGGAATATTCAGGTTCTCAGCTATGAAGTTTCTAGATTACAAAAATAATAGTTATATAATAGTGTAGCAGAATATGGATGAACAATGAATGAATCCTCCGTCATCACAAGAGCTTGGTAAATCACTTTTGGTTAACAGGTTAAAACAAACACTTGCATTGAGGTATTCAAATCCAGATCTTTAAAATTGATTGACAAAGCCATCTGTGATCCTAGCATACAACCTGGGAAATTACCAGTGAAGACTAAAGCATAACGTTAACAGTTCTGGCTGCACAGTAAAACTCAAATGGCCATTATGCCTATTTCATGTATCCGGAGTATTACACCATAGGGCTCTCGGAAAAGGAGATCAGAAAGATGTAATCTGTACATGAACGAGCTGAGTAAAGGCATCTGAAATGGATTAGCAAATCCAGCGAGTCGGGACTTGACTGCATCCAGGAACCATGAACTGGAGTAACACACTTATCACACGATTAACACAAAAATGCAAACATGTCCTTGTATAAACCATCTTTACCATAGAACACTTGTATATGCATACTACAAATATGGATATGAACTCAAATATTCCATCTATCCTTCATCCATGTATAATTGTTTGTCTGTCTGTCTGTCTATCTATCATCTGTGTAGCTCCCTAGAAAGTCATTTGATATTTGAAACCTATGATCTACAGGAGAGACTTGATGTTTTCAAAGTTTTCAGATTAAACAGTAATAAAACTATAAATGCATGGAATGTGGTTTGTCTTTTTGGGAGTACAGTAAGCATATTGGCTGTGTTACTCAGCAGAAGGTCAAAGTGCCATTAACATCATCCTGCAGAGGGAGGAAGGGAGGAGGCAGGGAGGGAGGGAGGGTGGAAGGGAGGGAGGAAGGCAGGGAGGGTGGAAGGGAGGAGGCAGGGAGGGAGGAAGGTAGGGAGGGAGGGAGGAAGGGAGGAGGCAGGGAGGGAGGGTGGAAGGGAGGGAGGCAGGGAGGGAGGGGGGGAGGGAGGGAGGAAGGCGGGGGGGGTGGATGGGAGGAGGCAGGGAGGGAGGGTGGAGGGGAGGCACTATATAGGACAGATACCTTTGCTGCATGTGCAGGTTGTCATCTTTATACAGAGGGTTTGATATGTTGAACACTCACACTAGCATGTGTTCAGGACCTATAGGAGTTCCTTTAAATTAATTGTTTTTTATTTACAGGACCACATAGAGGCCTTTGACAAAAAACTAAATACATTTTTGGAAGATCTCTTTGGGAAAAGAGGTGAGTGTTGTACAAATAATGTATAATTTTTCCAATGTGCACTAATAGCATTTTTGACATATATTTTTATATCTGAGATGATTTTGGAAGTTTGTTATGTAACCCTAAACCAATTCAATTAAATTGAGCTGACTCGGTAATATCTAGGCCAGTATATCTAATTTAGTATCAGTAATGTATAATTTTGCAGAACAACCTGAGGTTTTGCAGGATGTTTTGAGGGGACGCCACGTAAACAGCTCAGTAACTGTATCCTCTGTGTGGAAGTTCTGTTTACATAGGAGTATGAAGGAAACATCCAAGTCTTTCTTGGATATCAGGACATATACACCATATATACTATACACTATTCCTTCTGTCATGTTCAGCAGAAGGGAAACCAAATCAGTGACAAACTTCTGCTCAAATACAGTCATACAAATATATTTTTACACTTAATTTTAGGGTGAAGTCTTCTCTAATGAATTTACTCCGCAAAGTTTGGGTGATACTTGAAAGTTACATCAGTAGAAGATCTCAGAAGGCATTTCTTAGTAAGAAGCTTTCAGATTGTGATTGAGGCTCAATGCAGTGACCGTTCAATGTCTGTATAATCAGGTATAATCAGACATTGAATGGTCACTGCATTGAGCCTCAATCACAATCTGAATGCTTCTTACTAAGAAATGCCTTCTGAGATCTTCAGAATCTTTAGTCTAATTAATGTAGACATTGATGAGCTGCTGCTTCCCTCGCAGACTCCAGGGTGAGAGGATGGCTTCTGCTGGATTCCTGCCTTCCCACTCTGTCCTTCACTGCCCTATACCTCCTCTTAATTTACTTTGGACAAATATATATGAAGAACAGGACAGCATACTCCCTGAAAAAAGTCTTACTCGTGTATAACTTTGCGGTGACCATGCTGTCCTTCTACATGCTCATTGAGGTAAGACGAGCCCTTTCGTAGAATCTGCTGTTAGAAGCTGTTAACTCGTCATCGGAAGAAGCCGCTCAGCTTGTTAACCAGAAAAGCTTAACATTTTAAAAGCTGACCTCGCCCGTGGCCTGTACTACGAAGCAGGGTTACTGGGGTAACTTGTCGGATTTAAGGTACCACAGTTTAAACGGACTTCATATCCGTTCACTTATGTTTTGCCCAAGTAACCCCGATAAGCCAATAACCCCGCTTCGTAGCACAGGCCACTGGTCTTTGAATTGACTCTAAAACGAGCGATGCCTCAGTGATAGGACTCAGACAGTTACTAACTTGATGAAACGGTCCCATTTCAGCTGATCTTGTCCACTTGGACAGCAGGTTACCGCCTGCAATGTCAGAACCTGAACAGCGCTGGAGATGGGGATGTCAGGGTAAGCCGATTGCAGTGCCCCTTTTTCTCATTGTCCCATCTTTTAAGGAGATGCTCAGTGAGCCCTGGACAGTGAGCGTTGTGAAATATAACACAGACGCTATTGCAGAGCGTGCATGTCTTTGTCAAACTCTTCCAATTTAAATGAAATTGGTTGTGAAAGCCATAGCGCTCTGAGCTGTGTGTGGCGTGAAGCGGGTAAACGGAGAACACTTCCTGTTCCAGAACTGGGAAGCGAGCTGGAGCTCCAGCTTTTTCTGGAAGCGATAGGTACGTGCGCACAGCCAGCACCATGCAACACCATGTGCCTGAGCTGCTTGTGAAGCACCAGCACGGCATGGAACATCTCGCAGCTGCTCATCTTCTCATTGGTGCACTTTGAGCTTCACCTGAATGCTGCCACCAGCTAAAGCTTTTAGACTTAGACTGAAACAGCCCCAGTACTGTCATGATGTTTACTGGTCCTGTGTCTTTCTGAGGATTTTGTATCCATACTAAACAGGTCGCTAAAGTACTCTGGTGGTACTACTTCTCCAAACTCATTGAGTTCCTGGACACAGTGTTCTTTGTTCTGAGGAAGAAGAACAACCAGATCACATTCCTGCATGTATATCATCATGCTTCCATGTTCAACATCTGGTGGTGTGTTCTCAATTGGATACCTTGTGGCCAAAGTAAGTGTAACCCTATGCTTAGAGATCCGTTGGGTTTACTCAACTAGGTGTTTGAAATCAATTTTTAATTTGAAAATACAGCAACTATGACCACAACACCCTCCAGACTTCACTTTGGTGTTCCTATGTGCCCTTATTTGAAAGGCTTCTTTGGACCACTGCTGAACAGCTTCATCCATGTACTGATGTACTCCTACTATGGGTTGTCCACCATTCCATCCATGCACAAATACCTGTGGTGGAAGAAGTACCTGACTCAGGCTCAGCTGGTAGGTCTGATCAAGGATTTCCTGAAAGGGCAGGAAGCCTCAGTCAGGACACACCCATGATCCTGCTTTCGTCCCCCAGGTTCAGTTCCTGATGACCATCACCCATACGCTCAGCGCTGCCGTCTACCCCTGCGGATTCCCCCTCGGCTGCCTCCTCTTCCAGTCGTCTTATATGATGACTCTGGTCATCCTTTTTGTGAATTTTTATATTCAGGTATGTAGTGCAGTAGATCCCTGACATTAAAAAAATGTTTTGTAACACATGGTTATTCAATCCTGCCATCCTACAGACTCCATAGAGAGGCAGGAATCAGACTCGTAGCCATGGAGGCTTTAGGTTACAGCATCAGCCTTTGGATCTAAATTGTTGGGTTTCTTACACAATTAAGATTTTAGAAATGCACACGATCTCACTTCCATCTGAGGAAGTCTGAACCCTGATATTGAGCAAGCCCAGCACTTAACTGGCCCAACTGATGTTCTGGTTAACAAGGCATTGATTGAAATGTATATTCCTAGTACACATATTAAAGAATGTGTTTGTAGCTGTATTGTATTTGGGTATACGCCCCTAAGCGTTACATGACCGAAGGGGCTCACTTTTTCCAGAACACACTGACTGTTCCCTCAACTGCATTTTTCTGTGATTTCAGACGTACAGAAAACGCCGACCAACAGCGGACGGGAAGGATCAGAGAGAAGTCCAGAACAATTATGCAAATGGGTATTCTGCCATCAATGGGGCAAGTTCGAAGCAGAAGAGGCAGTAGTTGGATAGGTCAGGATGGGGGAGGGGAATTAAGGTAACACAATCCAAGGCCTAACGAAGACATTTCAGTGAAGCAGTGGTACAATCTCTGTACTGGGGTTTATATAGAATTCTTTGTACTTCCTTTTATATATAGTGCTATTGTTTGTTTTTTTGTTTTTTTAAACATAGACATGTGATGCTGTATGCGTCACAGTGTGGTTTCCATCGTTTCACGCAGCATCTTAAACCATTGCTCTGTATCAGTATACATTTAGGTGGAACATGCGCAGGCAAAATGCTTGAAGGAACATTTTTATTACGCAGCAGGTCTTTTTTCCAAATACCACCTTTTAAAGCTGCTGTCTATGAAGAAGACAAGCAATAGCAGGTGTGTGTTCACAGTAGAAGGCAAACTATGCCAGCAGTCATTCAAATCAAAATGCCTTAAATCACAGCACCTTCCTGATGGATTACGCTTCCACTTTGTTGTCTTAGTTTACTGGTGCAGACCACTTGAAAGTAAATTCATTTAACTAAATTATTTTAGAAAACTAAAATTTAAAAATGTGTCTTACACTGACTTTAATTGAATTTATACATGGTCAGTTTAGGAAAGTGATATATTCATGGATACTGGTGGCTGTAAAACAGTACAGGAAGAAATAAAATAGAAGGTACATGGAAGATTTGCGCAATTCACCATGATCACTTCAGTGAGCTGCTGATTTTTAATTTCAGCAGAAATATTTCAGATGTGCCTTGGTACTCCTTTGAAATGGACTTGGGTAACAGTTTATCCATGCAGCGCGCGCGC
>JAODKE010000001.1:31018480-31033606 GCA_026779605.1 Mormyrus hasselquistii | reverse complement strand
CACTGGGGAACAACGTGTCCATAACTGCCATCATACAGTGCATTAAATAAAGGTACAACGTGTTCATAACCAAGTAAATAGTGCATTAATATTTCACACAACCTTTGTTCACCAATATGTACTAATTAAACACTGCTACTCTGTATTCATTAAGAATGTCTGAAACCATGATATTAGTGAGTATATCTATAGAAACATGCCCCCAGTAGCCCCCGGGGTGCCAGGGGGGTGGAGTCCTATGGGTTTGAGGCTTGCGGTGCCCTGGTACTCCTCCATTGTTGACAGCCACTTCTCTGGTCCTATGCCTGAATCCAGCACTATGCAAGGAAGAAAAACAACATTACAGAGTTAAGAGGCTACACTAACCTAGCTGTCCACACATTTTTTTATACAAATGAAATTGAAGATAGAATTGTAAAGGACAACCGCCAGACAGGAAGCGGCACACACCTGGAGTTTCAAGCTTCCTTTTTCTTGCTCCCAGAGACTTTTGAACTTCACTAGGGGAGTTTTTCTGGTGCACATTAAAATTAGTAAAGAAAAATATCAAGCATATAAAAGAGAACCAATGATGGACAGACATTTACAACACTCCATTTTACATCAGGTCACCCATGTCCAAAGGAACTTCCATGAAATTCCAGTTCAGTATGACTGGTAAATAATTACATGCAAAACTGAAAATAGGACCATACGTTAAAAGGTCATATATAGTTTTTCCAGAGCTACCTTAATAGGCGACTCATCCTGATCATCTGGCATGAATACGGAGTCTTTCAGGATAGTCTTTTCAAGTCCTGGGAGAAAAAGGACAGGGGGGAGTCTACTGCTCAGAACAATCTCCTATGCAGACTCAGCCAGTAGTTAAATAATGAAACATGTGCATTGTTATTCTTACTAAAACAAGAAATGTTTTTACCCCGACAAAAACAAATTCATTTATCATTTAGGAAAAGAATTGACCTTCCACGTGGGCTTCAAACTTTTGTGCTGAAATGAGAGAATACTCCAAGCTGAGCTCTCTGGGCTGGACCATGGGCTTGTGGCTGGCAGTTCCGCTTTGAATAATTCTTGCAGTCTTTGGTGTTGAGTGCTGCCGGGAAAATGATTGCAACATATTTTGATTGAGGCCAATTTCAAAATTCTTAGGAAACACATTAAACTTAAATCACTTAAATGTATTTGATACAACAGACAGATCTCATCCGACAAAATCTGACTAAATCTGGAAAGAAAGCCTTAAGATCTCTGAAGTCGGAAGAATGTTAGGAATCTTCTGTCCTGTAACATGCCACTCATCAGGGCAACAGGAGGGAGCGTGTGAAATTAGCACTCGCAAAAATCTGAACTCATCTGTTGATCGGATGAGTTCAGTGGAAAAGCACTTTACCTTGATAGTGCCAGGTTCCTCAGCACTACTAGGTGAGGACTGGGGCAGAACTTGAAGGGAATGAAGAGAGACAATCACGTGATGTTTTGCAGGGAATCCTACGTGACGCGACATTGGCAGCCAGCATACTTCTCAGAGCAGACTTAGCTTTGGGCTTCTTCCTAGTGTAGTCTGACCTCGGCAGCTCTTTCACACGCAAACTATCGCTTACTCCTCCCTGAGTTGGACTGCTGTTCCTCTCGGAGAAGGCAGCAGCTTTGGGTTGATGGCCCTGCAGTGACAAAAGGTGTGACCAAAAGAGCTGTTTTTTTTTCTCGTTCACAAGTTGGCCACCTAGTGGTGACTATTTGTATGAGAAATCGCCCGACCCCGCTCTGCACAGTCGGTTAACCTTGCGGGATTCTTTTGGCTTCTCTCCCGTATCCTGGAGGGACTTTGCAGCTCTGCATAAGATGAAAACAGCACCTTTGAATTGGGTATTATCAAATTGTCTCGTCTTGCCACATTTGGGCAGATTCCTTGTGCAAAGTGATACTAAACTGTGCATTAAAATCAGAAAGGAAGAGCATCAACACAAACATGAGCACCATGTGCCGTCTGGGACAGCATTATTCCACATACAAGCTGCTTTAAACAAAGGGGAAGGTGAGGCTAGGCTAGATACACGGCAGGAGACTAAAACAATGCCATTCAAACATTATTAGTCAGTGTTCCTGCCATATGTATTAGGAAGGTGGCAGCTTTTGTATATGATCCATCCTGCAGCTGCTCATTCAGCAGGGTCTTTATGGGAAAAGCCCTCAAAAATGCGATCGTACCCTTTTGAGGAAGCAGATGGACTGAAGAGTCTCTTTCTGGCCATCGCCATCTGAGGGGAAGATAGGGGGCGCAGTTTAAAATAGCTCACAGAGAACCACGACAAAGTTAGTGATGTTCCTGCTAATCCTGACGAGTGACAGTGATTTTGATGAGCGACTCTGGTCCCCATACTGACCTGGTAGCTCCTGAAAGCTGCCAGGAAGGACATGCTGTCTGTCTTGCTGCCATGTGGAAATCCCTTTGACATGGCACTCTTAGTCTGAGATACTGCACCATTAACTTGTGCCAGTCCAAATACACACTGCAATGCACACTGAACAGAAACAGGACCAGCCCTGGCCTTTTTACGCCAGTACAGACGTTCCTCTACTTAGGAACTTTCAACTTGTGAATTTTCAGACATACGAACGAAGAGGACTGCAAGTCCAAATTGAGTTCGTTGGGCTCCCGTTTCCTGTCCATAAGATCAATATTTTTTTCTGCGTGCCAATTAGGCCTAGTACGACTTCTGGCCGCAGCAGCGTAGCGTGCGTACTCCCAGCATCCTACTTCTTTGTACTTGCATATACCCATAAAATGCTGTTGAATAACGACTTGCAAAGATTTCAAGTTACGAACGGCCGTTTGGAACGCAACTCGTTCGTAATTAGAGGAGCGTCTGTATAACATTACAAACTTTTCTTACGGGTACTGAGACAGAGACACAGCTGAGAGCAAAGCGTGGGCTTAGAGCACAGGGTCAGCCATTTGTCAGGTGCCCTCAGAGTGGATTTTGGGGTCACAACCCCAACAGTGCTACAACAGTTCTGCTGACCTCAGGGTTCGAGCAGACCTTTCAAACACACACAGATTTCTATCTCACAGAAGCACTGCTATAAAACCTACCAAATCCACTTTAAAACAAACAAATATCCGGCACCCACAAAAACATTCAGCATGACTTGTAAAGAGCATATCGAGCTGTGTTACTACTCCCTACCCTCCACCAACATCCCATAATACTTGTTAAAGCAAGACGCAAACCTCTGATTCTGACTCATCAGTCAGATGAAGGAGCTCGGCTTTCTCCCTGGAGACACCAAGCACACGAGGAGGTGTTTAAATACTCCACATGGATCAATGCATGGAAAAAGCACATTATAAAAAGATGACTCACGATGCTGATGCAGGTGACTTCTGATCATCATCATTGACAGCAGTCACCTGTAAAAGGACAGACTGTCACCTCCCTTACAAACAAACAGTGACTGCTCTAAAACAGAGGCAGTTTCAGTTCAGCTCTTACATCAGCAGCATCTAAACAGCCTGGGTCCGAGCAACTGGAAAGGAAGTGTGTTACAGTACTTCACTCGAAAATATTATTCATCCGAAAGAAATCCTGGACTGACACACAGACAATGCCTACTTTTCTACAGTAGAAGAGGACTGTGGTTCTGAAGCAGAGAGAACATTAAATAAAATGCTCTAAAATACTACGTATAAAATACTCATCATTGAGAAGATCTCTGCTCACGGACTGTCCCTCAGTACTTTGCTGGAACATGAAGGTAATGCATCAGTCATGTGGCCATGTAAAGCTTCATTTCACTATGGAAAAGCAACCATTTCATTTTATCTGAATACAGTACTCACTAGTTTGCAACATAAATTTGAATACTCTGCGAAGTTACAGTTTACTCTACATCATAATCCAGCTAAAAAGTACCAAAGCATACTTTACAATTTGAACGTGTTACCAATTGTAAATTGTCTCCAAGCACACGCCTGACTGCATTCTGGATGTCATGCTGCGATTCAAAAATGATTTTCACGGTCCTTCCTTTTATATTGATGTGAGCGACAGGAATTTCCATTTGAAGAGTCAGGATTTTCTGGTCATCTTTCTCTGCCAACACAGAAAAAGGCACAGGATCGCACACACCTGGCCAGGAGTCAAATCTGAATCAACGGCAGCACATACACTACATCATCTCTTCCTTATAAAATGCATACTGTGAATGACACTAGCATAACTTTGGGGTCAAAACTGACTACTTACCTGCGATGGAATAATCACTGATGGCAGCTTTTGGCAAGTTTATTGACTCCCAAAGAGCTCCCTACATAACAGCATGACGAAACACAAGAAGCGAGTCACTTGTCATGACAAACCTCATGGACCATCTAAAGCAGTCGATGCAAATGTCATTATTGTCTCGTTTCCATCGACAAAAAAGCCAAAGTGATCCTACCTCTGGATCATTCACAAAAAAGCTGATGCAGCATGTCCCAAGGTTGAAATCTACCCAGAACTTTTCGAGATTCTCATCATCTGGTTTAAATAGCTACAGAGATGGAGTTATAATAAACAAAGATGCATTTCAGCATCATCTAAGACAATGACATGACTATGTTCAGCTTTAACTTATACTATGATGTGTGAATGAATACAAATCGGACAGCAGATTGTATCAATGCTCACCTCAGTCTTGTCTAAAAAAGCCTTGATGCAGGGGAACGTAAACACCCTGTCCAGCAGAATGGAAGAGAACCACAGAAACATTAATTTACAAACTTCGAAAGGACCTATATTTCCAGACATCCATAAACATCATCTGATCATGTTTACTGGCTGCATTCCCTCTTCATTCTTGGAAGACTGTGATAAATTGATAGTACTACTATAGTGCCCTGGGCCTGACTCTGCCAACTCTACCGTTTGGTTTATAGCTATAACCATAGGGCTATTCAACTCTGGACCTCAATTCCAAATCCGGGATGTGTTTTCAGTTCTCTCCGGTAGTTAGTTTAATAATTACTGATTCTGATTGGCCACAGAGGCTTCACATCTGGCTCATGGGTAAAGGAAGGCTGGAGAACCAGCAGGGGTCGATCTGTGAGTTGCATAGCCCTGGCCTGGAGGATTGTCACAACACATAACACACTTTTTTGCTTGTAAACAAGAAAGAGTGTGGATACTACCACAGTGTAGTGGGTATTTGCATAAAATACTTAATGGTAGGGTAGAGCTTTTTAAAAGTTGCAGACAAAATGGCAAGATATTGCAAATAAATTAGAGCAACAAAAAGTATTGGTTGAGCAAGCTGTGATATACCTTCGTTCATCTCCATAATGGCTATTCAGTTTGTTGAGAAATCTTCTGCAATCCTTAAGGGGGAAAAAGGGAATTTTGGGTTTTTGCATATTAAAAGTGTGCTGCTGTGTCAAAATTTTGGTAAACCATCTCACACATCATAAAAACTAAGAAACAAAAACTTACAGTCTCAAATTCCCGGTCATTTATTGATTTGAAGGCGTCTGCAAACAGTCTGTTGGGGAACCACTTGTAGACTAGCTCTTCTCTCCACTTCTTGGTAGTCATGCGGCAGAGCGATTCAGAGACGGCCACCTGCATTTCATAGTCTGAACGGGGGCCATGCTGCCTTCAGACTCCACATTAAAACCCGCAGATGTATATCACCACGATTGAGAGACGAACTTATAAATATCAGTGCGCAACGTACTTACCACCAACATCCACAATCACTTTAGCCAGTTCTTCACTGGGGAGGGAGAAAATGTACCAAATCCATGAAAGGACTTTTTAAAATCTCCACTAGAGGGCAGCAACTTCAGACATTGTAGAAAATTCTATACCAGCATTTGGCTTCAGCTATTTTAATCCATGAGTCATACAACAGAAACCTACAGGAGTAAGCAGTGGTCTTCAGACAGACTGAGCCTCTTCCTCTCCTCTTTGGTAGCTCCATCAAGGATTGAATTTATTGTTCGAATAGCCTGGAATTATGTACAAGGAGTTAGCCAATGCTGGTGCACAGCTATCAGCCTGCTATGGTATAAAGTAGCATCTGGTGCTCCCACTGTACCCTAATGCACACAGAAGACCATGCACAACACGACAGGAAAGTCACCTCCGCTATTACTAACCAATCCTGTCAGAACCTCCCCTGCTTATTGACAAATGACCCTGTGAGCACAGGGTGTCACATTAATGGCGCCGTTCACATCCTGTCACATCAAAATGACCTCACCTCTAAACGAAGGTCGAACTGCACGTCAGCGTCTGTGACGAGCGCGCCGAATCGCAGCACAAAGATGTCGTGAATCTGGGACTTCCCTGAAACGCCAAGGCAGAGAAACAGTGAGCAGGAATTGAGTGTGATAAAGCACCTGCATTAGTGATATGAAGGGAGAGAGATGCAGGAAAATCAGAATAACCTTGCAAGCTGATCCGACAGATGTTCTAAGGGAAGAAAAAGGACAAGTTAGACAGGATATGTGACGAGCACAGCAGTGCAACGGAGGAAGCGTAGCCTTCATAGGCACTGTGGGGAGCACAGGCACCAAGGGGAGAGCACAGGTCACTCACCATGGAGGTGTCGTAGAATGCTTCAATTAGGTTCGATAGCGCTTTTTGGTGCTGTAGATCCTTCACCTTCAAAAACTCCACAGCTCTTTCAAACCAGGCCAACATGTGCAGTACAAAGAACATTGGTCAGGCCTCTTAACATCATTCTTTTCATTAATTAAATGTCCTTTTGCGGCATATTCTGTCACGTGTTACACAAACTAGTATCACTTATCTTTACGATAAGACCATGCTGGATGAAGGACTGGATGAGGTCTTCATCACTCTGACACACATTTTCAACGGCTCTCAGAAGCAGAAAAACCTTCGCAAACTCACTCCTGCCAAGCTCCTTGAATGCATTTTAAAAAGATTTAAATAACTGAATTAATGAAAATAGCAACTCACAACCTCGGGCTGCTAAATGACTGTAAACATTATAAACAAAGCTAATAAAGGACGTTTACCTCACTAATTACTTTATCCATCCGGTTTACCAACGACTTTGAGGTTCTCTCTTCAAGAAAAGCATCACTAATCCTTTCGGCATTTTTAGTGAAGAAGGCTTCTTCTAAAACGACCTCGAACTCAAATAAGACAATTATTATTTGCATTTAAAAGGCGTGGGTTTTGTACCTTTCTCTCTGGATCATTTACACAGCTTGGCTTGAATGAAACACTACACTACAATTTAAAGTCATTTTCTGTAGTTGTTTGAAGACATTTGCAGCGCCTTTTACAGACAGCAAGAAACACAAGAGACCGCACCCCCGTGTTAAACCGGCAGAGAAAAGCTGTACGGTACAATGAACTCACGGCCAGTCAATATGCCAGACACTATGGAAACGTCATACTTTAACATGCGTTAAAATAAAGTAAACGAGTTTTAAAAACTGACTTACAACCATGATTTCTTTCTTTGTTCAGCTTTGGAGAGACTTCCGAAGTCCGAGTATCACAGGTGATTCTAATGAGCAAACGCTCAGAGAAGGTAACAAGCACCAAATTTACACGCCTTTCATTTTTCATTAAATATGGCCATAATATAGACCTACGATAAGCAATTTGGTGAAGTGTCAAAAATACCTCTTTCTTGGAGGTAAACGAAGGGAAAGCCCTCGGGTGATTTTATCTGACTTATCCCACCGCTGATTGCCATCGCTGTTACCCGTCACCCACCCTGATCGTTTCCCGTGTTTATTCGTCTAATAAACGGCTAGTGCAGGTACAGCATTACACTGCCTTTAATTAAATTGGAATTCCTGTCGATTTCTTGTCTTGTGTTTGAAAATGTTGGATTAGGTCTATTAGGGTATTTTGGGACACAGTTCTTGATAACAGGATGACTACAAACACGCCAGTGAAAGCTGTGGAATTCATTCATTTAATAGTGATAACATGTGGGACAACAACCACAAGAGCACCAAGTGATAGGTGGGGCTTACACCCGCTCATTTTAACATCTGTCATACAAAAGATTATTACATTTTAAATCTAACCCTAACCATATTAACCCGGTGAAACGGCTAGCAGCCTCTACGGACTGGCATTGGACTGCTGTAACGCACTACGGGGGGATTACCTCACCCTACACACATTACTTAGGTAGTATCTTATTCGTTTTGATCATCTGAATTTTATTGGTGTTTGCTCTTTGTCTTTTCAGTTCAATTTATTGTGCACGTCAGAGTCCTCCCAAGGCGCCTTACGTTGGTATGATGTGATACATTGCAACATCATTAAGACAGAGTAATACAAAAACAATGAATGTATTTTTTATTCAGATCTTTATTTTGCATCACCACAAAAGTAATTTTCTTCTTCTTTTACCTTCTTTTGCTATTACCTATTTATACTTAACAGGAGTTATGTATTACACTAATAACTGTGGTAATTTTAATAATTTGTTAAAGAACACTGTGCGTAAAAACGTGTTATTTTCGCTACTCCAATCCCCATCTCGACCATTTTAATGATTACCGTCAGACTTTGAATAAATCGCTGTTTGTGAGGATTGAGTAATGGAAAGGGCCATTTGTATTATGCTTTACATGGAATTTACTAATAGACCATGCAGGTAACGTGGCAGGTTCTGCACTAAGTAATTTGTTTGGCCGATAGCTGTCACCTGTGAACCAGACCGGCTTTGATGCGGCATGTGCTGTCATGGCAGCCTGTAGCGCGTTACCTGTATACCGGTTAACTTAACTTTGTTCCTGTCTTAGCAGCGCTTGCCAACCCTTAAAATATTCTTAAAAGACGTCGTGGTTCCAGTAGAGTGAATCTCAACACTGCACTTTCATGTGACTCAAAGAAAAGCTGGCGTCTGTCCCATGCAGGCTGCATTGTGACCCGTCAGGTACATCATGATTTATCTCTGCTTCTGACACTTAGGCCTATCTTACGGTCATACAACAGAGATACTGTGTCAGAAGAGCTGAGAAAATGTGCTCCATCTAAATAAGAAATTTATTAAGCGACAAATCATTAAGAATTTTATTTTTTATAGTAAAAAACGAATTATTGTTTGATTTTTTTTTTGTTTACATTCGACACACTTTTGCAAACCTTGAGATGGTCACTTTGGTTAAACTGTTTTTTTTTTTTTTTTTTTTGGTAAATAAAATATCGCGTAAAGCTTGTTTATGTGGTTCCACGAGGATTTTAAGGATAACTGCGTATCACTATCCAATTTATGCAAAGCTGTCTAATTGTTTCATATTTACTCAAAACAGGGTGACAGTTAATAAACCTAACCGGAAGGTATTATGTAAATATGAGAAGAAGCCCTTAGAGCAGAAGCCGCAAACTCGGACTGAGTTTGCTAATTTTTCGGAACTAAGTATGCTAATTTTTAATAAACAAAGTTCTAATAAAATGCATTAAACCTAAATAATTTTTTAAAACGGCAGTGTTTAATGTGCTAAATTTAAAAAATGTTAACTCTGACAAAAGATCTAATGTGTATTAATTTGAATAATTTTGTCTACATGTATGTAGGCTGTATACATTTACATGTATACATTTTGAACTACCACGTGTGTGTGTGTGTAATATGTATGTATCTTGGATTAGTATATATGATAATCCAAAATGGTCACACTACTAATTCTGTTTATGAAATGACATTTCATCATTTTTGTAAATGTTCTATTAATTTCCACATTTATTTTTTAAATACATAAGTCAGTGTAAATAATGAGTTTTCAATGAATGGTATACCTATACCATTTTATATAGGATAAACGTAACAAATCAGCGATCCTATCACTAGAGCGACGCGGTTGAAAATAGGGAGTTAGGTTACAGAAAACAGTATAGCGGACACACACACACACACACACACACACAAAAAAAAAAACTAAATAATTACAAACTTAAATTCAATCCATAATAATGAAAAATTAATTATTATGAAAGCATTGTGAAACAGCATTGTGCGCGTATATACGCTTACGTACGCGTATGTATATATATGTGTGTGAAATGTATGTGCAATATAAAGATGATTTTATTTTTATTATCTTATCTTCACTGCTCTGCAAATAAAGCTAAAAAAATATTGTGTTTAGAATATAATGTAGCCATAAATTATTAAATTAATTAAACTAACGTTAGTCACACACGTATAACCCGGGTGCAGAATTATTAGTCCAGATTAATCTCTAATTAAGAATGGACTGTTTAAAAATAGAGAATGCCCAGTATTTTAACTGAGTATTTCATGCCTGGAGTAAAACAGAAAACCATATAGTTACTTCTCTGTGCAGAATTATTAAGGAATTTATTATTACTATTAAAATGAGCAAAAAAGGACCTTACAGAGAGTGGGAAAAAAATAAAATAAAGTGCATGTCAGAGGGATGCAAAGCAATCTAAACCGTCAAACTTTTAAAACAAGATCAACATCATACAATCGAGTGTTTGATGGCCAACAGCCAAAGAGGGAAGATGCATGGAGAGAAGAAGACACGTATTAACTGTCAAATTAAAGGGGAGACTTCCAGAAACTCATTAGAATCAAATGCCGCCATTTTTCAAAACTGCAGTCTAGACGAACAGAATCTCCAGAAGTATCAAGTGCATTGTGCGGCGTGACACTGATAAGGTCACAAAGGCTGAAACAAACTCTGCTCAATAAGGCACACAAGCTAAAACCTCAACAATGGGCACGGACACGTCTCGAGACAGAGCAGAAGTATGGGATGGTGGATGGACATCTTCAAGCACCAACAAGATGGTAGAGGAGTAAGGATGCAGGCGGCAATTATCAGTGCTGAACTTGTCAGAATTTTACAGCTTGCACATGGTGTAAAAATTAAGTACAAGTTCTCCTGCCAATTTATAGAAGATGCCTTCTTCAAACACTGGTACAAAAAAGTCAAATGCAAAATTTTATAATATTCATGAAAGACTATGTAGCATAATATTCCATAGACTGGCCAAGAAAGATGAAAGGTGACTGAATTATGAACTGCCCCCCTTCATCCCCCATTAGGAACTACTGGGCCTTACTAAAGTAAGAGATTAACCAAGGCGGCAAACGGCACACTTCTCAGAGCTGCACCTGGGACGCGATCCTAGCTGCCTCAGATAATATAGGATGTGATCAAATCAAAAACTTGATTGGTTCAATTGACAACAGGCTCAAAGTGGTTATTGAGTACAGAAGTGGCTATACGGGACATTAAACCAGGTCAGGTGGTTTAATGGTCATCAGTTCATCGTTCCTTATATAGACTGAATAACTAAGATTGTTTTTCATTATTTTTTCTGTTGATGGTGAAGAGGTTAAACGTTTCTGATTGCCTAATAATTGTGCACATTGTGAAAATGTTTTTGTTTTATTTTTGTTTGTGGCAAACTAACGTAACATCCTGTTTCTAAATATATTTACTTGGAACGAAAGAAAACTTCTGAATTCACTTTTATAAGTATGCCCAACTTTTGCTAAAAATTATTTTCAGGAATAGTACTTGCTTAATAATTCTGCACACAATGTATATGAACATATACTGAAAAAGTACCAATTTCTACCTTTGAGGGTATAATCACTTGTCACTGGGGGTTCAAGGGTCTGCCAGTTGTACTTTAGCTGTAGGTAATTGTACCTTTTAAGGTACAGAAATAGACTCTGAGGAACAGTTTTGTGCCATTGGGGGTATATTAATGTTTGTACCTTGAGGAACAAAACTGTACCAGGGCTGGAGCATTTTTTCTGACAGTAGAGTATTCGTAGGAATTAACATCCTGTTTTCTGCTCTGAAAAGTGGCATATTATTTATACAAAAAGTAGGAATTATTGACATAATAGAAATGGAGGACACACTTAACATAGAACATGCCCTACAAATCTCTGTTGACTATATAAATTAGCATTTCTGTCTATGGTGAACTTCTTTTAATTCACAATGCAGATATCAAACATTTGAGGGGTTTACATAAAGCTGTTTTCATGAGACTTTACCTGTACTGAGTGTGATGCCGTATTTGGTATGGTGCGTTGGTTTATGGTGCCGGTCAGTTTTATATACATGTTCCAGACTGGTCTTTCATTTACACAAGAAGGTATTCTTGTTTTGTAGCTCAACAATGCTGGTTATATGATTGCGTTCATTTAAGCTGAGTGGCCAGAACAATAACTGGAATGTTTGGCAGAGTACGGTTTTGTCCTTTTACTAATCATGAGATGCAAGCATCATCAAAAATATATCACACTAAGAGTAAGGGGAAAAAAGAAAGCCACGAATTCGATATTGGTATGTCCGTGGCTGTTATGCCAGACATAACGATGCATTTTATTTAAATGGAAACAAAGCTAAAATTTAGATTGATGAGCAAGAATGTAATCAGCCCAAACTGGCGGTTTTTTCTGTACGCAACATAGAGCAGCACTTCTGTGGACAGTAGGGAAGAGAAGGGCAGGACCATCAGGTGATATGTTCAGGAGATTAACCTGAGGACTGACGCGGAGAGGTCCACCCTCTTCCTTGAAAGGAACCTGCAGGCGCTCGGCGGCGATTATTACGCTGCTGGTTGTTTGGGGGCGCGGCTGAGACTAGCAAACACCTGCAAACTCAAATCAAAGCGCATTGGCAGAATGGCCATTCGTCTTTTTAGTGATATGAAATTTGACGGATATCGTGCTTAGATTAAATATTAATACTTTCAAGCCTGTGATGAATAATGACTATTGAACACGGATATGCATTTATGAGGTTTTTCGATTGATAGTTTACTGTTTTTTAACTCACCAGTTCCGTCATGTCAAAATCGTCAGAACAGTTTGAAGACTCAGATTGTGTTTGTTCATTGGGGATGAAATTAACCTGGGATATCAACGACCCTCGGCTGCCTCAGGTATGCTGCCTACCGACACTTTTTGCGAGCTGTTAATAGCCGTGGACGACTTAGTTTATCCAACTTTTGTAAATAATTCATATGCTTTATTAGAAATGTTTACGCGATGAGCATATTTGCTTCACTTACAGCGTTACTGAGAAATGTAACTCGCGTAAGGTAGGAGATCACATAGGCATTATCCGCTCGTTGTCAAAAACTGTGTAGTAGGTTACAGTCTCCTAGATAATAAACTGGGGGAAACGGATGGATCCTTTTTCATACAATTCTGCTTTACTTAATGCTTACCTTTTCTCCCTAATTATATTTAATCACAAGTATGTCAAATAATCATTAATTTATTTGCACCCATTTTCCCTCTAGGACATCAAGCAGTATGACACTTTCCAGGAATGGACGGAAGGCTACGTCCGCTATATCTACAGCGGCGAAGACAAGAACGCGCAGCGTCACCTGAGCGGTTGGGCCATGCGCAACACCAACAACCACAACTGCCAGATCCTCAAGAAGTCCTGCCTAGGGGTGGTGGTCTGCAGCCGGAGCTGCACGTTGCCGGACGGCACCAAGCTGCAGCTCCGGCCCGCTATCTGCGACAAGGCTCGGCAGAAACAGCAAAGTAAGATGTATCACTCGCTATGCCTTTGTGCCCCAAATCGATTTTATTTGCTTTACTAAAATACTTAGAAATCTTGTATATCCAATAGATTGGTTTATAATTAATAATTATAGGCTTTACGATAAGTTTAGCCAATAAAATAATGCAGCAATATACAATAGAATATGGAATCAGTAATTTATACAGTAATTATAATTTAGACATACGCTTAACTGGTGAAGTGAATAGTCGACTTAAAATATACGCATATAAAATTAGACAGTTTGAAAATGAACTGATTTGCGATTTTCTCATGATTTCTCGTAAAAGTCTTCCCGGTGTTAAGGATATTAAGCGTGGGGGACACCTCCAGTGAATCTTGGCTGATTTCATGGAAACTGGCTAAATCAGATTTCCACCACAACATAAATTTCCAGCACAACATAAAACGGAAGTCTTTATTCACAAACCCGGAGGGAATTGCGCAATAGTCTGTCACACAAAACAAAGTTTCCAGTATAAGGACATGTGGTCCAGCGCAGCGCTGGACTGGTAAAATTGTTCATGGCCCCTCCGACCCCAAATATTCAGCTAATTTTGTTGTAAATAGGCTTGTGTTTGTGTGGTGGGCCTATACAGACAAATGTCCGAGGCCGACTTCTAATCCCAGTCCAGAACTGACTCCCTATGCTCTTACATAAGTGACACATCAGTATGACAGTCCACTCGACGCATCGTGTCACATACATACACATCATTTATCACTCAGTGTCGCACACAAAGGCCAATTAGCACCAGCGCAATGAGTGACGCTTGACTCTCATAATAATGGACAACCAACAAAACACAAAAAGAAATTTACTTCGCCCAGAGTCGTCTCGATTAGCTAAACCGCGCAACTACAGAACAAATCCGTGCAATAGAAGAGCGGAGATAAGCTGAAAATCTAAGTAAAACAACAATAACAAAGAATGGGTTTCCGTAGCTACAATGTTTTGACCCCGAATCACAAATTTCGGATTCGGTTAACTGATAAAACTTAGACCAGCTGAACTATTTACATCCACGGTCATTCAGTAATTCGTCGGGGAAAACATCATACAGCTACTTATAAAAAGAAACAAATAGGCCTATATTCACTCAAATTTGCATGAATAAAACATTTTGCATGATAAATAGAAACATCTCCAAAAGTTATTTCCAAGCAGCTTATCACCCGGAACAATAAATTGAGCTACAGTTCATTCCTTCCTAAAGAGCGTGAAAGGCCTTCTAAACATGTACTGTACCGATCACAAGCTACATCAACCACAAGCGGGGGTGCGTTTCTCGAAACCATCGTTGCTAACTTCCGTCGTTCGAACTATGTAAGTACGACGGAGGTGTTTCTCAAAACCATACTTCAAACTACATAGGTAACGATAGTGCGGACTTACGTAGTACGATGCATCGTTAAACGACGCGGGTGTTTCTCGAAACCATAGTTCGAACGAACGTTCGCAAACACTGTCGTTAAGTTGTGTAGTTCGAACTTAGTTTAGAAGCGTGGTTCCATGTAAATTCGTCAGCGAAGGTGGAAAATGCAGTTTAATAAGGGTATAGTCACCGTGTAAG
>JAODKE010000001.1:30950415-30963294 GCA_026779605.1 Mormyrus hasselquistii | reverse complement strand
CGTCAAACTCACAAATTGGGCAACATACAGCAAACTTTGGAACACACACCAATGTAGGGACTGGTCTTAGCTATACAAATATATTATAATCATTCACAAATTCCTTTCAGTTTATTAAAGTGAGCTATTACTTATGTATGTGTGACACAGTTTCGGTTCAATTGCCTCTACCTTGTCAAACAGCTGTGGTCATGAATATGAATGAGATTCACCTGGGGAACTCCCCATACCCAAATGAGCCTGTCTATTCAGTGTGGAGACAAAAATGATATATCATTTGTAGTTTGGTTTCTTGAAAACAATAGAAATGGTAAGGATCATAGAATGAGGTAATCAATTCAATCGTTCTAGCGTGATTAAGATCAATCGGCTTGTTTTGTGCCAGTCTTTAAAAAAAATTCTTCTTAAAACAATCTTCATCGCTGTCACATTCTACATCAGAGGATAAATTAATTTCATCACTGCTGTCAAGAAACTTGTTGCGAGCTTCTTTGGAGGAGAAATGCAAGTGTGCAATTGTAAAAATAATAAATACAAACTGCCACATTTTGCGTCATTGTCAGTTAGTGTTTCTGCACGTGGCTTATCTCCGCCTCGAACAAACTTGTCATTGGCATATCAATAGTTGCTCACACTTGTGGGCACGTCCACAGGTAAGACATGAGAAAACATGCTAGCTGATTATATTACTAATTACATATAAAAGCAGACGTTTGTGTTTAAGAGTGGGCATATTTGAAAGAAGACACATTAAGGCTTGTAATATTTTAAAAACATTTAAGAACATTTTAAAGGCGCAGGTGCCTGGGCTTTGGCCAAAATAGCATCGATTTAGGACAAGTAACGCCAACAATGCAGTAATTTAAAGAATATGTGTTATTTGTCGTTATCTTTAAGTGAAACTACTCTTTTGACTGTTCACTCCCTTTCACACTGTTGCCACATACTAGGTTGTTGCTCGTTGATGAATGACATATTCACCTAAAACAGGTCCTGTCAGACACACGTCCTTGCAGATATGTAGTGTTTAGGAACCGATAAGCAGAACCAAAATTCTAAAAACTGGATACCCGGTACCAGGTATCTTTTCTAATTTGGACCGTACTTTCAGTTTCCAAACCTAGGTGTACATTTACTTTCATAAATCGGAGATATAAGGAGGACTAAACAATTCATTTTAGACGCTGTACTCATACATAAGGACGAATGCTTTTTCCAGTGACCATTACTATGAATGCCATTTTCAAGATGCAGCCATTAGCACAGACTGTCAGCACCGCATTCATTAAAGTCGCCCTTTCATTCCTAACCGCAATTACTGAACCTCGTTGTTTAAAATAAACATACTCTGGGTGAGCTGCCAAGATGCAAAGCCATACACTGTAGCCATGCTTTGCGGACACAACACAGATGTCCTTTTAAATATACTTTTTATTTTGATATAACAAACCAATTACTCAACCTTTTAACATTTCACAAACTTCTCGGGAAAGACTGAGGCCTGCAGGTTTTAATCCCCACCAATGCATTTCAGAAATTTCAACTGAAACACAAGACTCAGAGTAAGTCTTTTGAAACACCAAGCTCTTTTTCAGATGATTAGTGCCGTCCACTCATCAATCATTCAAAACAATTGCAAACAATCAGGTCCGAACTCTGATGGCTTAAGCTATTAATTATTAGTGATCCACGATGGGTGCAGCACAGATGTTTTGCACTAGGCTTTCATCATGTGATTCAACATGATTTTAATTACAGGAGGAACAGTATGAATAACAATTTAATTGGCACTAACAAATTATTGGGCCACAAACCAGTTTTTCCAGTGGATCAAGAGGTTTGGTGTGGGGGCAATATAGTGGATGGGAGGGGGGGATACTACGAAAAAATGAATGCGCCACCAGTATTGTAATTTATTTTTTTATTATTGTTGTTTAGTGGTAGCATGATCCCTCTGGCTACGAAGGTAGACTAATTAGACAAATGAATTTAGGCCAGTTATTTTTCAGTTACAGCTATAACTGCATGTTTTAGCGGATGCTAAATTAAGTCCTCAACAGTTTGCCCATCTCCAGTGCTTCACTCAACAGTGTAACGGCCTAACTGCACTGCACACAGCCCAACTATGTATGCAACTCAGTCTAAGTGGGTTTGTTGTGGGAAGAAATGGGTGCCATGTACCTCAACTGATATCAATGTAGTGAATAAAGGGAGAGAAGCTTCTACCCCAATATGGTGATACGTTACCAATTAGCATTCACACTGGAGCCATGTCAGAAAGTTACCGCTAATGTTACTAGGTCACCAGGGGATGGACTACTGGGTAGATTAGATTTGGTTTTGCTCTCAATCCCTTAAAACACCATAACAACAAAATAACGGAGATGCCGACAGCTGATTCTCATCAGCATTACATGACTGAGGCTGTGTCAACACGCTGGAAAGTGGTCCAGAGTGCCCTGTATGCTCATTTGTTTTTATCCAGGATGAGCCTATACGGAGCCGAAACATTCTAACATCCCCCCATAATCTTTGCAAAGTGCTGAGCATTGGGATCAATCTTTGTTCATCGTCGTGCTTGAAACTTCAGCCCAAGCAGCGTTTGTTCATTACGGCCTTGTGAATGTCATATGCCTTCCAGATGTCAAGGAGTGTGACGCCATCTTCAAGCAGTGTTGCAGTTACAGCCTGGCATAGTGTACGTCTCGTGTAGTAGCACTTGAATAGGGCAATGATCCCCTGGTCCATCGGTTGCAGAAGAGAGGTGGTGTTGGGGGGGGGAGAGAGGGGAGGACAATGATGATGACACAGAGATGAAAGGTGACAATGTTTGTTGGGCGGCCAGGAGCGTTGTCTAAACAAAAGAAAAATTTTAAATGGGATGCCCTTCTTACAATACTTCTCCACTGCTGGTTCAAAGTGGTTGAAGAACCAATCCTCAAAAATTTCACAAGTCACCCAAGCCTTCTGATTAGACATCCATATTACTGGAAGAGATGCCTTGAAGATGTTCTTCAGCTCTCGAGGATTCTGGGCATGATAAACCTAAAGCCGCTGCTAGTGTAAGTCACCCACATATTCTCCTAACAAAAGGGTCAAACAGTCTTTTGAAATCTTTCATGCCCAGCATATCCTTCTCTTCCTTGGATATAAATGAACAGCCTGGCATCATTTTCCAATAGAAATCGGTCATATCTACATTGAACATCTGTTCTGGAACAAATCCTTTTTCAGTAATAAGCTATGCCAATGTAGCAGGGAATTTGGACACTGGTTTCAACAGCTGACGGACTTTCGCCTTGGATCTTCACACTGTGAAGAGTCTATTGTTGCTTAAACCTCATAAACCATCATGTACTTGGTTTGTCGTTCACATCGAAAAACCTTTTCTTGAGGTCTGCAAAGACAAAACTTTATCCTGAATCAACATCTGGCTTATACACTGACAAGTCTGCCATTCAATCCAAAGGGAGAGAAGTTTTTCCATGTCTTCATAAGTCCTGCCTCACCTCTTGTTGATGACGGTATTCTTAATCCCTGGAGGTTCATCCTTAACATGGGCTAAAATCTGTTACTTGTCATGCACGATTGTTAATACAGTCGTCCCTTTTGTGATGGTTTATCAGACTAACGTTATCTTCTAATGATGCAGCATGACACTTAAGGCTAGCACTAGAGAAACGCTCTTAGTACCATGTAGAAATGCACTGATGTGATATTCGGATCGGTATCGGCGCCGATCCAGATCTATTTGATGGATCGGGTATCAGCCATGCGTGACTGATCCACGTCCTATATTTACTTATTTAGTTTTCGGCACTCTCTAAAAAGATAGATTTAACGCGAAATAGGAGCTATTTGTACAATCAATAGCATGACAGCTCTTTCCCATTTTACATGTGTTTTTTCGCGGCATTCAGATTTAATGTGAACACTGCCCCTCAGTCCTTTTTGCTACTTACATGCGAGTACAGAAACATCCGCCCGCTGTGATGTCATGCGCATACACTCCTCATACTGTGAAGAGTAAGATAACACATAACGATCTGGGAGTATTTTACACTTAACAGAAACCAGTAGCATAGTGATTTGCAACCTTTGTAAAAAAGTTTTGAGAGATGGAAATAGCGTTTAATGGACAATCCCACTTAAAGCGCACACAGCTGTGTAAGACAAAAAAAAAAAAGCAATAGATGATTTGGGAGTCGCTAACTTGGACTGTTTTGTGAACTCCCTGCAGCTTGTGATACAAGAGGGGCTGCCATTGCAATAAAGTGTAACTGCGCTGACGCCAATGGGAGAAAAAGTGTGCAAAATTTTAAGCATTCGCCACTTGTGTATACTTGTTTTGAAGATATTCATATTGGACTGCAAATGCCTCAAAAACGCTTAAAACAAGATGTACAAACAAGGTGGAACAGTATGTTATGTATGCTTGTAGTAGCCTAATTAAATATTTTGTCATACATTTTTTCCATCTGTATTTATAGCTTAAATAAAGTAAAACAAGGTAAAAAGAGCTCCTGTATCGGAATCTGTATCAGTATTGGCAGTTGTGTATTGGAATTGGATCGGAACTGAAAAAATGTGGATCGGCCCATCCCTAGTGCCATGGGGGCAAATATTAAAGTCACAAATCCAACACAAATGAGACACTGCGAATAGCACAAACAAGTCAGAACTAAATTGGTGCGCACAAACAACGCTGCCATGTGGTGCAATTTGAAGTTCTCAGCACCAAACACCAGGTAAATAAGATCTTTTTTTTTTTTTTTACATTTCTAAGCTTTGATTTTATACAACATTATTGGCATATTTAAATATCGCCTAACGTAAGTAAGGCTGAGTAAAGCAACTTAAGATGATTTGTATTCTTTTCCCCCTCACATACTTTATGCAACTAAACTGAAAGTTGAATTCAACCCAAGATGAATTGACATATGATGTAGTACTGTATGTATAAGTGGGTTTCAGTGTGCTTGAATGGGGTGTAAGAGAGCGAGGAGAGCGATTCGTCGTTGACCCCCACCTAACTAAATGCCTGCTCTGTGATGAATGCATGTGGGGTGGGGGCTGAAAACAGGCTTCCCAAGCACGTCACCAAGGGATTTGATTAGACTTTTTTTTGTGTAGCAGCAAAGATTTTGGTGTAGCAGGCCGCCACAGGAAAATGTTACTAGATGAAACACTGCAAACACTGCACCTGTACTAGAGATGCACCAATCTGAATATTGGATCTGTATCGGCTCCAATCCGAATGATGGATCGGGTATCAGCCATGCATGACTGATCCACATCCGATACTTATTTAGTTTTTGGCGGTCTCTAAAAAGATATATTTAATATGAAATAGAAGCTATTTGTACAATCAATTGCCAGAGCGCCCTTCCTCATTTTAGACGCGCTTTTGGTTGGTGTTCAAGCTGAACAAGAGTCAGAGGTGGGGCTAGCATTTAGTGGAAAAATCCCACTAAACAAAGCGCACGTGATCGTGTGAGACCGTGCAAGTGATATTAAAAAAATGCAATGGATGATTTGGGAGTCACTAGATTGGGGTGTTTTGTGAACTCACTACATATTCTGATACATGAGGGGTTGCTACTGCAACAAAGTGCAATTGGTGCTGTTGGCAGTGGGAGAAAAATGGGGCATTTTAAGCATTTGCCACTTGTGCATACTAGCTAGGAAAATATATATTCAACTGCAAATGCCCCGAAAACGCCTAAAACAAGATGTACAAACGAGGTAGAACAGTATATTACGTACGTTTCTAGTAGCCTAATTAAAGACTTTCCAGCATATGTTTTCTCATCTGTATTTATTAGCTTAAAAATATATAAAATATTCATAATACTAAAAGTAAAAAGAGCTATCGTATTGGAATCTGCATCGGTACTGGCAGTTGTGTATCAGAATCAGATTGAAACTGAAACTGGAACGGCCCATGCCTACTACAGGTCATTCCTCAGCTGTGCCCAGACAAGAGTTCGTCAAGGAAATCAAATACGGCCTTTGTTGATAACATATACATGAAGTAGGAAACTAATCTTCAACACTAGTGGTCCAGCAGCCCAGACAGACCATAATTATTCACAGTAAGTCGAATGCTGGGTTGCAGAAAAACCTTTTAAATGAATATTACACCATGAAGAGCCTTTAACAATGGCCATCTGCCAAACATCTTCCAAGCCAAAAATGGAAAACATGGGGCTTAAGAATGTTCATGCATCAAGGTGACAAATCTCATTATTTACCACTAGTCATAATATTATTACTCATACTAGGAATATTTTCATTTCAGCCTCAAAGGATCTCTCACTGCCTCCACAACAACCCCCCCTTCAAGAACAGTCATCAGCTTGTTGACACATTTCACATATATTCTCAGAATAAGACCAGCCAAGTAACCCTCAAAGCATCAAAACTGCCATAACACCAAGCACAGAAAGTATCTCAAAGGACACAGATGTGGTGTTAAATATCTTCCTTTTGTTAAAAGCAGTCCTAACCCTTGTGCCACTTTTATTTGCATTAAGTGCCATTCCAGGTGAGCTCTTAATTAAGCAGGACTGGTAAAGATGGAATTCCTGACAAGATGGTCCCAATATTTCGCAATAATTGATTTTACCTGGAGTGTTTGTACTTCACCATACACAGGATGCGAGTGGGACATCCCACAGCAGCAGCCATTACCACTACTGCCGCTTAAATAACACAGGTCTACAAAAAATTCTTTTTTTTTTGTTTCGTTGCCAAGGTTTTTTTAATGGATTTAGGGAGTTATGAGGGTGCTGAATTCAAAAAATCACATTAGTTTTACTACTTTTTGAGATGATAAAAATCCATGAAAATAATGCATCCCCCCAATGCGACTTGTGTGTGATAAATGCAATAGCTGGATTTTTCACCTATTTTGACTTCACCAAGTCAACATATTTCACAACAGAGGGCCAGACTTCCACTGCTCATTCGAGAGCTGGCAAATCTTCGAGCCACCGGTGGACACAGAAAGGTAGAGGGAATCCTGAGGATGATATTGCAGCTGTGAAGCTGGTGCATAATGGAAAAGAAACTGTAGTGCTTTGAGCACTTTCTCCACCATCCACACTTCAAGAGCAGTCCTGAATGAGTTGTGAAGGGTATGTAGAACACAACTCCCTACAGTTACTAACTGTGCCCAAGCAAATCGCTCAAAGTGTCAATGTCATCATGGATTAAGAGCCCATTGTTGCCAGTTTGATGACTTATTATTTTTTTTTTTTAAACATTGCATCGCGCTTCGTAGACATTAGTCGTCTTTTTCAACCAGCCACAGTACTTTTTTTTGAAGCATTGACATTAATAATTAACTAATTTTGTATTAATCAAATCATACATAACTTTTTCCTCACTATGAGATTTTACATTTCTTTATTGTATGATGTTAGACAGTTTACTTACTAGTTATAACTAAAAAATATTCTTCAAACATGTTGCGTTAACTATTAAATATCTCAGAAACCAGAGCCAATCTGGCAAAACCAAAGTCATATTCTCAAATCAGCACAATGAACTTCATATAAAACCAGACATCGTTGGCAACAAGATCCTTGTATGCCAGTGTAATGATTCATCAACAATGAACTGAATTTTTTAAACTTAAACTTAGGCAAAAGCCAGCGTTATACAATCGTTTGAGGCACACAAATCATAAGATCCCTCCTGTTATGTTCTAGATTATCTGTGCAGAAACACACACACAGACACACCTTCCATGCAGCATCACACGTTCAAAGGTAGTCCAGTAAACTGGGCCTTTTGTAAGGCCTACCCAGAAGAGGGCTGTTTGAGTAACGGTGCTTGCCATCAAGTCATTTACTGTTTGCCAAAGCACACAATGAGCTGCAAAACCCAGAAATCCAATTTCATTCTCATAAGAGGTGAGATACATGAGATATATTGGGCTATTATAATGTACCCTGAAAATGCAATGAACGTGATTCACCTTCATCTGCAACTAAATTAACAATTCAACTTCAACAATTCAATGACAAAAACATCTCAGACTGGCACTGTGCACAAACCATTTAAAGAGCCATTTACAGACCCTTATATGTAGAGCACCCTTTAACTGTTCCAGAAAACAAATATAAAAATTAGGCTTGCTAGAGCACATTCAGACATTTGAGCATAATGCATTAACCAAGCTTACTGAACATTGCATCTTAGAGGCAAAAATGTTTCCATAAATCCACAAAGCTATGGCAATTGACAGAATCTTTAAAATAATTTAATCTGGACAAAAAACTTATTTTCCCATAAAAAAAAAAACCTTGTACAACACACTCTTGCTTAGCATGGCAGTATATTCCTTTGTCATATAGCAAGATTTATGAGACAGATTTGCATTTGAATGTTAACGATTGTAGTCATAAAAACAATGTCAATAAGACATGCATAAAGCCATATCAGTGTTTCCCTTACCATTATATTAGGTGGGCGCCCTGCCCTCCCAACAGCACCTCCCCCCCCCAAAGGCCAAGTAAATTTTATTTAAATTTTATTTTCTATATAGTACCAGATCACAATATAAATCATAAGGTTACCTTTCCTATAGAACAGGTCTATACATTGTCCTTTTATTAAACAAACTAAATTGCTCCCCGATACGTGCGCACAGACATGTGTGCGCACACTCCCACCAGCAGTGTGTTGGAAAATATGTCGCATCAACCACCTAAAAAGCAGACAAAGTTTTTTTTTTTTTAATATATAAACGTTCCCAGGGTGGCAAAGAACTATCACCATTTTAAGCTATCAGATATCACTTATAAAGCCTAACAGTTAATGTATTTGCAGGTAGGGCTGCAACGATTAGCTGACGCTATTGACGTCGACTACAAAAAATTGTCGATGTGTCAAACAGAACCTGCACTGCACTGTCTGACATGCCCCCCATTCGCTATTTTGAGTGTGTCGCGGATGTAAACATTTGGTTAAACTTAATACTTCATATTCAGTGTTTTTTCTTCACAAAAATGTAATGTTTTATGCAATCAGTAATAAGCAATTTTCATTACCAAAACACACTACTAACTTAGGTTCTTAAGAAAGGGAGAGTCAAGAACACCACAAAAATGTCATTGTACATAACTTTATTGGTCATATTTAAAATTAAATATAAGTGGCAAGCAGAATACAGGCTCGGTATACAATGAGTTTATACAAATCGTTCCAGACATCATGTGAAACGTTAGAAACCGTACTTGCTAATATTTCTAAACTTATACTATAGTTGGGCATTGGTTTGTCAGGGCACAGCACACAGAGACAGCCTTACCCAGCATTGTGCCTTATAATCCAAGCACACGAATATACACATACATGCACTGCTCATGTTCGAGAAGCCCAGAAAGATACACCGCAGTGACAAAAGCTGCACACTTTGTGGATAACTGTCATAAAAAGAAATGTTCTGATGTTTAGTTCAATTGTTATATTGACTGCTCTCAAAAAAAAAAAAAAACCTGAACACCATGAATCCCGTCGGTGTCCATCTGCCCCCCCCCCCAAGCTGTAAACCTAGGAGAAACACTGCATATTAAAACCAAAATAAAAGGGACCACCAGTACAGCTGGGTGGTATGACCAAAGATTTATTTCACTGTATTTTTCAAAGTATTAATCATAAGTGAGTTGTCAAGAACCGCAGAGGGAAAATACCACAGTGTACTACAACTACGTTTTTCATTTTGTCATGTAATGGTAAAACTATTATTGCTTTGCAGTAACGTTACAGTGCTATGCCCATTGTTTTTACAACAGATCTGATTTGATCGCGTGTTAGTGAATGTGTCTAAAAACAGACTGACTAGAACTGAAAGGGAATCCATTTGGGCCCATGCGAATCAAAACTGAATTGTTTTGTGAGGTAAACAATATTTTCAATTAAAAGCTCCATATTTGTTTTGGCACATATCATTAAGTTAAAGTTCTTCCGAAACATAGCATGAGTTTTAGACTTGCCCATTTTTATTTTCAGCTATTATTTTCAGTCAAAAGTCATTTTTGTGCTTTGAAAGTCAGGATAATTAACAAGCCATGCCCATATGTTAAAAGATTAAGAATTGTATACAAGCCTTTGGCTTTTCTTCAGTGGTTTTCACAATGTTTCCTGTGACTTTATAGCTTTTTCCAACATCTCTCCAAATATAAAAAGTTGCTATATAGTATTTCAAATCTCATTCCTATAGGATTGATGTTGAATCACAATCAAATCAGATTGATCGTTTGTGAAATCGGAATCAAAATCGGGGCATCTGTGCCAATATGTTGGAATGGAAGCGAGTTGCTAAATAAGGAGCGGTTGCATAGCAGCATTTTAAAGTTAACAAATATGCACACCAAAATGGTCAAAAGTAGTACCTAACAGCAGCTAGTTCACAGCACAAAACTGTTAAAAACCCATTCATGATAAACAGACAGGGCAAAAACCAGCACCAATGCTGACTGAAGCTGCCGTTCCCTGGGCATGTGTGTTTGAAGCCTCCTTGCTGCCTCCTCTGGCAGCATGTGGAGGGGGAAATGCGAGAGTGGGTCAGGGAGCCAGACGGCCAAAGATATTTCAGCATAATGGCCCCGGAGAAATGCCAGGCCTAGATCTTGATTGTCGCTCCCTGACTGTTATGCAACACCGTGCCGCCTGAGCGACCAGCAGGAGGTGATCCGCTGACAGATTTTCAACCTGCCCTGCCCTACCCCAAACCCTGCTGCCAAGGCACTACAGAACAACCCCCCAAACCTCCCTCCCAGAGGCTCCAAGCCAAGGGTGTATGCTCAGCTGGGAAGCATCCAGCCTGGCCCACAGAGTAACATGTGGTCAGACCTTCTGCTGACCTCATGGGATCAGTCACCTGGTCCAGCAGCAGGCAGGAAAACCAACAAAACAGTAGGGAAAAGGCCACACCATTTAGAAAGTCAAACAAAAAACTGCAAGCATATTAATAACGGGTCTTAATTATTCCCAGGGAACACGTCAGTGCCAGAGACCATTAACATACACCAGTTCTATTCATTTTAATGCCTCAGAGATGTTAGCTCTCCTGCAATTTAGACATTTTCTGTTATTTATAAGATAAATAAACCCAACCTAGAAAACCAATGCAAAATCAGATTAGGGGCTGTAAAATTTCAAAAACGTTCTGTGCCTTTCATACAAGTGTAGCAGTCAATTTCATGTAGTTAAAATAAAACTCATATTTAGAGAAGTAGTTAAATTTAATATCTGTCTTGGCTGTAAATACTGCAGAGGTGGGTGTGGGTGGGGATTTATTAGTGTCTACAAAAATCAGGATCACCAAACAAAAAAAAAAAGGAGAGAGAGATGCTCTAAAAGTCTGAGCGTAGAACAATTAGCCACCAGTGAGTTGCTATCAATTAACACACCAGAAATCAAGAATGCATGCCATAACACATTCACACACAGTAAAACCAGCTAAATGAAGGGCTTCCCCATAGAGAGAGACAGACTTCTTGACACAAGGCTGGAGGCTTCAGCCAGATAATAGGTTTGCCAAGAATCAGTTATAACTCCAACAGTGCTGCTGATCATGCTGCCAGGTATTTTTAACTGCCGCACAATGCCGAAATTACAAACAGAAGAATAAAGGAGCTTGTGACACAAGCTGGTATTAAACTCAGCCTACAAAATCACTCAAACAATTGGTGCGCTCATTCTGTAATAACTGTCATTGTCATTAAAATAATGTCACCAATTGAAATTCCATCACTCATTGCATTGCAAACACCTGCATAAGTATGAAACCCATTTAGACCCATGTTTCTAAATCAAGAGGCCTACATGATTAAGATTTCTCAGAGATATCAGTAGAGCTGGGAATTGCCAACCTCACCACGATATGATACGCATCACGATACGGCGCAACAATACGAAACATATCATGAAACATTCTGAATAATGGCTAAATCACAAGTATTCTAAACAGCTGAACAGATCGTTTATTATTTATTATTATTTATTTTGAGGTCCACAATTAGAACAGAACAAATATTATTCATGCTTTCATAAAAAAAAATAAAAATACAACAAAACAGCCTATTGTAACAAATTTAAATGTTGCTTGTACTAGCAGCTATGGCTTAAACGAATTCGGATTTTTGTGTAGAAACAAAAGTTTATCCACCTCAAAGGGGGATCATCCCTTTCAATAATATCACATATGCCTGATTTACAAAAACAAACGTTTAAGATTAATATATCTCATTACATAAACTTAAAGTTTCTCTCTTACAGTGTTTATTTGGAGAACCCCTAACCTCCGACTAAAACGGTTTATTCTAACTTCGCGTTCCGGCTTGCAGACGCTCACTTCCCGACCCGCAAGTAGAGGGATGACATATAGAGAGCGGTGAGCGGAAAAGTGCGGTACGACTTCAATTTGTATGTAAACTTAACTTATTGGTCTCATGTTAAGTTTCATAAAGATTATCTTATTTGCTTGTTGCTTGTAGAAACTGCAATGAGCTTGGTTGGTTAACTGCATAACACAAATAGCAAGGCTTATAACGCAGCGGTACATAGCGCGTGTGTCAGTCACGATTCTCATCACACTATTTGCTGTTAGGCTGTAAGAGAGTAAGGGTGTACTCACACTAGGCATGGTTGCCATGAACCGGGCCTGAGTACGATTGTCCCCCCTCCCCACCTGGTCTGCACTCACATAGGGTTTCAGCATTCGTGCCGGAGCGCGCTTACGTCATTATGGTGCGACGGTTTCAGGATAAATAGGAAATGGAGTCTATCACTCTGGTTACTTTGTTGATAGAAATTTTGAGTGGTTTGGTCCGCGGTGGTCCACAGCCCGTTGCTAAACAGGTCTAT
>JAODKE010000001.1:30914608-30930576 GCA_026779605.1 Mormyrus hasselquistii | reverse complement strand
CACCCTGACACTGCCCCGGAGCTCCTCTTGTGTGCGGCTACCCCCCCTACCCCCCCCTTTAACCCCCCCCCCCCCCCCACTACTACAGGGATCCACCCAGACAATCCCATAGGAGGTGCTGTGGAGCACCAGTGCAGCCTGACTTAGGCTAGCAGTTCAGCATGAGGATTAACATTGAACATCAGGGCACAGTGGAGACAGACCATAATACTGTACACACTGACTGCCACAGCTCTCAGACCTGGACCTGGAAATCTTAAGACTTTATACCGTTGATTTCCTATAGTCCCTGAATTGTCTGTTACTCCATGAAAAATGATCCAGTGTGTCATGTGATCATACAGTTGCACGTGAGTACTGGCTATTTAGAGATTTGCTTCTCTTTCTCTCTCTCTCTCTCTCTCTCTCTCTCTCACACACACACACACACCCACACAACCATTTGTTTCATAACAAAGATTTTATTGCATTTATAGCATAAATTTAAATCACGCACGTTACATATTTCTACAGACACAGAATACAAGTCAGTACACGAGACATCAACGCGCATTTAGCATTACGTCATTATAAATACAGTAAACGGTGCAGCAGAAATGATTCGTTTTGCTGCCCTCTTGTGGGATTAAGGGATATCACCTCGCCCTCATACTTTCACGATCCAAAAAAAAAAAAATACAATCACTAATCACTGAGTGGAATGCACAGGCATTTTGACTTTTAGAGTTGACAAGCTTATAGGAAATTAACTTATCTGATAATTTCTCACATTTATCTGATAATGTTTGCTATATGCAGGTAGCATGGAATATTTTTCGTTTTGTAGTAGCTGTATTATGCATTTGACAAAATATAACGATTCTATCCCGGTAAAATAGGCTGAAATTGGTCTCTGTTTCTTATTTCTTACTGAACACTCAGAATGTTGCCTAGGGTCACTCAGAAACGTCACTTAAATGTAACATGGCTAGCAACGCTTAGCATCTGAGGCTAACCCCACTCACCAAATAATTTACTTTGGGTACAGTTACAGCCCATTGTGCTCTGCTAAGTGACATTCTGAACAGGAAGTGTAAGGGAGCCTGGGAAACCTGTCTGGAGGGGTGTCAGTGTGCCTTGTATTTTGGATTCTTGATTGTGGTCACTGCACTTTTGTAGATCGGGTTATCGCCCTAGAACGAAGACAGAGGAAACAATCTTGAGCAAAATGATGACACCCCCTTGCATGTGTGAATGGCCCATCGCAGCAGGTCAGATGCCGCTGCCATCAGCGAATGCACTCACCGTGTCCCAGCGTGCGCGCTCCACCTCGTTCTGAAAACGGGCGAATTCCCTGCGGTCATGAATGGTGGTAAGAAGCTTCCAGAGCAGCAGGAGAGCCAGGCCCAGCAAGACCACAGAGCCCGACACCACGGCCGTGATCAGGACCACGTTGGGGCCCGGTGGGCATTCTGGGAGGAGATGACATAGGAAACATCAAGCTGAAGGCCTCAGGATCGGGACGTTAAACTCTTAGTTCATAATGGAGGGAAATTAGCACGTGGCTGGTTATGCCTCTGTGTCTATGGTCGGAAGGTTGTTGGTTTGAATCCCATTAATAGTCACATGTGCAACACCCATAACTCCCCAGAAAATGGTCCAGTGCTGCTGGATGCCAAGCTTCGCCCTCCTCTCTGTAAGTGTGTGAACATCAAGGAGATAAAACAGAGGCATGCTAAAAATGCACAAATGGTAAATAAAGCCCCATTTGATTTTAATGTTAATTCTTTGCTGTGAGCAGAGCTGCTGGGACCCCACGTGTGTCGGGGGTCTTTTGGGGCTTGCCTTTATGGACGGCTATGGTGAGGTGGGCAGAGGTGTTCCCCCACTCGGCCTGATGGGAAAACTGCACCCAGCAGTCTTCAGCGTCCCTCTCACGGCACCGCCGAAGCCCTGCGTCCCGGTTCTCTTGGGGGAGGAGCTGGGGGCCTGGAACCATTGTGAGGTTCAGCGAACTGCACTCAGCGTGGCAGCGCCCATCTGCCAAACCCGGGGCAGAGATCTGGCACAGCACACACTCCCTGCCGAGGAAAAGGTGGGGTCAATGTGTCCTCCGAAGACCCCACAAACCCTCAGGTGGGATTCAGATGTGGCGCCCCCTACCTGTGCATGACGCACACGTCCGGGCAACTGGGGCAGAGCTCGCAGCTGGGGCCCTGGAATTGGGCATCCCCGCAGACGCAGGTGCCGCAGACACAGTGGCCCCGCCCACTGCACAGTAAGCCGTTAGGTCCCAGGCAGGTCACCGTTGAGGTGGGGCACTCGCAGGCGCTGCCGCTGAAGCCCGGAGAGCAGCGGCAAACACCGCACTCACACCTGCCCCGCCCTTACACCCGCAAAGCACGCTAGGTCAGCGCACAATGACGTCACCAGCAGATCACAAACCCCACCCTGTAACTTAGGGGACTTAACATTGTTTGCAGGAGTTTTTCTCAGTCACATTTCCTAGCATTATGAAACTGTTCCTGTTTCCTGTTGCCTCAAAAAACTTAAAGATTAAATCAGGCATAAAGTGTTGACTGACTGTTCTGCTAACAGTCTATTATCATAAGAACCTTTTTATGGAAGAATAAGTCATAAAAGATATGGAACTAGGAGAGGCTGGTCTGCAGACACATGATTCTGTGCAGGCACTTCCCTGGTCACCCGTGGCATGCAGTAGGCCCTCATACCTCCGCACAGGACACCCTGGTGCTGGTCACAGTGTAGGTCGTCGCACTGGCAGTACTCCCCGTAGTAGGCATGCTCGGAACTCCGGCGCAGCTTGTGGCACACACACTGGCCGCACACGCAGTCACCGCGCCCGCCACACACCTCCGAGGCGTTGTCCCGCCGGCACCGGTCGCCCATGGTTGCCATGGCTGCCTCACACTCACAGAATGTGCCAATGTGACCTACATCACACCTGAGGTATTGGGAATGACCAACAGGTGGCATGGCGGTCAACCACGTATTAAACACTCGAGCTCGGTGTTCTGTGTTGCTCTTCAGTTGCTCCAGAAAAAGCACAGTTGTAAAGTCGTCTTCAGCACATCTCAAAGCCTTTCAACGCATGATGGCCAAATCATGCGTGAAAATGATTCTTCATGCTCCCTGAACTACTCTTTTGTAGGTATAACCTGGCCAGCCAATCAGTAGATTCAGGTACTCAGCTGACTTCATTTCACTGCTGCATAACGTTGCTGAGCTGTAATAATGATCCAATCATTTGGCCCTTATGTATTTGCATAAGGCAGTAAATATCAGCCCCCCCCCCAGTTGTTTTTGCTCCTTGCTTTCTAACACTTTTCCACCCCATATCCAAATCAGACTCCAATTTCTTCCCCTCGTCAAGCGGTTCTGGTCTCCATCCTGCCTGATGAACGTCTGACAATAATGGCTTCAATATTCAATAAAGGATGTAGCGTGATGTGTCTAAATATCCCAGCATTGCGGGGCACCCCCACCTGCAGGCCCCGCACTCCAGTGTTCCGCGGCCCCCGCTGCAGTTGTGGCTGTGGGGCTCGCTGTTCTCGGCACACTGGCAGCGGCACAGAGGGTGGAGCAGCACCTCCACCTCCTCGCTGAAGCCCTGCGCTTTGATCAGCAGCTGCGATTCTGCCGTCTCAGCCGTGCAGGGCGGTGCCGTCACGCTCACCTGGAAGGTCACCTGACCATGTGGGGCGGGGGGGACAGGAAGCATGTGTCAGAGATGCTTAGGGGGGCAGCAGCTTGCCAGCAGGAACATGCTTACCTCATCTCCAATAGAAACACCGGAGCACCTGCGTCCTGCCTCCCCCGTCTGGGTCACGCGACCCTTGCAGGTGCTGCTGTACTCAATCTGGTACCCAGGGGGCAGCTCGCTGTTGTCCATGATGACCTCCGAGGTCAGAGCCTGAGGGGCACAGGTGACCAGCCACATTGCTATGGATACGATGATGTTGAGTCTGCAGTGGCACGCCCTGAGGGCATAGACAGGCTTTGTGCTTCTGGGGCTCCGCTCAAAAAGTCACTTCAGGGCCTCAGATTAACATGTGCAACATTGCTAACACACTCTCAATACAAATGCTGTGTAAAAACTCACACTCACTCACGGGCGCTCTGTCGATAGCTTATCTATTAGCTGTTTATTGTCTGCTGTTTATTTAATGCTAGTTACTGTAATGTTGCACTGCTCTGTTAATTGTCTAGTCTCTGATGAAGCATCAAAGTAAGAATTTCATTGCACTCTGTACGCTGTACTTTGTACGTATGACAATAAAGCTTTGAATTGAACTGAATTCAACTCACATTGTAAGCCTCGACAATCAACTGCAGGATGTTGTGGGAGTCATTTGATAAGGTCCCAACAGTACAAGTAGGAAATATCTGCTTCAGTTTCTGGAACCAAATAACAGGACATTTTACTGCAAAATGAACACAAAGAAATCGGCCGAAGTGCTGGTACACAACAAAAAGGCACAGACAGTGGTAACATGCTGTTTGACCCTTGTACAGGCTGTAAGGATTAAGATCCAGGTAGGTAAACTGGCACATTTTTCAACAGGCGCTTTCCATATTCAGCCCAATGCAACTCTTATGGACTGCAAAGCAGATTCTTGTAACCTCAGGATCACTGGATCACGTCCCAGATAACCCGTTTATCTAATCAAAGGTCACCTGAACTTGAACTTGAACTTCTTCACTAAAGTATCACTGGTGCTGGAAATCCCTGCAGCTCCCACCTCATACAGGGGGACCACGTCCTCGGTCACGGCGAAGATGGTCTGGATGTTCTTCTCTCTCAGCTTCTCAGCCAGATGAGCCAGGGACGGGTAGTCCTTCAGGATCAACCACAGGAAATATGACATTGCCAACATGGCAGCCAAGCCAGAAAACACAACACAAGAAGTCAGCAGCTGGTCCTAGACACACACACACACACACACACACACACACACACACACAAAAGGTATGTGCGCACACACCCACAGTCCTGTATTTACAAAGGAAGGGATTCCCCCAGCAACTCCATGATCCTGCCCAACTGCTCTAATAATCTGCTCATCCATCCATCCATCCATCCATCCATCCATCATCTAACACCATATTGCTTAACTCTACCAATTATTAAACACAGGACACTAATATGCAGTATGAAGTCATATGTAAAAATGGTAGGATAAGCGGTTGAAAGATGAATGGATGGAAGGTTAGATGGATGGATAAATGGATGAAATCATGTGTGAGGCCCATGGCCACACAGGACTCTGTGACCCTGGACTCCTTCAGGCGTGTGCTGCTTCTCCCCCCAGGAGGGAACTGCTAACCTGGTTTCAATGAGTCTGGGCTCAGACTAGCACACCGCCAAAACCAGTGATCTCACCTCAACCTGAGTGAGCGAGAAGGTGTCCACAGGCAGACACTCACAGACCCTCTGCCCATAAACCCACCAGACCCTCTCCTCATCTCTCCCTAACCCTTTGCTGCCTGTCCCAGGTCACAGAAAGGTTATAGGGAAAGCCAAGATGGGAGAAACACTGTTTAATATTAATGTGATTAATGTACATATTCATGCTTGGTCTCATTTGAATTGGCTCAGCGAGACCCAGTCTTAAAGCAGTATATCATAATATTAAAAACATAAAGAAATTCGGGGAAACCTCGCCTTGTTGGGAGACTCTGCCCCCTTGGTTAATAAAGACACTTAACCTCATCATGTTCATTCATTTACTGAGGAGTCACTCTGTAGTCAGAGCTTCTGTGTCATACTCTGCCATTAGCATCTGTAGCCAAATCTCTCTCAGAAATACTATATGTATCTTCTGCTGGGAGTTGTATCACTTTGTGTGTTGTCTTAAATGACTACTATAATGTAGTTTTATAACTAAGTGACCACTTACGTTAGATTTATGTTGATCTTTGTGTCTTGATCGTGATTGGTGTATGTTGTATTTACCCAGCGAATAAAGAGTTTTAATTACTTCTTGTTGGTCTGAAATAAATTTCTGGTCAGGATTACGTGTGCACTATACTTGACAATTCTCGATTTTTGATCCATAATTTGGTTCAAGGAAACTGGAGGTTTATATTGAACAGTAAGCCTCTGAATTGAGTCAACCAGGAATGCTACAGTTGGGGACCTTGAGTGATCACACAAGCTGTTCCTTCGAGTTTATGAGGTGTAATATTCGATTAAACCAAGCTGGCAAGTCAGATTGACTAAGCAAGCTGCCATTATGTTACTCTGAAGCCAAATTGCAGACCCCTAAACCGAGACCAGACAGGTCACACATTGAGTACATGGATGTTGCTTCATCGGGCAAAAGCAAAACTAGTGTGACTCTAATCCAGAACTAGGGTTGCAAAGGGGTGGGAAATTTCCAGTAAATTTCCAGAAACTTTTCAAAAACCCTCCATGGGAAGTAGGGTTGAAAAGGAATGGAATCTTTCTGGATACTTCCCAGAAACATTTCATAGGAAGTTAAGTTTTTTGGAATTTTGGAAATACTGAATTCTGTGGAACTCTACCCAAGCTGTCAGATACCGCAAATAATACAACATAGAATTTTACTTACAACCAGTGCAATTTCATGCAGATGCTTATTTTGGGATGTTTTACACACACACACACACACACACACACACGCACACACGCACACACACACGCACACACGCGTGCACACACACGCACACACACACACGCACACACACACACGCCCAACCTTATAACATTTAAGCATGATTTCCTTGAAGCCACCATGAAGAACGAATGATCAACACCAAGCTCCATAGCGCAGCCCGCTCGCCGCACGCATCGGAACCCCACCTGGCGCGTGCTCATGGTGTAGACATTGTCCTTCAGGTGACATTTTCCATCACTGGGCAGGATGATCCCTCCCAGCTTCCCGTCCCCTGCAAAGTGGAAGCCGGCATCCGTGGAGAAAACCAGCAGGCGGGTCACGTTCCTCCAGCCGATCTGTTCCTGGGGGGGGGGGACCAGACCGTGTCCTCCAATGTCCTTACGAGAACTTCAAACGTCTACGCGATTTCCTGTTCTACATGCAGACAATGGCCGGAAAGAAAACACACGAGTGCATTGTCTGAAGACGTGCCCCCCACCTCACAGACAGCGGCCTGCATGAGTGCGTCCAGCCCTCCCTCTGGCAAATCCAGGTTTCCCGATATATGCTGTTCCCCCACCATTTGGCTGAAAAGGTTCCCATCATTGGTGAGGCTCAGAACGTGCTGGAAGCCAAAGGCTGGGGCACAGGGCTTGGGTTCCACCCTCTTACAGGGATTCTTCAGCATCTGCTCGGACGTGCTGATGTACGGCATCACCGTTTTATCCACGAATGCCCCAAAACCTGCAGGCCGTAAGATAATCACCATCATTGGTTTCATAAATGACTTGGATCTCATCCTAAAGGGTCACAAATGACTGCTTTCAAACAAAGTGCAAAACATCCAGGTATCAGGTTAAAGATGCCAATAATCTCACATCCTTCTAGAGAAGCTCCGCAAAACTCTACAAGTCTTGATTCTTGTTATTTAACATATTTGTCATTTTGAATGAATATTCTGGAAATAAAAGCGAGTTCGGAAATCTGAGAGGCCAGCACCGATTCTGAAGTCCTCGGTGATGTTCCTCATCTCTTCCATCAGGTCCGTGCCCAGCTTCTTCACATTAAGGAGGTCATTCTCCATGGAGAAGGACAGGTCCATCAGGTAGTACATGTCGACAGGGTAGCCTTCGACACGTCGGAATTTCACCTCGAAGGTCTGGGGTTCCCCTGTACAGATGGAAGTGGCCTGTAAAGTGGAAAACTGGGAACCCCAGTAAACCCAAGGACACCCCAATCTTGGGAGAGAATGTGATTATGGTACCTCATTCCACATTCCCCATGAGAATGGAATCAGCTTAATTAATAACCCTGGGAATACTGACAAGATTTGCAGGGGACTTTGACAACATAGCTCACAGGCACTCAGCCTGCAATTGGAAGGTCGTCGATTCAAATCCCAGAGCTGGCAGAATGATTTTATCATTGGGGCCCCCAGTTGCACCAGGGACTGTCTGACCATGCTTTCTGAAAATATGTATGTTGCTTTGGATAAAAGTGTGTGGCAAATACATAAAACGTTTTTAAAAGCAGGTCACACCTGGTCGTAGCTTCAGGAGAACCTTCTGTGGTTGCAGCTGCGTGACGTCGTGGGGGTGCTGCCCGGGGTCCCTGCGGCGGGAGGCGACGGGCCGATCCTGTAGCAGCACGCTGGAACCCCGCGGGTCCTCCAGAGCAGCTGGGGGGCAGCCCCGCGACAGGAGGGCCCGGACTGTACCACAGCGCTCCCAAGTGTGCTGGCCAAGCCTGACGAAGCCCTTTCACATGCAAAAGGGGGGAGGCGACCTCGGTAAAGCATGCTGACACCCCCGGTTATGAATAACTTGATCTATGACCCACACACAAAGGAAGGAAATTAGAGATCTCTATTCCAGTGTGCTCTTGGTAAACCTTTAGATGTCATCGATCAAAGTCTAACAGTTTTATTCTACCCCTTGTCCCTGTTTCATAAACCATTCTGTATAAATGATTAAATAATGGATTGCCCTGCACAACTGTGTTGTGAAAGGTGCCATATAAAAATAAATGGAATTGAAATTAATTTTGTGATGAGAAATTTACCCCCAGTTACATATAGAGAGCACTGGCGGTCACCTTAAGGGGTGATAGTTTGTGTGCAACAATATTAACAGGTATTAAAAGACAGCTTAGTGACGATGGATGTGGACAGGGTGATGTGGATGCCCCACCCGGACTGGTGTCCCGCACATACCTCTGCTTTGCACCAGGCGCATTGTGGTCCGGACGCCAGGCACTCCTGACAGCTGGTCACCCCAGTGGCGTGGCACAACGGCTCCCCCCGGCCACCTCCAGTGGTACGGTCCAGAGGGCAGTTTGGCAGACACAGCAGGAATAGGGCATCAGAATCGCGGAGAGGGTACCTTTGAGGTCACCGGAGCCTGGTAGGCCCATCAGCCCAGGACGGCAACCGCCCCAGAACCCAAAATGACGACCCAAATGTCCGCCGCATAGCTCCTTACCATCAGCCTCTGGGACCCAGGGCCAGAAACACAGTAAGAGCCTCACAGCCAAGGCCTGTCGTATCATCTGACGGGGGAAAAATGAAACGGGAATAAAAGTCAAAGCATTCTTCATTGTCAACCTCAGATACGCTGCGGGGAAATATTCCTGTTGGTCACAGTGCAAGTGACAAAGTTATAAGCAGAATACAAATACTGAGACATATATACACAAAAATCACGGATATTAAGGCTAAACAAATACAGCTATTGGTGGGGAGAGACTGTGGGGATCAGCAGCTCCCTCCGTAAGCCCTGGCCCACACTGAGCCTCAGATGCCGTTAAACCCAACATAGAGCCCCAACCTCCTACCTCCCTGCTGGTTGTCCTGCTTCAGGCCACATGTCTGCAGAGGCAGGGAGCCTTAGAGCCTAAAAACACATCCCCCACCCCCCAGAGAGGTGGGGCCTCTCTATTTCTCTCACGCTTTCCTTCCTCCTGTCCTGCCTCCTTAACCCAAATGTGGTTTCAAATGTCCTCTATTGAACAACAAGGGATAAATACATTCAGCCAGGAATCTCAAATATTTTCTTTTAACCTTTCATCTTAACTTTTTATATATTTCTATATTTTAATACTTATTTTGTGAATGTTATTTTTATTTCGTCATTCTTCTAGTTTGTTTATTACAGTCTGGAGTAGCAAGTTTAATTTCTCTGCTGGTGTACAAGTACATTCATACATGTGACAAACAGTTACAGGTCCAGAAATTAATAATCCAGAACATGTTTTTGTTTTGAACCAACCAGTTGCGTATGAAGAGTCGCAGTCACAGATTTCTCAGCTGGTTGGTTGGAACAAAATCTTGGTCTGGATTTGTACTTTCTGGACCCAAACATTCCACCTCAGGTGACAAATAATATTGAATCTTAAATTCCAGGCACACTATAGGCAATTTAAAAACAGAATATAAACCTCCAATGTGAGTGTTAGGCTACAGCAACACACTTAAAAAAACACACATGTAGTAAAACTGCTCAGAAATGTTACGCACTGAGACAATGCACAGACATTTACAGTCACTGAATTGGCACCCTGTCTTTGATTTCCTTTGGTCTTCAAACGTAATAGCTCCACCTAGTGGTGCATCAACATAAAAACAGCTATTGTTCTGTAAACAGTAGCTGTAACATGCCCAGTGCAATTTTCAAATGTCCATCCACCCATCTTCCATACCCACTTGTCCAAATCAGGGATGCAGGGGTCTGGAGCCTATCCTGGGAATCTACAGGCACAAGCCAAGGAATAATGGGATGAGGAACTAAGCCACACCAGGACATACAAACCATACACTCCTTTAAATGTATATTTAAAATAAAAATATTCACCAGGAGGACCTTGTACCTACCACGTGGGGTGTGGGTATGTGTGTTTGTGAGGGGGGGGGGATATTGGAACCTCAGCAGCTTTATAAAAACAACTCACCTCTCCACAAGGTCACCCCACAGTGGTCAGTGATCAGCTGGGCTCAGCCTGTTCTCCCTTCTGGAATACTAACCATGTAGATTACCGGCTAGCTTCATTTCCCACTTTCAGGAACTGAAAGGAATTACCCATCCGACTTCCAACCACGTATCAGGTAAACAGAATTATTCGTAATGTAAATCTTATTGGTTAATGTAAACCTTAATGCTGTTCCAAGAATGATATTTTCAAACTAAACAATAGCTTTAAAATGGTCTCCTAAAAGAACTGTGGGTTTAGTGTAAAGCCTGTTATCTGACATTTTTATTTAATGGTTCCTTGGCCTGTGCGGGAAACCCAGAGTACCGAGAGAAATGCAGTTCAACACGGACACCGAACATGCAAACTACACATGCACAGAGCAGAGGGGTGGGACTCAAACTCACAACCCTGACGATGCCAAGGTCACAGTGCTACACACTGAACCACTTAGCTCCAGGGCTGCAGGCGGTGGGTGGCTAAGTGGATTAGGGTGCTGTGTCTGTAATGGGAGGGTTGCTAGTTCAAATCCCAGGACAGCAGAAATTTCACCATTGTGTCACTAACCCTAATTTCTCAAAGACGCAAGTTCCTTTGGATAAAAGAATCAGCTAAAATAACATGGAGTTTAAAACTCATGCATTGTTCATGACGAATCTGAAATTTAGCACGGTAAATCCTACCATGGACTTAGACTAAAATGCATTTTAAAATGTGTTAAAATGATTAATAATAAAATAAGAGTAAAAAATGCACAGAAGTCTGGGGATTTTGGTACTTTATTTAATAAATAAACTCAGAAAACAATCGCGAAAGTGAACATGAGCTGGAAATAAAAAGGCACTTTAAAAAGCGAGACGAGGGCAGGTATGTTACGGAGATACTGCATCAGATGGGGCCCCCCCTTTCCACTTAACACTGACGTTCTTAGGGACACTCAATGGCACATCTGGAGATTATTCACACCCGAGACCAAATCTGTAAAAGCACCAGGCTGGTGGGGGGAGGGACAAAATAACAGAACACATGTACACACACACACACACACACACACACACACACACAGAAAAGAGGGCTGGCAACCTCTGCATGTATATTGATGTAAAATGACGTAAAAGGCTAAAAATGCATAAGGCTTTACTCTTGCAAATAAGGCTGTTATTTTTTGGCATCGCTTAAACAGAGACCCCAAACAAACCTGAGATTTTTATACATTGACAGCTTCCAAAATCAAAACCTGTAATCCTTCCCATTACACATTCTGAAAGCAACAGGCACCACATTTACACATTTTTTTTTTAAAACCATAAAACAAAAAGGCTCTTCTTCATTCCACTTTGCAGTCGTGTTATTCGAAACCAACCATGAACCCACCCCAATGCAACCGTCACAACCACAACCACCTGATCAGTGGCTGATTCCTTTACGCATCTCAGGTCCTCGCTGTCACCATGGCTAATGGTCCGTGATTAAGGAAGTCTGAGATCTCAAATAAAAAGGCACCATTTAAGCATCGCCAGGCCTGCAATTAAAACCCAAATTACAACTTAAAAGGGAAAAAAAAAACACAAAACAAAAACCAAGTTTATACATGTATGTACAGTTTAACAATGCATAGGAAAAAAAAAGTTAGAGAAACATACTAAAATAGTGGCCTAACTTAAAGCTATAATACTGTGACTACAGACCCCAAAGAGGTGATTCCCAGCCCACTCCCTTACCCCGCCCCCCCAACCCAAACAATTTTGCATACAGTGATACAGTGTTAGAAAGAGGCACCATCATTTGCCCTCATATTTCGGATTGACCACGGTCGTCACTGCACTCTTGTAGATGGGGTTTTCTCCCTGTAAGGCAGAGACGAGAGTCAAAAAACACAGGTACGTTTTTGGACAGCCTCACATGCAATTAGACACTAGGACCCCTGACTGATTACAGGATCGTGCAGATCCACACTGATGCTGGGATTCCACCATCAAAACCACTCATTCTACTTAGCCACCTGTAAACCCTGAGTACTAAGCAGACCTCTGGAAACTGCCACACACCCTGAACAGAAAAACTAAATTCAAACTTTGGTGAAACCAGAAAATCTCATGCACTTAAGGCCGAGTTTTGTGACCCTCCTAGTCTGTTTAGTAATGTTTAGTGGGATTTCAACAGCAAACGATGGGTTCAAAGCCCACATTTCACATGCAGAATAACCAATCGGCACGCAGATGAGTCTCCACGGCAACATGGTGCAGACTTACTGCATGTATCATTGAAATTGTAATTCTCCCTTTACTTCGAGTACTTTCCCATTTGTCAGAGGTTGGACACACAAACACTAAACATCAGCCAACTGCATTTCCATTCAAGGATAACCAAAGGCTCATTCTTATCTCATTGGTCATTAGAAATATTACAAGGGTGTAGATGAGAATATGATGGATATCAAAGGGTCAGGGACACAGGAATCATGCAGGAAAGCGCAGAAAGAAAGGAGAGGAGATACAAACTTATAGTACTGCAGCTTTACGTCCATAGCTGGGATTCTGGAACTTATTAATGGGGCTTCTGTATATAGGATTGTCTTGCTATGGGTTGAGAACAGGGAGGATGGCAAGGATGGCAGCAGAAAAGAGGAGGGAGAGAGAGAGATAGAGAGAGACAGAGGGAGAGAGAGGACGAGCAGTCATGAAGGGAGGGCTCACAACAGGGTGAGTCACTTCCTGGAGCGCAGTGGGACAGTTCAATGACGCATGTAACAGGTTATAGACATTTACGCAGTTTTGCCCCGAAAACATTTAATCTATATGCGAGGCCCAGCTGGCCAGAGCCGTGATTCCACAGTGTGGCTCCCTCTAATTAAAAGCCCACGCAGCCTGGGCTACAGCACCTCATACCTACCATTAGATGGCACTACAAACAACTGGGATAGACTGCTTTCCTTCAAACCGATGTTCCCTGAAGGAACACTAGGGGGCAGCAGCACTTCGTCAACAGAGGCAGACACCACTCCCATGAGAGGACGGACAACAAGATCACTGCAAAGTTGGCCAAGCGGCCGCTGGAAAGCCAGGCTTGTACTTAAAACACCTGAGGCAGCATCCATGGCTCTGAGCATACAGAAGTGGGCTGAGCAGACTGCAGACAGGCCTGCTAAACTCATCAGGAGGAAAGCCTCCTTAGACTGCTGTGCTGGTACCAGAAACCGATTAGCTTAGCATAGCAATGCTTAGCTTAGCATAATTTAGCAAAACACAGCACCTACCAATAACATTCCTCAACTCATTTATATAGCTACATCTATTACTCCATTGATTTAAAATTTAATTTGCATTTGTACAGATTCATTTGCATGTGGGGAAAAAGGCCCATTTTATTCCGTCTAACATAACTGCATTGTTGGCGGGACACCCTAGGGGGCACTAGCAGTACGACAACATAGGGGCCTCGATGGACCAGGCTAATGAAGCGCGAGGTACGAGGGTCAAACGGGCAAGTCGGGGACGCCACGTGGGGTCTTCTCACCGTGTCCCATCTCGCGTTCATCTTCTCCTTCTCGAACTTGGCAAATTCACGCCGGTCGTGAATGATCATCAGAAGCTTCCAGATCAGCAGCAGGGCCAGGCCAATGAGCACGATCCCGGCGACCACCCCAGCTACGATGGGCACAATCTCCGGACCGGTGGGGCACTCTGGGGGGGGGGGGGAATTTAATGATTAATGATTTAATGATTTACATTACGCCAGCATTTGACTCGCTCCTCACAGACCCCAGCAGTCCACGTGTTAGTTCCCTCCCAGCTGCCAGCACAGACCCCTATTCTGAGGGCTACACATCTCTCCCCTATAGAAAGACAGGGAGCTCCACCCACCTCGCTCCTCCACCACGTGCACTATCTTCTCGGAGGTGTTGCTGACGGAGTAGGTGTAATAGAACCAGCAGTCGTCCGCGTCGCGCTCCTTGCAGTGCATGAGGGGGAAGGCCTGAACGGGCTGGGGCAGCTTCTCGCGGTCCTTCACCTTCTCCAGCGTGAAGTAGCTGCAGTCCCTCTCGCAGGTGCTCTTCTTCTCACCCGTTCCGAAGGCCCGGCACTGCACGCAGTCCCTGGGGGAGGGGAGGGGGGGGAGGGGCGGTTAGGCCCCAGGGAGGTCAGCGAGTTTAAGCTACCAAGAGCAGCTTTGGCTGACAAAACAAAGTTTCCTAATTCTTTGGGGGCAGAGGCAGCTCAGTGATGCTGGAAAAACCGGATGGCATCGGGATCCGCACTGAGAACGGCTGGGCGCACGGCTGAGGGAACTTAGAGGAAATTCCCTAAACACACTCCTGAAAGGTTCGAGGAGGATCAGCGGAAGCGCCATGTACATCACTCTAACCGAGACCAAGACTCAACGCACCCTAACCTTTTGCCAGTTGAATTGAACTTGGAAGGCCCCTCCCCCACAAAAAGAAAACCAACACAAAAACAAACCCATACCCAACACCCCACAGAAAGCTCCAGAAAGCAGCCGGGACCCAGCAGAAAGGAGGAATGTTATCTGGATCCAAAGACGAGCAAAACAGGAAGTGGTTTTACTATCAAGTTACAGCTCTTTTTGTTGCCAGTAGTTTCAGCCACCAACAGCGAACACATCGTTTCTCCGGAGAATGACGTTTTGCCACAGATGAGAAAAAAAAAAAGCAAAGACAAGACAAAAACGAAGCCTATTCCGACAGCAGGAAAACTCTGACCGTGGCCAAAATGGCCGACAGCAAGACACAGAGTCACCATTTGGAGGTGCAGACATACTTGTGCTCGGTGCAGACGCCGGGGCAGGTGGGGCAAATCTCACAGGTGGGGCCCTGAAACTTGGGGTCAGTGCACTTGCAGGTGCCGCACTCGCAGGTGCCGCGACCGTTGCAGATCTGCTTGTTGGAGGCCAGGCAGGTTGTGGTATCCAGCGAGCAGTCGCAGGCACTGCCCGTGTAGTTGGCGTCACAGATGCACACCCTGCATTCGCAGCGGCCATTTCCTGGAGGGAGGGAGAGGTAGATGCAGAGTGAGTGAGGGGACCCCGCCAGTAGGCAAAATCTATCGAGGCAGCTCAAAGTGACATTTTATCAGGGGCCCCAGAATTCACAAACACTCCAATGAAGGAAGAGCGGCCAGGCAGAGAGCACACCTCCACACAGCTTGTTGTTGGAGCGGTCGCAGTTGAAGTTGTCGCACTCGCAGAACTTCCCGGTGTAGCGCTCCTCCGGGTTCTCCCGCTTCTTGCACTCGCATGTGCCGCAGATGCAGTCGCCGTTGTTGCTGCAGATGTCTGTGCCGTTGTCACGGCGACAGTTGGCATCAAGGTCGTCGCTGTTCACCTCCTCTGTGCTGCACTCACACTGGCGGCCGATGCGGCCCTCGT
>JAODKE010000001.1:30891594-30904691 GCA_026779605.1 Mormyrus hasselquistii | reverse complement strand
CCTTAAACCCTCCTCCCCACCCCCCCCCCCCCCCCCCCATTCCTACATGCTCCCCCGACAGCCAACTTCCTCCAAGACGCACAACTGGGACAGACTGCATCTCTAAATATGCCTTGCGCCGACAGTCGTGAAGAATGCGGTGCTGGGGCCTGTTCCCGCTCTAGGGAGAAATGAGGGTAGCTTCTGCCTCAGGTTTACAGGCCATGACTATGACTCAACTCATCTGTTTATGCAGACTCTGCAGTCTGATAACACCGGATTGGACCCGAGTCCAGGTGTTCCTCACAAAAAAAGAAGTGCTATAGGCCAAGACAGAAGCCTTCTGTCATATGCCGGGGAAGAGGAAGCTTCATCGGATCACACAAGCGCCAGACAAAAGAGAAAGAGGCTTTTTTTTTTTTTTTTTACTGTAGCGCTGGAACTCCTCCAGCAAAAGCTCTGAACGCTCATGCCACCTCCCCCAACGACACTCCTGGTAGATCACAATCTCCACCCACACTAGAGTTCCTGTTCATTATCCCCCCTCCCCCAACCACTACACAATGTGCTTTCAGAATGAGAGTGGCCGGCGGTGACACCTACAAGCTGGCGCCAAACAGAGACGACACTATCCAGCAGACAGAGCAGCGAGAAGACATCTGATTTGCTCCGAGCGTCCCAAGATCACCCCGAGCACATCCTACAGCGAGCCGGGATTGAAGGAAGCACACAGTTCAACCTGCTTTTTCCATTTGTTTATCAACTAGGATTATAAACCTCCCGCATGTGACTGAACGACAAAGCGCCACTTAGCGACAGTGTGATCTCAGAATCAGCCAGGACTTTCTCCGTCCCGCCGTGGCAGCCACTTACAGTGGTGTTTGCAGACTTTGAAGACATCAGCTGCAGCATATCAGAGTCCCATCTTAGAAGCTCTGCTGAACCGTACCACCACAGAAACCTCCCATTGCCCAGAGCTGCCTCTCTCATATAGCCAACGCCTAGCTGTCTGAGTTACGCCCTGAGCCATACATACGCTTAGAGCTGATCCTTCTGCCTGAGGTGCCACAGAACACAGTGACAGAGCAACAAAGCAGATTCCCTTTCAATCCGGCTTTTAAAACTATATTTTTAGGCGTTTGTTGCTGCAGGTCACGTAGAATTTCTATGGTGCTCAACCCATCACTGAACGTCGAGTGATTTAAAAGTGAACACAGGCAAGACCATAGCCTTCATAAATTACATAAACAGACTAAGACACGCTTATCTCGCAAACCCCGAAAAAAATACAACCCTAAGTAAATCTCAATTACTTTAAAGGTGTTTCTACATGACCTATGCCTTGTTAACTTTGGCTTGACTGAGGGCATGTAGGCGTGTCAAACCCACTCATGAACGTTCAAAACTGACCTTTAGCATAAACATACAGTCACACCTTTGATGCTAAAAAGGGTAGTGATCTCCTGACCCCGCCCTGACCTCCGAGTGGCTCTCTCAGGGCTGTCCGACATTTCAGACTCGAATGCTAGCGATAACAACCAGAACTGCCTTCCAAGGTCGACGGCTGCTCCGAATAAAATCGGGGGGAAATCGAAAAATCTTGCCAGATGCGGGCCGAGTCCCAAGGCCGAACCTTGGCGTGCGCTGATCTGGCGCCATTTGGGATCGGGTCAGCCAGCGCCTCTCAGCGAGCCTCCAAATCAGGTTTCCAGGCGGCTTTCAGGCTTTATCACGCCTCAAAACCGCTCACAGTGCAAGAAAAAAAGCATGGAAGCCGGTCCGAGTCGGGGCACCCTGCTATCATCACTGCCTACCACAACCAAAAATGCAAAAATGGAAGCATCCAAAACAAAGAACGGAGGGGGGGGGTCATCATGATAGCTACAGATAAAACAAACCAAAACAATTTTAGCCCCAAATGCCAGCACTTTGAGAAGGATAACACAAGTGAGAAGGTAGTGAACCCAAACTATCCACCCTCACACTATTACTCAAGCAAACACCCAGTGAAGGAGCAGACCAAACAGCGCTTTGAAGCAAATGCCATCATCTGGAGGAGACCACTAGATCAGTCTGCGACCAGTGACCTGAGACGACTGCCTAGGCACAGCTCCCCTGGAAAGAGCTAGAAATATACTGGACGTGTGAAAGGGAAGAGGAAACGTGTAACCAGTCCTCAGCCATCTTCCCCCTAACACCACAGGCATTACGTGACTCAAAAAAACCACACAAATTCTGCCGACTAAGGGAGAGGCCGTCCCAAACCATGGGACAGTATCTGCTGTACCCCACATGCTTACTAGCGGGCGTGTCCGCTCCGACGTCTATGACGCGTTTGTCGTCATTGTGCGCCTCCGCGGACCAATGCCTGCAGCCTTCCAAATTTGAGTACGCGCAGCGGAGTACGCGCAACTCTGCACACACTGCGCATGATCGATTTGCAAGCGTCCACTTCAAATACCACGGAGCGTTGGGGTACACTGCAAACCCAACAGACTATTTACAAGGTAATAAAACTGATACATGTAAATGCGTTTGCATGCGTGTGCAGGCTTGTCTCAAATTGAAAATCTTATGCCAGCTGGATGACCAAAGTTGGCGACAGTGCGAGCTGGCTCTCGGAATTTGTAAAACACAGACAAACGGACACAAACCTCATTGCAGAATGTGTGCAAGGAATATCAGAACAATAAATTTCTATTGTTATTATTTTCAAAATATAAATACATAATGCACAAAGTATACTCGCATGCGCAAAGTATGCGGCTTGACTGGAGAACGATGAACGTTTCCGTGTGCGCATGCGCATGCGCAGAATGGATATGCGAATGTTGCGCTTGTGTGGAGAACGAACGAACCGCCCTTAAATCATCCTTTAGGCATTCATGACTCGCCAATGCGGGGATCTGCAGAAACCGTACAGGACGCAGCAACCTCTAGTAACATCATTTCAGGACAATTCATCTTGGGAACAGGGACACAAAAATGCAACAAAATTAAAAAAAAAGAAAAGGAAAAAAAAATGCTGCAGCCGTGCAGCATCAGGACCCTTCTTGCAGTTAGCATCTCATATTGCAGACTCGATTGCACTCGATTTCATGCATCAATACTGTACATCAAGTGCATCTCTCATCCAACCAGCAAAAAAGGAAAATTAATGATTAGATAAAAATCACCCCAGTTCTGAGCAAGCCCAAATAAAGCTGGCAGCTCCAGAATCAGACCCAGACAGCCTCTATAAAAAGCAGCTGGGTCGATCAGAACCCTGAAGATCACGCTGACCGGCAGCTATCCAAACCACCGAGCATTTCTACATATCTACTGCCGTCTTAAATGTCGGTGGTCGGTGTGCTAGAGGAAAGGACGCCTTTCTGATCGGGAACACGGGGAATGCGCAAAAAGACGTGGCCAAAACATTGAAAGATTTTAAACAGAGTGAAGCAGCTTGTCAGAGCGATTCTGACAAGACGGAGCACATGCAGGAGCCCGGTGACACTTATCAGCACAGACATGCACTGGCTCCCGCCTCAGCCCACATTTTTGAACAAATATGGAGCAGGATAAAGGTACAGAAAGCTCTCCAAGCTGGATGAGCACAAGTGTAAGAGGAAACCAGCCCAAATAGCAGAAGAAAGCAAGAAAAATGACTCAGTCTTTATTTTAGAGTCGCAGAACTAACGAGGCTCATCTGAATTCATACTCTGCTTCAGGAAAAACCCAAAACTGCATCAGTCACTGGATAATAGATAAACCACTCAGCCTATAGCTTGCCTGACATTTTGACTCACCACCATTATACTTTGAAATGATGGACCACCCCATACACATTGAAAGTCACGAGGCAATAGGCAAAAACATAAAATCCCACTTGACCGGACCAGTTAATGTGGCTCAGTAAGAAAAACTATAGATCGCACTTGGATTTAACGTTGGATGCCGCAGAACTTATTCCAAGAGGCCACATCTAAGCAGTGTGAGGGTTCGCGTTTTTTGTGGCTCCTGTTCAGCGTCGATCTCTCGAGCTGGTGTTACCTTCGTCTTGGGTGGGGGGCCATCTGCAGAAGGCAGGCCCCGCTTCTGCATAGCCACTAACAGGAAGCATGCTTTTCCTAGCCCTTTGGCCTGGTGACCATGTCGCAATGGGCCTGTCGCTTCCTCTTCAGGGGAGAATCAGCAACGGGATGCTCTCTCTCTAGCTGTGAAGAACCCCCCCGCAAAGAGCTGCTATTCAAAGCCTGAGGTCAAAGCACAGTTCTTCATTTATGACTCAAACCTCCCTTCCCTCCTTTCTTAAAACAGCACTTCCATTTCCTTAATTAAAGTCTTTCAGGGAGGAGGGGCCTGAGTGTCTGGCCGCTCGGGACAGTGTTTGTCCTTCGTTTGCTGATCACGCGTAATACCGGGATACCGATTCAACATGCGTGGCATAAACATCAACTGCGGACAGGCAATCTCTTAAGGAGGGGGCAACAAATCCCACGAGACAAAGCTTTATTCACACTTAGCAGACTCTTTGGCCCAATGGGACTGAAACGCAAAACCTTTCAGTCGCAAGACCACGTCGTTAATCACCACGTCACCTTTAGGCCACTCCGATGCATAACAGAATGCGACTTCAAGACACAACGGGTCACTGACGTGAAAAGACTGCAATTGTGTGGGAGCCCATGAGAGATAAGAGAGCCAGTTAAGGCGCATAAACTCACTGGTGGGTTTGAGGCAGAACATACAGACCAGGAAGGATATTATGTAGGCAAGGCTGACATAAAGGCATACTGCACAACTACATTAGTTCAATTGCAGCCTGGGCAAAGATCAACTAAAGGAACATCTCTGTCAGCGAGCTAAATACAGCTGCCCTATGGTTTGTGTTCTGGTTAACTAGTGCACTCAGCAGGCACCCATACGGTCTTTTCTCTAACAGCTCTGACCACATACTTCATGTGAACGTCATCCCACAGCTGTTCTCAGCCTCTTTTTTTTTAAAAGAAAGCAACGATAATCTTTTAGAGGTGTGACTTCCCTAATAAATGAGACTCATTGATAGTATGAACAAAGAGACACAAAAAACCGCCACAACTATTTGATGTGGCCCATTTATAAATCAGGATTTTAATTTTATTTATTTATTTTTAAATCGGGATGAGCTAGGTTAAGTTTCTTATTCAATGGTACTGTCACAGAGCTCTTGAAAGCAGCTGAAAAAGCAAGTTTATGTTACGAATACTGAAACACGCCAGCTAATCACTCATGGGCTGGTTGGAAGTGTCCGGACAAGTCAGAGTTTAAGTGATTGGCTGGAAAAAGCAGCAGCAAATTCCCAAAAATGTCAGCTTGTGAATTAAAAATTCCAAGTAGGAGTTGATCAAGGACTTTCAGAGTCACCCAGGTGGAACTGCCATAAGCCTCGGGCTCCACACTGAGGAAAATCACAGACACTTGAATAATCTGTCAGTGTGTGTTATTCTTTCAGGCAAACAGCAAATAAGACCGACCTTCCTGATAGCAAAATCTCACTGAAAGCAGTAGATCTTGGTGTTTAACAGCTGCAACAGATACCAGCTTATCACCAACCAACAAACCAAAAATATCTACTTAAACGAATTTTAGTGTTTTATTCACACGATAAGCACCGTGCACCACCGACACAGTCAATGCAAATGGAGAAGGTAATCCAGCTATTTATATTACTAGCACATGGTACAACTTTCAGTTATACTTATAAAGCAAGTCAGCCGCGTTAGTTTACTACAGTAGCATTTGAAGCACAGGAACCACACTATCCTGGAAGGATAAAGAGAAGATCGTGATTGAAATAAGGGTGCACTGAGAACGAGTGTTTTGGGATGAATGCAAAAAGTGCGTTAGGGTATTAAACACGTCAGGTCGTATTCCAATCGGACGATCTAAACCGCGTTTGAAAACGAATTGGTAACAGATAAAGTCCGCTTTGCTGGCTCCACCTTTCAAAGTTAACTAACTAACGTGTCAAAACTATGTTATAGCATTCTTTTTAAAGCGCGTTAGACGTTATATTACCAACCCAGGCACAGAAAACCAGACAAAACTCAAACAACCCCAAAAAACCTGATCACCCCAAAAAACAAAAGCGAGAGAGATACCCGGGCGTAAGTAAAGTTTAACATAACAACTTAGAGACAAAGTAACAGTTTAACTCGAGCAGCAAAGCAATCGCTGATCCGCACAGAAACCAGAGGCATTTACATAGACTGTAAATGTGAATAAATCAGCCCCCTTCCCCCACCCGACCCTAGCCTAACCAGGCCTGCCCGATGCATCCAGGGTGGGATCTTCGGCGGCCAAGCCGACATTTTACACAATCAAAAATCTCAACACGCTGCGCTAAACACAACATCTAATGACGATCAAGCACAACGGACCAAACTAATAATACTTAATAAAACAAACCCCGGGATGGGTGAATTAGTTACACACTCACACCGCCCATTCCCACCCAGAAATATCCCGACCGCATTCCTGCTCCTGCGGCTACGAGCTGGAAAGCGAGCAGATCCGGAGAGCCGGGAGGGGCGAACTCAGAAAACAAATAAATACATTATTTTAAAACAACACAATGAAATCAGACGGGGATTGCCAGCGTTTCTGGGGATAACAAAGACGCCAGAACCGTAACGTTCTAGCATAATCAGCGGATAACCTTGTGAAATGTCCCACGGCGAGCGTCTTCATATGCGGCGCTCCGACGCCCCGAGTCCCGTTCTTCCAAACTCCCCTTTCCGTCAGCGAATTCAGATTATTTATTAATTAGTAGGTTATAAACGGAAAAAAGTTTCAAGTAGTTCTTTAAACCATTTTCCTCCGCATCCAAAAAGAACAAAGTGGAGTAATTATTATACACCGAGTAACAATGGAATAAAAAACGCGTCCGGAAAGACCTCTCCAGCTGTTTCCACACGCAAAAATACGTCCCGGTACCTCAACAAGCCCTAAGCAGAGCGCCTCACAGCTAGAAACTAGCTGGCGTTCCCGCCCCGGAACGCGTCACTCTGCCCGGCCCAAAGCCCAGCTTCGCTTCCGAGCCGCTGGTCGCGTAGATTTCTCTGGGTTTTCTCGGTACCGGGGGTGATTGTGTAATGCTGCGCTTAGGAAAAGGCAACCAAATGTAAGGCTGGGCGATTTCAAGCTTCCTCAGTAATCCGGTAATGGATGTACCATGACGCAGCGGGTGAATACTCTTGTTTTTGACCGTCTGACCGCATCTTCCGACTGATAGATTGTCCGCTATGGCTTCTCGCAGTTACACTTTTATCATACAATTGGAATATTTTTTTTTACAGATTCGCAGACGCGCTTAAGTTCACGATGGATTCCTCGCATGATGATCATCTCAAAACGTTTTTCTACATGGTCATTTATTGTCATTCCCTGTCCTCCGAATAGGAGTAACCCAGTACAGTAAATAGTAGAACTGCCACGTCACTTTTAACTCTTACAAGAACTTCGTTACCGAATATCCCAGGAAGCAAAGGGCACATCGCCTAAAAACGATGCCAGTCACACAGTGATTCCCTATGGACAGCTTAACAAAGCCAGTTTGCTTAACTGCGTCTTTGGACTGTAGAGAAAAACTGAAGTACAGTGGTACCTCGGCTCACGAACTTAATTCGTTCGAGGACTCATGACCCGAAAAGTTCGCGACCTGAATGGATTTTTCCCATTAAAAATAACGCAAATACAAACAATTCGTTCAAAGCTCAGAAACACTTATTTTTAAATGTATTTCTGTGACAAATAATATAGACTGAAATTAAAATAACCTTAATAATACACAAATAATGCTAAATTAGATAAAACAGTACAACTGAGCATACGCTTATTGGCGGCCTGGTTGCTCAAAAGATGCCAAAACAGTAAGGAACCACAAAACATCCCCCCAAAAAAACTAAATGAACATTAAAAGACTGAGTAAAAGTCAAAAACAATACAGTAATTTCGAAAATGTGATTTTTAAAAAATTATACTGTATATTATTTTCATATGCCTAAAATCTTTGTATACATTTCGTGACGTGTTGTATGGCGATGAACTTCTTTGTTTGTACTGTAAAGAAATAATATGCAGTTGCCACTGTGTGTGAATGGAGAATATAACACTTAAATAGGTGTTACTTAATTTATGTTATTAATGAAGTATTGTAATTTTATGTATAGATGTGACTTAAAACATCACATCATGTTTATCAATCACTGAAAGGTATCGCTATAACAGAACGTTCTCTCTCTATTATTTTCTTTTTTCAGTTATTTGTTATTCGACCTCTGAAGAGATATAGTAAAGACATATATCTACAAATTTTTATACATTCCACAACTGTTCTTGGGCTTAATGTACACTTCTTTGTGTTTTGTGGGTGGTTCTTTGGGGCACTTTTGGCGGATGTTTGTGTGTTCGCAACTGGTACAAAAGTTTTTCGAACATCTGGTTCATAAATCGATTTGTTTTTGAAGAGGACTGTTCGTGGGTTGAGGTACCACTGTATCCAGAGTAACCAATACAAAACAGGAACAACACAGAAACTCCACACACACAGGGTGGGATTCGAACCTTAATCCTTATGGCGTGAGGGGACAGTGTTACTCACTGTTCTTCAAATATGTTTTTAAAAACAAAAGAGAAAGACAAATGAAACAGATTCCCTGACAATATTTATTAGCAGGTTAAAATGCTGTGCCCCTGATCAGAATGTTACTGGTTCGAATCCCAGGTGTCATGACCTGCTCGTCCGATCCTCCTGTGTGCCATGCCCACCTCGTTACCTCGTGTTAATTCTCGATTGTGATCACCTGTTGCCTGTTCTCTTCTGCATGTCTTGTGTATTTAGTCCACGTCTCGGTTAGTTTCTCCAGATCTGTCATTGATGTATGTCCTGGTGTGCCCTGTCTGTCTTGGAATAAACCTGTTCACCCTTGACTTTCACCTTCCTGCCTCGTTCCTCATCACAAACGTGACAGAATAACGGATCTCGTTGAAAGCACAGCGCAGCAGACCAAGCACCAACGGCTCGGTCTGCTGCAAGAGTTTTGTATTGGTGGTCCCAGCCCGAGGTCCAGGAAGACCCCGGAGCCCTGGAACTGGCCAACCGGGGCGCGGACCTCCTCACAGAGGAGCGCCCGCCCGGGCAGGAATATCCCCTCCATAGGGCACGGCGATGCCGCCGACGCCTGAGGCAACGTTTAGAGGAGCGGGAAGAGGAGCGCGTCGCCTGGAGCCAGGGCGATGTATCCAAACCGGTTCCGCCTTCCGCAACAAGCAGCTGGAAGAAGTGGAGAAAGAAAAACAGAGTGTAGCAGGAGGAAGCTTTTATGCTCTTCCTGGGAGGCTGCTCTTTGTTCCCCACCTGGGAGTCAGCCAGTGGGCGAGGGAGCTCCCCGCTCACCAGGGAAGACACCACTGCTGCCTGCCTGATCAGCCCCAACCAAGAGAGCCATTAACATTCACATACACCGTTTTGTTAATCATATTTGTGTTCCCTTGGAGGCTTATAACTACTGGCCGGCGCTCCTGGCTGGTTAGGGGATCAGCGCTGTGAGGGATGCCATTCCCCGAATCCCCTCGGCTCTTAAAGGGGCATAGTCCGCTTTAAAGATGCTTGCCTGGGCAGAAGTAATGGAAGTTCCTGACCTGCCCAGTGTTCAAGAGCCGCCCGCTGCAGCCGCCGCCGCTCTGCCCATGGCTCCGCCCACTGCAGCCGCCGCTAGCCTACCCACTGCACCGTCCCTGCTTGTCCCGCCGGTGCCCGCCGTTCCTGTCCTGCCTGTCCCGCTGGTGCCTGCCGAGGCTCCCCCTGCTGGCCCAGAGTCGGCTGTTGCAGCGGCTCCCCCTGTTGCACCACCCAGCAAGCTCCCTGTTCCACCCGAGCTCACTGCTACGCCCGAGCTGTTGGCTCCACCTGTCCTGCCGTCATCTGCAGCTACGCCTGCTGCTCCACCCGAAGCTCCTAGGCCTCCGCCTCCTGCTCTGCCTGAGGCTCCTGTTCCTGCCCCAGGGCCGATGGCTCCAGTTCTTGTCCCTGAGAAGGTCCCAGACTATCTAACCACTGCTCTTTCCTCCCTGGAGGAGGAGGAGCTGGAGTGGGACCCCTCGGGGACCTCCTTAATGACTCCTTCGCCCCAGCGTGGGGGATCCTGGCCAAAACCTCGCCTGTCAGTGTCCCGTAAAGACAGGGGACACCTTCGCAGGGGTCAAGGCCCGCCCACCCGCTCGTCCCCTGGCCGTGGCTCGATGGCTGCCTGCAGGTCCTGTGGCCCCGGCTCAGCTGTCAGCTCCGGGTGCCTCGTCGCCCGCCTGCGGTCCCTCTGTCAGCTCCTCATCGGCCACTTCCGGGCTCCCCTGCTTCGGCTGGGTGTCGGACGGCGCCTTCCCTGGCTCCAGCTGCGCGGTCGGCTGCTGTGGCTTCCTCCTCCTGCCTACCTGCACCGGTGTTCCCTCCTGCTCCCTCCTCGTTTCCTCTGTCCGTCCCTCCGTTTGTCTCCTTGCCTCCTTCGTGGTCCCCTCCTGCTCCTGCCTCCCGGTCACCTGCAGCTCCTCTGGCTGCCTTCCCTCGCCTGCCTAGGTTCTCTTGGGCTCCCTTTTTGTCCCCTGTTTGTTCCTGTCTGGTAGCCCTTTGTTCCGTCTCCTCGTCCCTTTGTTCCTCCTGTCTCTGCTCCTCGTCCCCCTCTGGCTCCTTTGTTCACTCCTGGCCCTTTTGTTCCACCTGTCGGTGTTCCCCTTATGTCTCCCTTCCTGGTCTGTCTGTCCGCATTCCCTGTCCTCTGTCAGATTTTGTATTGGCTTTTGCCCCTGTGCCTGTTTTGTGTGTCGGTTCTGTTCCCAGTCTCTCGTTGATGTTTGCCTTTGGAGGGGTGGGTGGGGGGGGTACTGTCATGACCTGCTTGTCCAATCCTCCTGTGTGCCACACCCACCTCGCTACCTCGCGTTAATTCCCGATTATGATCACCTGTTGCCTGTTCTGTTTTGCTTGTCTTGTGTATTTAGTCCACGTCTCTGTTAGTTTCCCCAGATCCGTCATTGATGTGCGTCTTGGTGTGCCCTGTCTGTCTCAGAATAAACTCGTTCACCCTCGACTTTGCCTCCCTGCCTCGTTCCTTACCATAAATGTGACACCAGGGCTGGGAGAATGATTTTACCGCTGGTCCCCTGAGTAAGTATCTTAACCTCCAAATTGCTTTAGGGACTATCTGATCCTGCTTTACAAAAATGTACATTGCATTGGATAGAAGCGTCTTGCTAAGTAAAATGCACATATCCGCGTTTTCCTAAGTTTAAAAATAAACAATGCTGCTTCCGTCAAGGGACATGGCAGGGGGCGGCGAGATGTGTGTCACTACTCAACATCCTCTTTGAGACAGTAGATCTTGAGAAAGAGCTAATTCAGACTTTCTTACAGCTAGTCTTCTCTCGGGTCATGACACCCTCCAGAACATCAGCCTTGTGCATCTGGCTGAATGTTCAATGGACCAATTGTGTTTGGAGGGTCACTTGCGATCGGCCAGATCTTAATGGCAAGCTTTGTGACCTATTAATTAAGAAGAGGGCTACTGGTCATGCCTCCCTTTGTTTATGTGGAAGACATGCTTTTCAGATCACACACACACAAACTCTGCTTCCTCTCCAGTTTATACTGCAAGGAAATAGCTGCTTCAGTTATGAAATTAACTGCTTTAATCCTTCCAAATTTAAGTCCTATTTTAAGTGACCACACCCAGCCCATATATTTCCTTGTGAAAATCACATACACCGTTTTGTTAATCATATTTGTGTTTCTAAGGAGCTTTGAAACAGGTATGTCAAAGCAGAAGCACACATCAGTAGTAGCATGTGGAGAGATTGAAGTCAGAGATTAAGATAAAGTTTCTTTGTGTTCTGTATTTGTATTGTTTTAGTTTGAGCACAACTTGCTGATGAATCAGGAGGGTTTGGTGGATGACCACCTTTGTTGATTACTCTCGATAAGGATCACGCAACCGATTTCCTGTGGTTGTTTCTTAGAGGGCGGAAGGTGATCATTCCGGGATGGTAGTCCAGGTTCCAGGTCTGATTGCTGATTCCCCCCCCCGGGAAAGATGCTCAAACCAGGCTGTGAATTTAAAGTTTCACTAACCCCCCCCCCCCCCACCCCCTTAGTCATACTCACTAAATTGCAAATTATTACATTTCTGTGTGCGCTCCCATTGACCTCATAGGATAGTCATAGATCCAGCAGAATCATCCATTTTGAGCCAAGAGCACAACACAGCACCCATTTTTGGAATTTGCATATTTAAAGGAATGGACAATAATTCCGTATTGTGCTCCACAATCACTTTATTCCAGCTGTGCCTGGAATCCGTGTTTGTGTACTTCAGGTCTGGAATGTTTTCTTTGTTCCCTCCTTCTGGGCCAAACTGTTCCTGCTTCATCCAGGAGCAGACTGGCTACCCAGTGCCTGCGCAGACGGCGTTCCTGTCTGCCAATCCTCCAAAAATGTTTATTTTTTTCCATGCTGGAGCAGTCTGCCAGATTCCTGACACCTTATTCCGAATTCCATCTGGAAAGAAAGTTTAAAAATATGGAAAAAGCTGAAAATGCAGTTAGGCTGTCTAGGATTACTTGGTTGTTGATGAAAGGAAGGTCCTTTCTGTAAAAACACACAAGCTTTCCACTGAACGTAACCCATTTTTCATTACTATTTCTGTAGCAGATACCTCTATCAGAAGCGACATACATTTTTTGAGAAAGCATGGTTGAACAGTATCTGAAGAAACTGGGCTTAGGGACCCAGTGATGACATCACCCCACTGACCATGAGATTCAAACTGACTGGTGCTCCTTTTATCACAGGCACACACCCAACCCACTAAGCTATACACATCTTCCTTTTTTAACCTCCCCTTAGATTCTGACTTAAAACTAGAGGGATTCTGCCTTATGATGCGGTGTGGAAGCTGACTGCACAGTGGTAAAGACCATAGCCTCCTAACCTGAAGATTGCAAGCTAAGATCCAAGGGCGCTTTTCCATGGCACAAAGTACGGTACTTTCGCTTTTCCATTGACTTCCGGTCGAGTACCAGTACCGAAATTTCGAGTACCAAAAGTG